>CM074497.1:30306218-30630621 GCA_037389245.1 Oryzias sinensis
ATATATATATATATATATATATATATATATATATATATATATATATGCGTCACATGGAAAATGGAAACAAGTTCAGAAACTTGTGCGTTTACTTTGTCTGTTCTTCTACTACAAACAAACTCTTTCTTTTGATGATGCAGCCGTATTACTTTTTTGATGGGCGTATAATCTTCATACGCTGTCATTAAAATCTCAGACTCCGTCTCACTGAAGTATAGCCTTTTTTTTTCACCAAGCGTTTCCATGGTGACTCCGGAAATCGGCGATCTATTGAGAATGTCTTTATGTTCTTGACGAGCACGTACATTAACCCAGGGTTACCAAGTCCAGCGTAATTACACTAACTCATATCCGGTCTTTTGGAACCGACATACCCTGAGTAAGCAAGTTCAGGCGGATTTCAGCCAGAGTTCAGGCTTAAAGTCAGGATAGTTTAAACATGCTTCCTGGAATACCCCCCCAGTGACAGGTAATTTGCATTGTTTCATTCATTTGTGTGACTGCCCTTATAAGCAGGCTCTGCCCAGAAGAGTTATATGCAGTCAGATACTCTCCAGCTGGTCAATCGACATGTTTCAGTCCCTCATCTGGTTCCCAGTTTTTGATTACCCCACTTCACATGCTGGACCACAACATATGCCGGCACTGTGCCTGTACCTACATCAGACATCTGGGTGAAACCGTTTCCTGTTCTCTGTGGGTAATGAACGGATTACTGACTGTATTCAAAGCCTCCAGGTTTCTGAGTTTTTATCTCTACCTGTTGAGATTCTTTTTTCCTCCAGTTTATCCTACCTAACCAGATGTGTCAACCTGTTCTGGCTTCCCAGTTCTTGAGCTCTTTATTATTACAACATCTGCACAATGTAATCAACTTTGAGAACTTATTATATGATGAAGAGGACTTTCTTATTCTGTTGAACATGCATTGACAGTTGGGAGTGAAAGTTATAGGGATCAATGGGCACTCAGTTATCACAGACTGAGAATTCAGCTAGTCAGTTGTAGCTGAGAAACATAACTGGAAGATGAGATGAGATGAGATGAGATGAGATGAGATGAGATGAGATGAGATGAGATTGGACTTTATTGATCCCCGGGGGAAAATTGGGTTGTCACAGCAGCCAAAAACAAGAAAAAAAATAGCAGTTGGAAAATTACAAAAAACAAAGTAGCAATGAGTAAGAAAAAAAATAATACAAGGTGGAAGTAAAAGTACAGGTCGTAAATAACGGATTAATAAGGCAATAAATAGCAGCAGTGGTTTTCAACAGTCCTAGACCGTGTTATTGTATAGTCTGACTGCTGTTGGGATGAAGAACCTCCGGTAACGCTATTTTTTGCACTGGGGGTGTAGCAGTCTCTGGCTGAATGAGCTGCTCATAGTCCTCACCATCGCATACAGGGGGTGGGAGGGGTTGTTCCGGATGCTGGACAACTTGGTCAGCATCCTCCTCTCACCTACAGAGTCAACTGAGTCCAGGGGACAGCCCAGGACAGAGCTAGCTCTCTTGACCAGCTTGTCCAGCTTCTTTTTGTCCCTTTCACTAATGCCTCCACACCAGCAGACCACAGCATAGAAAGTTGCTGATGCAACGACAGTCTCATAGAAGGTCTTGAGTAGTGGCTTACACACACCAAAGGACCTCAGTCTCCTCAGGAGGTGGAGGCTACTCTGGCCCTTCTTGTGTGGGACCTTTGTGTTATCTGACCAGTCCAGTTTATTGTTGATGTGAACACCCAGGTACCTGTACACATCCACCTTCTCGATGTCCAGTCCCTGAATGACTACGGGGGGAGACTGAGAAGCCTTTTTCCGGAAGTCGACCACCATCTCTTTCGTTTTGGTGGCATTGATGTGAAGGTGATTGAGTTCACACCAGTCCACAAAGTCCTTGATCACCTTCTTGTATTCCAGATCGTTTCCCTCTGACACGCGTCCAACGATGGCTGTGTCATCGGAGAACTTCTGGATATGGCAGCTGTTTGAGTCATGGTGGAAGTCAGATGTGTAGAGGGTGAAAAGAAAAGGAGAGAGCACGGTCCCTTGTGGAGCCCCCGTGCTGCAGACCACCTGGGCAGACACACAGTCCTGGAGCCTCACATACTGTGGTCTGTCGGTGAGGTAGTCAACAATCTACCAGGTCAGCTGGAGGTCAACCCCCGCACCTTCCAGCTTTCCCCTTAGCAGTGATGATTGAATTGTGTTGAAGGCGCTGGAGAAGTCGAAGAACATAATTCTGACAATTCTTCCAGGTTCCTCGAGGTGTAGCAGAGTTCTGTGCATCAAGTAGATGACAGCGTCACCCGCTCCGATGCCAGGTTGATATGCAAACTGCAGGGGGTCAAGCACTGGGCTCACTAGGGGCTGTAGGTGATTCAGGATCAGCCTCTCTAGGGTCTTACAGACAGTGGATGATAGTGCTGGTCCAAAACCCATGCGGGGAAACTCAAGCAGTTCCTAGCTTTAGCTAATGTGCTGAAAGACAAATGAAAGGTGTGCGTCACAGAAACCTTAAATTGACGGACACCAGTACTTACAACAGCAACTAGCAGTATTTAATATAAATAAATGAAATCACATTTATTTATTAAACATTAGATCCATTTCCTCTAAGTCAATGAGTTATTGATGATAACAAACTTGGCTCCAACAGGATGACTATGTTAGACTGAATGAAGCACCCCCCCCCCCTACTTATGCTAACTATCAGAAATCCAGGATTTCAGGGAAAGGAGGTGGTTTGGCAGTAATATCACAATCTAGCTTACTTCTCAGCCCTAAAGTAAAGCATGTTTATAACTCATTTGAAAGGGCTCCAAGTCAAGATTGGCTTTGGGTCCAAATATTATGACCTCTGTTTTCTCCTCATTAAGTTTTAAAAAGTTCTGGGCCAACCAATCTTTGACGTCCCCCAGACAGTTAAGTAAGGGTGTCAGGGGGCTGCTTCCATTATTTTTAACAATAGGCATGTACAGTTGACAGCCATCTGCATAAAAATGATATGACAAGCCATGTTTCTTAAAAATTTCAGCTAAAGGAAGCAGGTATAAAGAAAACAGCACAGGGCCTAAAATTGAACCCTGGGGAACTCCAGAAAGTAGTGGAGTAGAGGAAGAAATGGAGTCCCCCAGCCTAACCATAAAGGACCGCCCTGACAGATAAGATTTAAACCAGTTTAGGGCAGTTCCCCTAACACCCACACAATATTCAAGGCGGTTTAAAAGAGTTGTATGATCCACTGTGTCTCAATAGCAGCAGTCAAGTCTAAAAGCACTAAAACAGCAGAATTACCAGAGTCTGTGGTCAAATAAAGATCATTAAAAACTTTCAAAAGAGCAGACTCTGTGCTATGAAATGTCTTGTAGCCTGACTGAAAAGTGTCTAAAATCCCACTATCATCCAAATAAAGTTGCAACTGTGCCATTACACACTTTTCCAAAATTTTAGACACCAATGGCAGCTTTGAAATTGGTCGATAGTTGGCCAAGCATGTGCGTAACTAGCAGACCACCTCCAGCTGTCCAACTATGGGTTGCAGCCAAACGCCGACAGGAAAAGACGTGCGCCGAGAGAGATACCGCTTTTAGCAGTCCATATAATCCAGAGGAATTGAGGTGGGACACAACATGCCCACTGAACGTGACAGCCAGGCTTTCAGTTCCACAAGTCGACCAGATCGTACTCCACGGCGTTTGCGCTTTTTGGGGATCAGCGCCTTGATGCGGAGGAAACAGTCTGGCACATCTGCCGACAGGTAGAATGAGTCTGACGTGGGTTTGGTGTTGTAAAGTATGCATGAGTCAAAGTTTCTTCTAATGTTTAACAACTCCTCACGATTATACACCAGAAGAGAGTCTATGGTCCTCTTGAAAATAGTATAAAACAAAATATTATACAATAAACCGAGCAGAGCCAAACGGCGAACCAGCCACCCCAGCGGCATTTTGCCTTCTGCCTATCTTTTCAACCCGTAAGTTGGAAAGAGAATGGTGCCGCTCCGGTTCAGAGCAGTCTCTGAATACCTGGAAACATAGCCTATTAAATTATAAAAAAGCTCTGCGTAGAGCTAGAAGCCAGTACTATTCAACCTTAATATCAGAGAATGGAAATAATCCAAGATTTCTTTTTAGCACTATTGCTAAATTAACTCGGAGTCAGAACTCATTAGAACCACATGTTCCTGTTTCTCTCTCTCTCAGCTCTGATGATTTTCTTACATTTTTCGATAGTAAAATCTCAAATATTAGACATAAGTTAAATCAAGTTATTCCTACTATCAGTCCAGAACAGGTGATAGAAGTGATAGAAGTGGAGGCATCCGTAGAAACCTCTGTAACATTAGATTGCTTCACTGCTGTGGATCAAGTGGAAATAGCATCAATTATTACGTCCTCCAAATCCTCAACTTGTCTCTTAGACCCAATTCCCACTAGACTTTTTACAGAAACCTTCCCCCGAATTAATGAATCCATATTAACTATAATATATACCTCTCTGGAAACAGCTTATAAACGGGTTACAATTACTGGTATGAAGTCCATTGAGACGATTGTTGTTGTAATTTTGGGCAATATAAATAAAATTGAATTGAATAGTGGATCATCTTGGTCACCTTTGAAATATGGTGAGGAGACTGGACACTGCTTCTTGTTATTGTATGGTAGGGTTTCACGTCTCTAAACATGAAAGCCTAATGGTTTTTCAGTCCTTCAAATAAATAGGGATGTCACCTTTTATTTTCTTGACAAAAGTAAGTCAATTGGTGGACAACAGTATGGTTGATGCTTTATTCAGAATTCGGAATAAGTTTATAGTCATGTGCACGGCTTGCGCTGAAATACGAAATTTAATTCCAGTACAACCCAAAAAAGATCAGACAAACAACAGAAATACAAACATACAGTTCAAAGTTGGCTAAGGCATGTTAAAAAACCTTGATTAGCTTGGGTGTAGACCAGGGGGGGCAATTATTTTAACTCGCAGGCCACATAGGGTTCTAAAATTCGATAGAAGGACAGGACCACGAGCAGATGCATGGAGTGAGAAAGAAATAAGATGGAATTTGGATGAAAACATTTGGATTGAAAATTATATTCTAAAACAGAATATTATAGACTTTTTAGCTTAAAACTTTTGTTCCCATTTTAGATCTCTTTTTTATTGTGAAGCCCTTTGGTACCTTCAAGGAGTTGTAAAGTGTTATTTGAATAAAGTTTAATTCATTCATGATCCTTCTAATAAAATAACTAACATGATTTATGAAATATAAAATGACCAAATAGCACTAGACAAAAATTCAGGAAAAATATACTGATACATTTAAAAACAACACACAAAAAAACAACAATAAATAGTACACATTTGCGCAGCTGCGCTGTGTCCTGCACGTCTGTTTCTTATCCAGTAATTATGAAAAAGCACATTTCTATGTCTTCTGCTGCAGATACGCATATATCTGCGTTACCTTCTCACCAGTACAGAGTTCCCTCGTTTATTGCAGGATTTACATTCTAAAAATAGCTGTGATCGGTGAAATCCACGGAGTCTGATTACAGATGTTTATGGCAGTAAAACTCCTCACTGCACACTTTCTACATGTTTCGGTAAAGCGCGTTTAGAATCACTAGTAAAAATGTGTTTTTAAATTCTTTTTGTTTAACAGTATATCCCCTTTTTAAATAAAAAGAATACAGACAATTATATTTGTAATAGTAACCACTAAAACATTTTTTTTTCAATCTGATTTATTTATTTAAAAATGGTTAATGAGAGAGTTCCCTCATTAAGAAACACTTGGATTTACCGCTGGCACATTGATATAGTGTAATAAAGTAACCTATTTAGGGTGAACATGCAGAAGATGAGTGTGTCTCACATGCTGTATTAAAACAGGAATAGGTATATTATCACCTCTAAAATTATTATGTATTCTTTAAGTTTTTATGTAGTGCACTGCTAAATTTATCTCACATAGCAGATACTGCAGTATGCAGGTTTCAGACTTGGATGCTGAAGGCAAATAATGAGATGTTTGCAAATCCTACACCTTTAAGGATCTTAGAGTGATGTTTTGACATGTTTTTTTCATTCTGAAATCATCTGACTGATGAAAAAAACAAACAAAAAAACCCAGGACTCACTTGAAAACTCACACTCACACATACAGGCCACTGCCCGCACGCAAGAGTGCCCACGCACTCCCCCACACACACTCCACTATAGCTGCATCACTTTTACACACATTCTACCTGAAAACCAAAGATGAAAGGAGTAGAGCAGCACTATTACCTGCATTACAGCAAGTTGCTCAGACCAATTGACAACAACAAAAATGCCCTAGAAAAAGCTTTTTTTTCTCCCTGAGATTTGAGTGCTGTACTTACATCTAACTTCATTTTTATAGACCACATCCTATTTTCTTCCATTTGGAGTGTGGCAGCCAGGAGGCCATTCTATATTGTTCCATGTGTCATCAAAGTGGACAACATGCCAGTGTGACAGAAGAACAAAGCTTTGTCTTCATTAATCATCCTACTATTTAGAGGTTAACATTTTTAATGAAGTTTTTATTAGTTTGATAATGTTATCTTTGACAGTGGAGGATGGAGATCCACCAAAGCTACGAAAAGCTCTCAAATAGGGCCAGTCACAGTCATTTACAATAATTCCTGTTGAAAAACAAAATATTCAAGATCTGTTTGTAAAAATCCAAACCATATAAAAGTTTGCAATAGACTAACGAATAGGGGAGACGTAGGACAACAAGGAGCAGATTTATGAGACAGATCAGTTGGAAAAACAGGCTTAAGATAGACATTTGCACTGGCACATTCAGGAAAAGGTACAGAAACAGCAGGCAGGTCCAGCCATCTATTCTTCTATTTCGACCTATGCCTACTTAACTCTAAACAGTCCATAACTGAAACCCACACAGGCACTGGGAGAAGATACAACTCTTAACAGAAAAGACCAAGACCGTGAGCCCCAACCATCGCACCATTGTGCAGCCCTGATATGCAAGTCCATACTAAAAAAATATTTTGCTTTTGTGAACAGAGAGCTAAAATCTCGTGCAGGTCAGAAAACAGGTGAGCAGAGTAATTTAGATTACCAGGAGAAGCTTTGGCCATGAGGAGCTTTACCCAAAGGACAGCAGAAGTTGAACTATGATCATCATGGCTTTAGATTTTTGTGTATGATGTCGTATTTTCCATTTTAGAATAATTGAAACATTCCCACAATTTTTAACAGCAATTTCTATCTTCTGTCCAACAGCTGAGCAAGCAGATACGAGCTGAAGGCCTATTGTATTGGACAGATTTCACTGCTACAATAGGGGTTTGTGGAACTTCAGACAAATGTATAAACCCCTTCTGTTTTCAAGGCTAAGCTTTCTTTATAATAATTATATTTATATCCATTCCTTGTTGGATTGGACGTAAAAATAGAAGAGAGAGAGAAAGAGTGGAATGTTAGAGATGGAGGGTATGGGGTTAATATAGGGGAAATAGAGGGGGTGGGGGAGCAGTCGATAATACAGAGTCATAACATAGGAGTGTCATAAGTAAATTGCATGACTTAGTTCTCACTTAAACACACCTACACGGACTAACAAATAGTCTGCACACAGCTATTTACAGTTTGGAAGTATTTTCATACATTAATGATGGAATACTTATCTCACAAGACTTATTTACACACACAACTACACACAAGATTTGCATAACCGATATTCTTTGAGAGGGGTCTAAAAACAATAACCATGCTTGAAGTTGTGCAAAAGTGAATAAGCAGGAGGATTACACAAATGTGTGCTTCTTAAATTGTGTCCTTAATCACACTGAATACTCCTCCAAAGGCAGGAGGCCTATAACCACCAGAGATGTCACAAGAACAGGCAGACAGCTGGTTCCCAATGCAGCAGGTTCATTAGTTCAGTTAAAAGACCACAAAGTTAAATCAGTAACAGGGGTGTCAGGATGCAGGCAAGATGCTGGGCAGGCAAACAGAGTCCGAGATCGGGGTGCTGGCCTGTCCCGGTGGCTTCGGTGGAAGTAATTGATTAGAAAGGGGTCAGGCAAGTCATCAACGGGGACCCAGGAGTGTTCCTCTGTAACCCTCCCAATCCACTAGATATTGAAGCCGACCACCCCGGCGCGGGAATCCATGATCTCCCTGACGAGATATGCTGCCTCACAATCCACCACCAAGCGAGGCATGCCGACATCCGAGAGCTCAGACAACGACGCTTTATCCAGAGGTCCACTGGCGGGCTTCAGCAATAAGACGTGGAAGGTTAGCAAGATGCGGTATTCGGGAGGTAACTAAAGAGGATAGGACACAGGTGTGATCTGTTGGATAATCTTGAATGGACCCATGTACCTGGGACTGAATTTCTTGCAGGGGAGCTGTAGCCGGATGTCCCGGGTGGAAAGCCAGACCCACTGACCAGGAACCAGATTGGGACCTTCCCATCTGCGCCGGTTGGCCTGCTCTTGGTTCCGGTAGATGGCTTGCTGGAGCTGAACGTGAGCCGCCTCCAATGTCTCGTCACAACGGTAGAACAACTCATCCACTGCTGGCAACTCCAAAGCCCTATGGTCACCTTCTTCTGGGAATTTTGGGCATAATCGGCCCAAACCAGGAACTGACTCCAGTCTTCTTGTCGTTGACTACAATAGGTTCAAAGGAACCGCTTTACTTCCTGGTTCAGGCGTTCCACCTGGCCATTGGACTGGGGATGGTAGCCGGAGGTGAGACTCATGTTTATGCCCAGACCATTGCACGTCTCATGCCACACATGTGAGGTGAACTGGGGGCCATGGTCTTAAATGATGCACTCCAAAAGACCATGGTGCTGAAACACATTGTTGATGAAGTGTTCCTCTGTCTTCGGAGCTGTAGGAAGCTTACGCAAAGCAATCAGGATTTATAAAAGCGATCTATAATTAAGAGATGATGGTTGTGTTACCTCTCAACCTGGGCAGATCATTTTAAATTCACTGTATTGTGCAACCAGGGATGTCGAGGTATGGGCAATGGATGCAGGAGACCGGCTGGAAAGTGTTGGGAAGACTTGGCCATTTGACAGGAAGCACATACTAGGTCATGTCTGCCTGAAGTGTGGGCCGCCAGAAAGAGATTGCCGTAAAAAATGGTGGATGTCCAGCTGCAGTGATGTTGTGTACAAGGTGCAGAACCCGGGGATGGGCGCCTGAGTAAAGCGCTGTTTCAGCGTCCGGAATGACTCTTTGGCTGCCGGAGTCCAGAGCAGACGTTTAGGAGTGCCTTTTAGAAGAGAGATGAGAGGAGCCACCACCATGCTGAAGCCCCAAATGAAATGCCGGTAGATGTTGACTTCTCTTTCACTCTGGTCGACTGGGCCCATTGCAACACCGCCTCCACCTTGGCTTGGTCCATTGCCACGTCCCCGCACTGAGCACACAACCCAAAAAGGCGATGGTGGTCCCTTTCTTAGGCTCTCCCTTTCGGGAGAGAAATGGTTGTGTTTAATTAGCCACTGTAACACCTGCTGGACATGCGCAACATGCACCTCAAACGTATCAGAGTAAATCAGGATGTCTTTGATGTAGACAAAAAGTGAATTGTTGCAGCGGTAATGGAAGATATTGTTGATGTAAGCCTGAAACACAGAGGGAGCATTTCAGACACCAAAGAGTATTACCAGGTGCTCATCGTGTCCAGTGGTGGTTGAAAAGGCTGTCTTCCATTCATGCCCTGCTTGAATGTGGCTGAGGTTGTAGGCACTCCCCGGATCCAGCTTTGTGAAGAAGTGAGCTGTGCGGAGCTGCTCCAGAGCTGCAGGAAGCAGAGGCAGGGGATAACGGTACTTAATAGTCACGTCATTAAGGCTGTGGTAGTCTATACATGGCATCAGAACACCATATGTCTTTTTTACAAGGAAAAAGATGGCTGAGGCTGGAGATGTTGATGGTCATATGAAGCTCCTTTGCAAACTCCTCTCGGATGTAGCCCTGCGTGGCCTTTGACTAAGGTCGAGAAACACCCGGAAACACCCGTCCTCGGGTGGGCATAGCTCCAGGCAGGGGTCGATGGCAGAGTCATAGTACCGGTGTGGAGGGAGCTGTGTGGCATCCTGTTTGTTGAAGGCCTCTCGCAGGTCCTCGTATTGAGCCGACAACCCCTAAACCTCGCCTGATCGCTGCGTGGGTGGTGGCTGCAATCAGTCTCAATGGAGCACACCTTACAGATTTTCTTGCAGTCTGAAGGCAGTGCTGATGCAATGAGCGGATGTAAGTACAAGTCTGTACTCTGACCAGTTTATAGTTGGATCATGCCTCTTCAGCCGAGGCAGACAGAGGATGACGGGACAACAAGGGGATTCGATGGCGAAGACGCAGAGACAATCGTGATGGTGATCTGATGAGACGACTGCCAATTCCTGACCCCCTCCACACCGGTCCTACGACTGACCCCAGGGGATTTCCATCTAGGGCGGTGACAGCCCTAGATGGAAACAATGAGATTGAAGCATCGCCATCAGTGCAAGAATAGCAAGGAAGGAACATCGTCATACAATATCAAACAAACAATCCTTATTCAATGTTTGTTTACCTGCCCAATCAGGGTGGTGTTGGGTGGTTTCATGGCGAGCAAGGCAGCAGAATCTAGGTAAATGAAATTCCCTGCCGCCCTAGAATCAATCATAGCCTTTGTTTCCACTTAGCAGTTTGGGTAGCATAGGGTAACGTGGGTGAGAAAGGGTTCACTCGCTGATTTTGCAGGGTGTTGTTGGTGGTGAGTGGGGTGTTGTGAATGTGGCCAGGCTGGCCGCAGCAGAGGAAGAGGTTCTCCCGGAAATGCCTCGCTCTTTCCCCTGGGTAGAGGTGGGTGGAGCCGGGTTGCATGGGCTCGTGGTTGGAACCAGAGGCCCCTGGGAGAAACAGTGAGACGGGCATGACGTTCACTGAAGCTGGGTTGTGCAGATGCTGGATCCTCAGTAGGTTATCAAGTTTGATGGTGAGGGGGATGAGTTGGTCCAAGGATAATTCTCGTCGCGGCACATCAGTTCCAATTGCAGCTCTACTGCGAGTCCCTCACTGCATGTCTGATTGTCTAGTCTGTGTGTGCCGCCAGAGTCCAGAATCGTAGAGAGTAGACGGCGTCTTTGCCGTCCGCTTGATGGTTTAACACATCACGTAATTGCTGTGTCAGTACAGCATACAAGTGGAAGGGTAATGATCCTCCAGTCAAGAAACCCAGCTAACCACACTCGCACTTCTCCGGTCAGGAGGGAGGACACTAGTAATAATAATAATAATAATACATTTTATTTATATGGCACCTTTCTGGGCACTCAAGGTCGCCTCACAGTAAAAGGTATGTAAAAACATAAATATACAACAGTAAAATTCCAGAACACAAAATAAGTTAACAGTTAAAAACAGCAATTGAAATATTATTTAAATGCATGACGGAAAAGGTGAGTTTTGAGGTGTTTGGAAAACTGAGTGAGTGAGTCCATATTTTGTAGAACAGGGGGGAGGGAATTCCAGAGTTGTGGGGCAGTGCTGCTGAATGCTCTACCCCCCATGGTAACTAGTTGTGTACGTGGAATGGCCAGTCGGAGGGAGGAAGAAGATCTGAGGGAGCGAGTGGGGGTAGCAACTGTTAGGAGCTCTGACAGATACGGAGGGGCGAGGTTGTGGAGGGCTTTGAAGGTTATGATGAGGATTTTGTAAGTGATCCGTTGAGGTACTGGTAACCAGTGAAGCTGCTGTAAGACTGGTGTAATGTGGTGAATGGAGGGGGTTTGGGTTATTATTCGAGCAGCTGAGTTTTGAACCAGTTGAAGCTTACGGATGATTTTTTGTGGAAGTCCAGATAGAAGGAAATTGCAGTAGTCGATACGGGAGGTGACGAGACTGTGGGGTAGGACAGCTGTAGAGTGAGGAGTGAGAGCGGGACGGAGACGACGAATGTTACGCAGATGGAAGTAAGCAGAGCAGGTGATGTTATTGATGTGGGCAGTGAATGAAAGAGTGCTGTCAAGGAGGACACCCAGACTCTTAACCTGAGGGGAGGGAAAAATGGAGGAATTGTCGAAGGAAAGAGAGAAATTATCATCTTTGCTAAGATTGGATTTAGTGCCAACAACAAGGAGTTCAGTCTTATTGCAATTTAATTTAAGGAAATTTGACGTGTACCAGGATTTGACCTCAGAAAGACAATTGGAGAGGGAAGAAGGTGGAAAAATAGAGCCAGGTTTGGAGGAGATGTAGAGCTGGGTGTCATCGGCATAGCAGTGAAAATGTATGTTGTATTTCCGAAAAATGTTGCCGAGGGGGAGGAGGTAGATAATGAAGAGAAGGGGCCCCAGGACAGAGCCCTGGGGCACACCTGTGGTGATTGGTGTGATGGGAGAGGTGAATGAGTTTAACCGGATAAACTGGGTGCGACCTGAGAGATATGAATTGAACCAGCTAAGGGGTAGGTTGGTGATGCCAATATTGGAAAGTCTGTCCAGAAGGATGGGGTGGGAGATGGTGTCAAACGCCGCACTCAAATCTAGCAGGAGGAGGATGGAGACTGAACCAGCATCTGCTGCAAGGAGGAGGTCGTTAGTGATCTTGAGGAGAGCTGTTTCTGTGCTGTGGAGGGGACAGAAACAGACTGGAGCTGTTCGTATAAACTATTGCCGGAGAGATGAGCATGGAGTTGAGCAGCTACAGTTTTTTCAAGAATTTTGTAGATGAATGGAACGTTTGATATTGGGCGGAAGTTGTTGAGATTGGAGGGGTCGGAGCCAGGCTTTTTTAGTATGGGGGTGACTACTGCTGATTTGAGAGCAGTGGGAACTGTTCCGGTCTTGAGGGAGGCGTGAATGATGCTGGTAATCAGTGGGGACAGAGTGGGGTGAGTAGCCTTGACCAAAGTAGTGGGTATTGGATCAAGCTGGTAGGAAGAGGTGTTGGATTTTTGGATGAGTTCACTAATTTCATCAACTGATGGAAGGTTAAAAGCAGAAAACAAATGAAGTGGGGGAGTTAAAGCAGCAGGGATTGAATTTGGACTTGAAGATGGCTTAAGTTGCTGATGGATCTGCTCAATTTTTGTTGTGAAAAATGATGCCAAGGAGTTACAAAAATCTGAGGAGTACAAGTGGGGGGGGTGCATTTGGGCATGTTGTTGTTTTTGAGAGGAGAGAAAAAAGAGCTCTTGTGTTTCCTACTGAAGAGTTTACTAAACCAGAGAAACAAGTGATTTTTGCCTCAGAAATACAATCATTGTAATGAGAAAGGTGTGTAGTGTACATTTGCTTATGGACAGTAAGACCAGTTTTTCTGAATAATCTTTCTAGTTGTCGTCCTTTGGCTTTCAGCTGTCTGACATTGGGAGTGAACCAGGGTGCAGAAGTGGTGAAAGTGATGGACCTGGATTTAAGTGGAGCAAGATTGTCCAGGAGATTTTGGAGGTTGGCATTGTAATGTGAAAGTAGTTCGTCTGGAGTGGAATGACAGTGGGAGGAAGACTGTTGATGAGTAAAGAAAAATTATCCAGGTTGATGTCCTTAATCTTACGGAAGGTTATTGTACAGGGAAGGTTTGTTTTGGACAGAGAGGTTGACCTTAAAAGATAGCAGCATATGGTCTGAAAAAGAGAAAATATCTAGTTTACAGTCCAGAGGGTGGACACCTGAGTAACAAACAAGGTCAAGTACATGTCCATTCTTATGGGTGGGGAAGTTGATGTGCTGATGAAGATCAAAGCTGTCCAGACAGGATGTAAAGTCTTTGGTGAGGGTGTTGCTGACATTGTCCATGTGAATATTAAAATCACCTAAGATTAATAGGTTGGATGAGAGCGTGGAAAGATGAGTTAGAAGGTCCGAAAAGTCAGCGATAAAATCCTTATTAGGTTTTGGGGGTCGGTAGACAGTTGCTACAATAGTTGGGGTCGGTCCAGATAGCTGACATGCTGTAGCCTCGAATGATGGATAAGCAGGTACAGTCACGGGCGTGAGCCTCCAGTTCTTATGGTGGATCATAGCGAGTCCCCCCCCGCGCCCCGAGACGCGGGGGCGAGCGATGTAAGCGAACCCCGGAGGTGTCGCGTCGTTCAGGGCGGTGACGTCATTCGGCTGCTGCCAAGTCTCTGTTAGACACATGAAGTCCAACTTTCGGTCGATGAGGAGATCTTGGACGAGATGCCCCTTGCTCGTGAGCGAGCGGATGTTTAGGAGACCGAAGTTGGCCGTCGTACTGGAGAGGTTAGCAGCAGCGGTGTCATTAGCTACCCGGGCCAGGTGAGTTAGTGCGCCAGGGTCAGCGTGGCGTCGGGAGTTCCTCGGCGGACGTCGGATAGAAGACCAGATAGATCTGATGGAGTTGGAGGAGCCATCCTGGAGGATACGCCGTGAGCCACGGTGAATGTATCTCCGACGGGGCTGGTAGAAGATGTCCGGTTGCTGGAGTAGCGATGGCGGAGGAGCATCAAGGTGAGTCGGGCGGAGTTTAGCGAGGTCCAAGGCAGAGTATTGAAGGAGAGCTGTCAGTGGATGCCTGACCAGAGACAGGATGGTCCAGGCTAGTAGAATCCACTCAGCGTTGATCCACATTGTGTCCGGCGTGGCGAGGAGTCAGCAGGCAGGCTAGTTCGCACAAAACAGCCGGCGGTTGTTGTTCTGAACCAGACGTGTACAGATCCTGGTGACAGTCCACAGGTAGTTGTACAAAAGGTGGTATTGATAGATATCCACAATTTGGGGGGAAAACAGAGTCCAAAGGCTTATAAATGCTGAAAAATTGGTCCAGGGGAGCAGCGGCAGCCAGAAGTGTGCCAGCGTTCACTCGACCCGGAGTATCGAGTGAAACCTTAGCATGTTCTGTGGGATAGAGGCTGGATTGTTGGCGCAAAAACAGATCACACTGCATACAGCTTCTCAGTCTCTACCAGTGGTCATCTAGGGACTGAGCATCGAGAGAGTGGATGTTAATAGGTATCTGGGTATTCACATCAAAAACAAACTGGACTGGTCAGAGAACAAAAGGGTCCTGCACAAAAAGGGTCAGAGTTGCCTCCACCTCCTGAGGAACCTGAGTTCCTTTGGTGTGTAGTTGATTTTTGGTAATATTTTCATTTTAACTGATGCTATTCTGCTTGTGAGCAATATGGGCAGGTTAACCCATCGCATTCCTTAACAGCAATTTCTTACCATTGTCATTGTTTAGCTCAGTGATTTTCAACCTTTTTTGAGCCAAGGCACACTTTATCCTTGACAAAAATCCAGCAGCATCCAAAAATGAAAAAGGAGAAACTAATAGTTTGTATTGATGTACAGTCCCTCTGAAATCTCACGTGCATTTTTGTGATAAAAGCTGGAAACTGCAGCTGTTTTTTTTAAAAGATATAATAAAAGTTAATTTTCAGAAATAATTTTCAACTAAATTATTTGACATTTTACCCTGGTAATTGTTTTTCCCTTCAGTTTATTGACATGTAATTTTATGTAACCTCACAAAAAACAAGTATATTGGATCTAAATAGTTATATATTTTTTAAATATTTCTTTCATTGTCAGTGCAAAGGCAACTGTAATTTTCGAACAATTATATGATCATGTTTGATAAATTTCACACAAAAAGTGAACATGTTGAAGTTTTATTAGTTTTTCTTTTGTCTTAATCAAAGATGAAGTCTTTGAAAACTTTAACAAATTTTTTTTATTTCTTTTTAGTTGATTAAATTGTTTCAATCTAGTTTAATTGTGTCTGTTGTCCACTTCACCTTAATCCTGTTTCTTAAATGTTGTTATTACTTCTACTTAAGTTTAACATTTAAAATAATCCAGACATTATTAGAAAAGTGTTTCAGTTAGAAAGATGACTTGGACCAAATTCTGGGATGTTTGGCTGTTAAGAAAGACAAACCTTGTAGGAGAACTAAACTGTTGACCTCTGATTTCATCAAGAAGATTTAAAAACTGATGTGTGTCCGTTGTGGTTTAAGACGTTTAACAGGGAAAACTCATTAGCTGCTTTTACATGGACAAAAGTAATCGGAATAAACGCCTGATCCGAAGAAAAATGCGTCATGCAATCACGCCATTCGGAATAGTCTGCCCCGATAAGACTCGTTTGGATCAAGATTTCTTTCCTATCGAGATAGGTGGTTTATGCTGATTGTTGATTAGCATAACCCGATCCGATCGTTGTTCCTCTAAACCAGGGGTGGCGAACAAGTTTGTCACCAAGAGCCGAATTTTTTCACTGTGATAGTCAAAGAGCCACACCACACACTGACCTGCCAAGAGGCACACACACACACACACACACACACACACACACACACACGCAATTAAAGCCGTACTATTGTCCATAACACACTCCTCTCCCTACAACAGAACAGCAGTATTGTAATTGTGTTTATTTCAAGGAAAGTGTCCACCCTCAATACACACATCAATGCAGCTTAGCCAGAGTTGACACAGAGACTACCCTAGAGGTCAGATACCCCCTCCACACACACAGGCACCTCTCTCTCATTTCATACACACACTCTCTTTCTCTCTTCATCTCACTCTTTTCTCTGCCTCTCTCTGACACACAACTACTCAGTGACGGGCAGTAAGGTTGATAATGGTGAGAATGTAACTCCTCTGAAGTCAGATTTATGATTATAAAATGGAATATTTCATCGTTTATCCAACAGCATTTAAATGGTAATTCTTTGTGTCTCAACATTCCTCTTTCAATGATACTTACACCAACAAATACACAAACATCTGGACAGGGCATCCTTCTGGTGTCTGAATCATTTATATTCACAATAAACACATTAAATACATTACATTTCAGTTGTGTGGAACTTAAATTAATTTTTACCTTCATTAAAATATCTTGCTTTTATATGTTTTTTTATTCAAAATTGTTAGACTAACATTTGCATCAAAATCAAATAATTTATTAAATATGAATACATTGCAATGAATCACTTTATACTACGGAGTAATATTCCAACAAGTGCTGAGTTATAATTTAACTGACTGCGTCATTCACCTCTCCTTCCTGCTCACATTAGGAACCCGGTAACTTCGATACACACTCATTCAGCCAAACGGCATGCAGCTCAATTCTGCTAACAGCTACCTGGCTCATGGTTTTACACTGAAAATCCCCCCATTCTTAGTCTCAGGGGCTGAAGGCGGGGCTAAGCCCCAGGCCAGTTGTAGCCTCTCTGATCAGCTCCTTTACGTGAGTGTCGTTCAGAACGGACCGATGTCTGTTCTCCAAATTATAACAGGGCCTTCTTTCAAAGAGATTTCTGCTCATCTCCGGTTCTCTCGCTGCCTCATCAGTGACAAGCAGGGATGTCAGGGAGTCAGTCTCTTCATTAAAGGATCTATGAGAAAAGTGATCTGTGGTCGTTTCCATCCAGTTGCGCAATCAGCGTCACGTTCTGCGCTTCATTCATTCTGATTGCAGCTTTCTGCTGTGAGCTCCGCAAAGAAGGAAAGTGGGATGATTGCCGTTTTGAATGAGCACTTTGAAAAGCTTCAACTTGTTAATAAAGGAGACATTTTGTGTCAGATCAGGAAGTTTTTCATTTTCTCCGGGATACGTTTTGTTCTTTTCTGCCATGACCAATGTTACTGCTTCCAAAAGCCCATAATGATAAACATCGTCACGCCATTCTGTTCAGTAAAAAAGTAAAAATCTTGCCATCCTTCCAGAAACTTCCTGTGTTTATCTTTACACTCTGAATTTCACCATTTTGACCATGAGAGTAACAGTCTGCACGCACATAAATCTTTATCTATGTGTTCCGGCAGTGGGCGTAACCCGCACAAATGATTGGCGGTCACGTATGTGTCGGGAGCAGAATCAAATACACACACACACACACACACTGCCAAATTACTTTTATTATAAATTATTTATTTTTAATACCCTCTTATAGTTTGAGTGTGGTTTAAGAGGGAAAAAATTATGAAATGAGGCACAGTATATAGAAAATATGACGGGACGCAAAGAGCCACACGCTCATTGTCCAAGAGCCGCATGCTCTAAACGATTCATTCCAATCGTGTGTCACTACTGCTCTGGTTTAACGTCATGCATAGAAGGTGTTTTGCTCCAGAGAAAGCTTAGGAGTTCAAACAGGACCTACCGGCTGCTATGCGGACGCCCGGTGCGAAGTGCCGCCCCGCCCTTGCCCTACCCTCGCCCCGCTGGCTCTTCACCTCTCCCCTCTCTTACACCCCTCACGAGGGGGGTGCCGGGGAGGAGCGCTTTGTGCCCCGTGACGTCTGGACCCTGCGCGGTCCGGGCTCAGGTGCCGGTGGACCGAATGAACTGTGTCTCTCAGCAAAGGAGCTGGATTAATGACTTGTGTGTTTGAGGGGAGAGAGGATGCTTTGTTACGTGTGGGATTTGTTATGTGTGGGAGACCTCGGACTGCGATCCGTCCTGCCGCTCTGGGTTAGCGGCTGCCGGACGCAGGAGAACCGTGTGTTCGAGCAGAGCTTGGACTTCCAGCTCACACAGCGGCTTTGGGGCGGTGTGTGAGTTTTTCAAAGCAAAAATGTCGCTCAGTCCTTAGAAACTGTTCACAATCACGTGGATTTGTGTTTCCAGTTGTGTCCTGACTAAATAAAGACTGTTGTTATTCCCACATATTTATGTGATGTCAAGATACAGATTGTGACATTTCCTGCAGGAATTATATTTTCATCAAAGGCTAATGTTGTTAGTGCATGTTAGCCTTCTCCTAACCCTTCCTCCAGTTCCGTTCTTCCACAAAAAAAGCACTGACCTTCCAGAAGAGGTCGGTTTCATCTAAATTAAACATCTCATCTGGATGATAATTATTCTCTTCGATTATCTTCCTCAGTTTATCAGGATAGTAAGTCAGCTGATGCCAAGTCTCCGTGCATAGGCACAAACTTTGATTCAGGAACTGGTGAAGAAAGCTGTGAAATATTCTTTAGCAGCCAGCAAGAAAGCCGATTGGCCGGCATACTCTTCATCTCCACTTCAGTCCTCCCCTGCAGCACCTCCGTTGGACGCAAAAGTCTCAAACAAGGTTCTTAACCCTTGTGCTATCTAAGATGACCCCCCCTCCCCCTTCCATTGACGTGTTCTCCCTACCATGACAAAGGTGGATAAAGGTGGAAAGATTTCATGTAATCCATGGACACCAGTGAAGATCACAAATCATTGAAGAAAATAGGTTCAGAGCACTGTCTAGTGGGTCTAGATGACCCAACTCCCAATGTTAAAGTGCCCAGGATAGCACAAGGGGTTAAGCTAAGTTTTTGTGATGAAAGGGAGGAGTCACGTCATTAAAAAAAATCTGCGTGAAATACGCAAAACGAAAATGTTGAAACTTGAATAAGCAGAGGCCCACTGTACACCAAAACAAATAATATAAAAACTAGCTCTTGTCTGGCCTCTCTGACTTTATCTCCAATGGGCCCTCCCTCTGATATCCTCATTCCTGATCCTATCCATCCTTGTCACTGCCTGACATGGTGCCTCTGTTAGACTCCTCCCCCCTTCCTCCTCTGCTCCATTCATGACGGTGACCAGCAGACTTCACTCATCTCATCAAGCCACTTCTACTTAAGGAGATCCACTGCCCCTCTTCAACGCCAGTTCGTTGTTCCTCAACGGTGCTAGTCTGGTCAAATCTAGTTTTTTGTTCCATGTCTATCTGCCTTTCGCTAATCTTGCTACGCCTCGCCTACAGGATTACACATCCACGGGTGCTCACCTGGTCACCGAAGTTTTCCCTGGTTTCACGTCCCGCCGTCTGCAACTGCCTTGCTGTTCTGGAAACGTCCTCCCGAAACCCTCCAGCCACGCCGCACCTTCAAGCCAAGGACTCTAGCTCATTCCTCCAGATTTCGAACTTACAAGCCTTACCAATTATTAAATACCTCTCTCTTATCCCTCGCCTCCTCTGTTTTCTTCCGGGTTCCAGCATCTGGGTCCGTCAAGTTAAGACATACCATGACAGAACGAACTAGCCAAACGCCCGACCCAGCTGATCCGGAAGGACTCCGCCTCGCCATATCGCAGCAAGGAATGTCATGAAGCCATGGCAAGTTGGACACAGGCCTGTAGTTATTAAAAACAGTGGGATCTAAATTTGTTTTCTTTAATAAAGGTTTCACCACTGCACTTTTAAAGGGACCAGGAAAAATACCCGTCTGTAGAGAGGAGTTAATGATATTTAAAATATCACTCCCAAAAGACCCGTAAAATGATTTAAAAAGTGATGATGGGATGAATCTAAAAAACAGGTTGTTGGATTAACTGCAGCTTCAACCAGGTCAAAACTGTCCAGTGCTTCCTCAGGTAAGATCAAGTCATCATTTCTATCATAAGTTCCAATAAAAAGACTATTCTATTCTGAAGTGTCATATTGGGACCATGGTACTAGATCGGACAGAAGCTATTTTACTCGTGAAGAAACCATGTTGCCTGAAAAACCAAAACTCAAAATATCACAAGTGTATTATATTTGCTTATGAGTAAATGTGACTGTAGATAAAACACACATAGACACATACACATACAAAAGGTCAGAAATGATTAAATAGGAATCAGTAGTGTTTTTGTGCAAGTAGAAATTTCAAGGTGAAAAAATGACAATAGTCTATTATTATTCCTATAAAGTTATTACCATTAGTAGGGAAAAGCTTTCCTTCCTTTTTTAAGCTTTATGTTTCAGCTGTGTTTTTCTTAAATGCTTAAATCAACTTCAGAGAATTGAATTTTCAAGCCAACAAATGGCCTATTTTCACAAAAAGTCCTTTCAGTGTTTTCTGAGCAAATAAATAGCAGCTCTAATCATAAGAGCATGTGGATGATGGAGCCTCTCCACAGCTACCCATGAGAGAGCAGTGGAGACGGGAGAGAAACCTTTCCACTTAACCACTTAAATGAATATATCAAGAAACTAATTTGCCATTTTAATTGCATGATTTAGGAAGACGCTACTTCACTTGCCCCTCTTCCATCTTGGTTGATTTCCAATGTGAGCACACATTAGATTGATCTATGTAAGACTGCAGAAATCACAACACTTAAGTCTTTTCATTTTCTCTCTCTGATTAAATAATTGAAATTCTTGTCAGTGTCTGCGCCCGAGCCGCCTCGAGCCACACACAAACATTGCAGACCTGCTTCATTGTTGGGTAGAATTTAAAGAGCTTGTCTCTTGTCTGTGTGTTTCTACACCATTTGCCATGTCTCTCTTTATCAGGGTGAGGTTGAGCCGGGGGTGGTGTGTGCGAGTGTGTGGTGGGAGGTTCTCTGCAAGGGATTTATTCTACAGCCTCAAAATAGTGCATCCATTTTGTTCAAATTTGCCCCACCCATTAAGTGATTGCTTGCTAAAATGGCAGGGGGACATTTCTTCTGATACTTTCCCTGAAACAGTGCTGGCAGACATTAAGGGCACATTACTGAGCCCCATTTTCTCTCAGCAGCAAGGATATCCATTAGAGTGGTACACAACCCTAAATTTTTCCATTTTCTCTCTCACCAAACTTGACTTTACACATTATTTCTGCCTCTGTTTTGTTATTTTCACTCCGAAATTATATCAGGGGAAAACCATCTTGTAGGATGTGGCTCCCCTTTCCAGGGCTGTTTACAAAGTCTTGACTCTGAAGTGTCAAATTGGGACCATAGTTACAACTAATCATAACAGACAGCAAGGTCCTTGAAAACCCACACATGAAACTTCTATTTTGTGTGCTTGTGCTTGTCACTTCTGTGACTTTCAGATCTATCTCTGTGAACACACAGTGGGCCAAAAAGTATTTGTCAGTTACCAGATCTGTAAGTTGTCTCACCTCAAAAGATAAAAGAGATCTGTAATATTCCTCAAAGAAACACCTCAAATGTGTGAGACAAAATGTAGAAAGGAGTCCAGGAAAGGCTGCACAGTGGCACAGTGGTTAGCGCCCTTGCCTCACAGCAAGAAGGCCCCCGGTTCAGAACACCAATGGGGGTCCTTTCTGTGTGGAGTTTGCATGTTCTCCCCGTGTATGCGTGGGTTCTCTCCAGGGTCTCTGTCTTCCTCCCACTGTCCAAAAACATGCTTCACAGGTCAATTGGCAACTCTACATTGTCCCTAGGTGTGAGTGTGACTGGATGTGTGATATGAGGCCCTGCGACAGACTGGCAACCTGTCCAATGTGTCCCCCGCCTTCACCCACAAGTGGCCGGGATAGGCTCCAGCAGCCCCGTGACCCCGAAAGGGACTAAATGGAAGAAGATTCCAGGAAGAAGAAGAGTCCAGGAAATCTAATTGTTTGATCTTTATAGAATTTATAATGGTGCAGAAACAAAGTACTGTGGTTCCTTATATTTCAATTCAGTTTTTGCAGTCTTGCTGTTTTGTAGTTTTTTCAGTGAAGAAGTTTTTTTTTTAAACAACATACTGTTCTGCATCATAATTGGCTGGAGACCTTGTCAATCAATTAATGAGCCATGTTTTTAAAAAAAAAAAAAAGATTATTTTAGTACTTTTTAAATGTTTTAATAGATTTGGACCTTGTTCTCTCAATGATCTGCCGTAAAACTATGAATCCTCGTGGACCCGGTCTTCTGCCATTGGTCTTTTAGTTGTTCCTATGGGAAGGACCAACTACGGTTCTTACCTTTTGAACAGACTGTTGAGACCATAGAGAACATTGATTTTATCCGGTTATTAGAGGCCAAGGACTGCAACACATGTTGGGGATATCCAAATGAAGTTTTGAACTCATTATGGGATGGTCACAGCACCTGTGGCTTTGCGGCCATTTTGCAGCAAAGTGTGAGAGTTGGAGAGTTTCACGTTTTCCCACAATATGGGATAAAAGAACTTTGGTTCAACCTATCTTCACAAAATTTAACACACATGCCACCAACTGATGTCTACAATGACTACCTACCAAAGTTTTGTTGATATTTGACCTTAGCAGGCTCAACATTTTGGATTTAAAAAAAAAACTCCTAGGGATTTTGATCTATCACCTCTTAAGTCCACTAGCATTCTTGAGAAGCTTTTAGGGAAAGAACTTTGGTATTTACTTACTTATTTGGTTTTAACTTCTAAACTTTGAAGGTGTTTGAATGGTAAGCTCGCAAAACTTGCATTTCTCTGAAGGTCACATTTTTTACTAGAATATCATGTGAATCCCTGGCTCAATCTGATCGAAACAATGTCATTTACACTGACCAAAAATATAAACGCAACACTTTTGTTATTGCTCCCATTTTTTATGGTATGAAACCAAAGAAATTCTGTGGTTATGCAAACCGATTGTTTCAGCAGCTGTCCGAGTGGCTGGTTTCAGATGATCTTGGAGGTGGACATGCTGGATGTGGAGATCTTGGGCTGGTGTGGTTACACGTGGTCTGCAGTTGTGAGGCGGTTGGATGTGCTGCCAAATTCTCGGAAACACCTTTGGAGACGGCTTATGGTGGAGTAATGGACATTCAATTCTCTATCAACAGCTCTGGTGGACATTCCTGCTATCAGCATGCCAATTGCATGCTCCCTCAAAACTTGCGACATCTGTGGCATTGTGCTGTGTGATACAACTGAAGATTTCAGAGTGGCCTTTTCTTGTGGCCAGTCTAAGGCAGACCTGTGCAATAATCATGCTGTCTAATCAGCATCTTGATATGGCACACCTGCGAGGTGGGATGGATTGTCTTAGCAAAGGAGAAGTGCTCACTATCACAGATTTAGACAGATTTGAGAACATTATTTCAGAGAACTGGTTATTTTGTGTATGTGGAAAATGTTTAACATCTTTGAGTTCATACCATAAAAAATTGGGAGCAATAGCAAACGTGTTGCGTATATATTTTTGGTCAGTGTATCTTACCCCCCCCCAAGAGAGAGAGGGGGGTGTTGATAAAACAAAGTCATGATGTGAGATGAATGTCATACACGTCTTGACATTTGGTGTCAGAATGGGGATCATGACCCAGAAGACGAGGAGCAAGGCTGCCAAACATTTGATGGAGCCAGAGCCAGCTGAACCTGATGTGGAGGGTAAAGACTGGGCAACTGATGATGGGGATGAGGGTCCTTCCTTCTAGCCACCACGAGCCACATCCTCAGAGCAGGAAATAGTTACACTGCTGGAGTTCATCTATGCCCAGATGAGCAGAGAAGAGATGCTGCTTGGGGAGCTCCAACGTTTGGGGACAGCAATGGAGGCTGGCAGGGGTTGTCATCTCTCGCCAATGTGGAGGTTGCTGCCTCTCCTACAGGACATTCCTTGGGTGGTGCGGACATTGAGAATTACTTATTACATTTTGCAAGAGTGTGACAGCCTTCCCAATCTGTAGCGACTTTCCTCTGGCAGATTAGCACAACTTTCTTCAAACAGGTCTGAGACGTTGAGGCACATAGAAAGAGAACAAGTTACCAGAATCATGAAGCAGGTCACAAAAGTTTAAAGTGTCCATGTGCTGTAAACATAGTACAAAGTAAATTTTGCTTTGTAGGAATTGCACAGAATTGTGGCAGTTTCCTGCTTTGAAACAGCCGAGGTAGAAGGGAGTTTTTTCTGTGTGGTGAGGGTGGGTAGGAGTCCAGGACGACAGGTATCAGGTGTTCTAGTTGAGGACCCGAGAAGATTCTCCTCATCCTGTCTGTATCTGCCTTCAATTTTTCCCTGACCTCAACAAAGAGAAGAGTCTGTTGTTGGAATGACTGCAGTCCTTTAGTATCTTGTTAGCTCTGGTGACAGACTGCTTGTTGTAGATGGTGTCCAGGTCAGGGAGCTTGGTGCGGATGGTGTGCTCAGCTGGTTGCACAACCTTCTGGAGAGGTTTCCTGTCCTGCTTTGTGCTGTTTACAAACCAGACTGTGATATTTCCCATCAGGATGATTAAGGATAGTTCCTCATTTGCTTTGTACTGAAGTCCACCATCGACTCCTTGGTTCTGTTAAGGAGGAGATTGTTGACCTGGCACCATGCCTCCAGGTTGTGAATCTCCTACGGGTAGTCTGTCTCGTCTTTGTTGCAGATCAGACCTACCAACACAGTATCGTCAGCAAACTTCACAATACTAGTAGAGTTGGAGATGGTCACACAGTCAAAGGTATGGAGTGAGTACAACAGAGGGCTCAGAACTAGGGATGAGTGTCGTTAAGGTTTTAACGGTACTACTACTCTTATTGATACTGATTATCGATCCGGTATTTTAACGATACTTTTATCGATACTTTTTACGGATGAAACATAAATAAATAAGTGACAAATTATGAACATAAAGTGTTTTATTTCCTAATGATGTTTTTTTTAACAAAATATTTTACTTTATACATCTGTAGGCCTCTAGAATGGTCGCGATGTTTTGCTCCAGCTGACATTGACGATGTGCGAAAACACTTGCAGCAGTTAATACAGGCAGGTGTTATCAAAGAGTCTTGCAACCAATAAGCATCACCAATAGTAGTCGTGCGTTAAAAGAATCAGAATCAAATTCGATCAGAATTTCCATTGAATACAGAACCCTAAACAGTCATACTATACCTGATCAA
This sequence comes from Oryzias sinensis, assembly GCA_037389245.1. Lineage (NCBI taxonomy): Eukaryota > Metazoa > Chordata > Actinopteri > Beloniformes > Adrianichthyidae > Oryzias > Oryzias sinensis. Next base: position 30,331,768 of record CM074497.1, read on the forward strand.
TACACCATTTTGCATGTAGATGACGCCATGGATTGCCTCACTGGTAATAAATGGTTCTCCGTTTTGGATCTCCAAAGAGGTTATTATGAAATAGCCATGTCAGAAGAAGACAAGGAAAAAAACGAATTTTACCTGCCCACTCGGATTTTACCATTTTGAGTGCATTCTTCAAGGAATTACTGGAGCTCCAGCCACTTTTCAGTGGCTGATGGAGAAAGCTGTTAGTGATATGCACCTTCTCCAAGTCATCATGTATCTGGATGATATCGTGTTTTGCAAAACGCTCGAAGAACACAAGCAATGTCTCCTCAAAGTGTTAGATCGACTCGAAGAGTACGGTCTCAAAGACTCCATTGACAAATGTCAGTTTTGTCAGTCTAAAGTAAAATTTGTCGGACACATAGTGTCAGAAAAAGGCATTGCGACTGATCCAGAAAAAGTTGCGGTAGTTAAAAACTGGCCTGAACCAACAGATCTCAAGACCCTAAGATCTTTCCTTGGTTTCTGCGGGTACTACCGCAGATTTATAGCCAACTACTCAAGCATAGTCCGTCCCCTAACTGAACTCGCCAAGGGCTATCCACCTACGCAGAAAAATAAGAAAAACAAGCCACAAGATTCCTCCAAGAATTATTTCAAACCATCTGAGCCGTTCAAAGAACGCTGGGATGAGGCTTGTCACAAAGTGTTCGAAACAATAATCAACCATCTGACAAATGCGGCTGGGTTGGCCTGCAGATCCCACCAAACCTTATGTTTTGCACGTGGACGCGAGCATGAATGTTTTAGGTGCTTTCCTTAACCAAGAGCACCCTGAAGGTCTTAAACCCGTCGCATTTGCTAGTAGAAAACTAAGCGACTCTGAGCGAAAGTACCCTGTACATCAACTTGAATTTTTGGCTTTGAAATGGTCCATTGTCGATAAACAATCCGCTGACTTACGTACTGACAACGGCCAAACTAAATGCGATTTAACATCCAATATCGTCCCGGTCGTCACAACATCGACGCCGACCTCCTAACACGTCAGCATAGTGACACAGAGCAATGGACAGATGTTCCTAAACCAGCTATAAAAGCTATTTGTAAAAATGACCTCAGCAAACACATCCAGATTTGTTCATTAACTGGGTGTCCCCCCCAACAGCGATTTCGGAAGCTTATGCTTTCCCAGTTAGTTTGAGCGCACAGTTTATTGACCAATTGTATCCCAAAGAGCTCCAAGTTGCTCAAGATCTTGACTTAGTCATTGGCCCTGTCAAACAAGCCATTCACTCAGGGAAACAGACTGTTGTAACCAAGACAGATTCCCCTTACATAACATTATCATGGTGTGACCCCGACTCAAATTAAAAGAAGGACTGCTGTACCGATTAAGAAAAGTACCAAACGGTTCAGAAAACAAACAGTTCCTTTTGCCAGAAAGATATCGAACTAGTGTTATGAAATCACTACGTGATGATTGCGAGCACCTTGGAGTACAAATTACCTCAGAACTGCTCAAAGATAAATTTTATTGGCCACGTATGAATGCAGATGTGGAGAAATACATTAAGACATACGGACGTTGTATTTTACGAAAAACTCTACCACAATGTTCCTCACCTCTTAATCAAATCACAAGCAATGGTCCATTAGATATTGTTTGTATTGATTTTCTCCAAATTGAGCCAGACAACAAAGGTATTCAAAATGTGCTAGTAGTAACTGATCACTTCACTCGTTACACACAGGCGTTTTCAACTTAATACCAGAAGTGAGTTACTGTCGCAAAAGTACTGTGGGAAAAGTATTTTGTCCACTACGGATTGCCCGCCAGAAAACACTCAGATCAAGGTAGAGATTTTGAGAGCTGACTCATAAAAGAGCAACTCTCTGTGCTTGGGATTCGAAAATCCTGCATATCTCCTTATCATCCACAAGGAAATGCGCAACCTGAAAATTTCAACAGAACACTTCTTTCAATGCTGGGAACACTCGAAAACATAAAGAAACAGAACTAGAATCAACATATTGGTCAGTTAGTACATTCGTACAACTGTTCTAAAAAAGAATCAACCGGATATTCGCCATACTTTTTAATGTTCGTCTAAACACCAGATTGCCCATCAACATCTGTTTTAATGCAGCATTTGAGGAAAACACAGAAACCTCCAGTATGTCGAAAAAAAAGAAAAAAAATTGAAACATGCCTATCATCTAGCAACAGAGAGTGCAACTAAAAACCATCTTAGAAACAAATCTAGATATGATCAACACCTGATAGACTAACCACTACAAGAAGGTGACAGAATTCTTCTTAGAAATGTTGGCCTTACTGGAAAACACAAACTGCAAGACAGATGGAAGCCAATCCCTTACGTTGTAGTAAGAAAACTACCAAATCTACCAGTCTATAAAGTCGAACCTGGACAGGGGCCAGGAAGTGTCAAAACTTTGCATAGAGATCATCTTCTTCCAATTGGTTACCTTGTCAGGATACCAGAAATTACACAAGCAACCAAAAGTGTCAACCCTCCAATCACAAGACAGCAACAGATATAACGTCAAAGTGAAAGTTACTCCAACTCTGGGATCAGCAGCTCTTCTTCAGACTCAGAGTATGCGTGTGAGTACCCTAAAATGGACCAATAGTCCAAAGATCCCTAGGATCAGTGTCCGACAAAACAAACTGTGACAAGTCCTCCTCTGAGAGTAAACCAGGGGGGTATTCCAGGAAGCATGTTTAAACTAGCCTGACTTTAAGCCTGAACTCTGGCTGAAATCCGCCTGAACTTGCTTACTCAGGGTATGTCGGTTCCAAAAGACCAGATATGAGTTGGCGTAATTACGCTCGACTTGGTAACCCTGGGTTAACGCACGGTACATAAAGACATTCTCAATAGATCGCCAATTTCTGGAGTCACCATGGAAACGCGTGGAGAAAAAAGAAAGAAAGCGCAACACTTGAGATGGAAGTGACACAGAGTCTGAGATTTTAATGACGGCGGATAAAGATTATAAGTCCATCAAAAAAGTAACACGGCTGAAAAATAATTTAAATAATTTAGTTAAATTTATTCAAACTCAATAATTGTTTATAAAACTCAAATTTACGTATTTATCTAACTAAATGTCACATTACTCCATCAATCTTTTTTCCATCTTAATTACTTATATTTCTTGAACTTTCATATGTCTAAGTTTGAACCGGCAGATATGCTCATTTTTATAACGATAAAAAGAACGGAAAAAATGCACGGAGTGCAAAACTCATTAATGAATTTTCCGTCGCTGTCATAATATCTCCAGGTGGTAGGGGTGCTATATAAACTCATCATCCTCTTCTTTACCCTCACTCATGGTGCAGAGACGTAAGCATAGTGGGACAAAATAGCTCGGCAAAACACGGTGAAACACAGTAAAACAGCTAAACAACCAAACACATTTGGTCAAAAACCCACACTTAAGCCCAAATCCGTCCAGACAGGCAAAGGGAATGATATCCCAGAATCACTTGCGGTGCCGATCTAACAGCCGCATCAAAGTTACACCTACTTAATTAAATTAATTTGAACGAAAGGAAAATAATTGTCTGAAAACTATGTTTTATTTTTAAGGTGACCTAACAAAAATTGATTTATCTTAACTGAAGCAAATAATTAAGTTAGATCAAAGTAAAAAAGTTTATCTTTCCAACATCCATATGTGGTCTCATCACCCTCTCATGGTGGATAAAGTATTATCTGAGCTTTTTCATCCACTAAATCATCTTCAAATGGACACGCCATGCTGCTTCACCTGTCTGTAAACAAACTAAGCTTCAACTAAACCTGCTCCGGACCAGGTTATGTTCAGAGCATGAGTTGCCATGGTAACTTGACCTACCCTGAAACATACCTCCATTTCTGGAACCGAAAGCTGAGGTTATCAACTTCCTTAGCCTCAAACTTATCGTGGGAGCTAGCATAACCTGCTTTCTGGGATACCCCCCTGAACATGAAACAAATGAAAATAATCACAATGAAAGTGAACATTAAAACATTAAACCAGAAACAAATAAAGAAGAAACAGACACAAATGTTGAGAGCTCAAAACACAGAAAATCAGCTCGAGAAGTGAAGCCAGTCATTCAATTGAGTTATGACAAACCTGGAAAACAAACTCAGGAACCTGTAACCATTGTACATCATGGCATGGGTATTCAGTTGAACCTTAGTTCTCATGACATTTTGCCCAAACCTAAAAAACACTCTAAATCTAGGTATAGACATTGACGTTAGGACATCTAACCTTTTAGAAGGCGGAGAGTGTAGCCCAGTCAAAATTTGAAGAAAACAAAAAAAATAATTTCAGACTAGGCAACTGTAAGATAAGTATGTGTTATTTGTTAAAAAATGTTCAATGGCCACTTGTTGGGTTTGTTTAACAAGTTTTTTTTAGTTCCACTGGGAATCAAGATTGTTTGGTTTTGTATGTAGTAAAAGTTTTATTTTAGCCCACAGCCTAACCCGTATGTATTTTTTTGTTAAGTCTGGAATTTTACTACTGTGGTGAGCCATCATTATTTTGCTTATTATTGCTTTTCATCGTCAAACACGTGTGCAGCATAAAATAATATGTGCTTTCAATCTTTTATTGTTTTGTTTTAAAAAACAGACCTTTAAGAAAATCAAACTTTTTTTACAATAATTTGCTCTGCAGGATTCACAGATCTCAATACCACACAGACCTGTTGATTCAATGTCAGCAGATCAACTTTACAGTTTCAGGAGATCCTCAGCCATAAATTCACAAAACTTGTATTATGAAAATTAACCAATGCTAAAAAATAAAGAAAGTATGAATTATTGTTAAAATGATAAAAAAAATGTAAATGTATTCATCCAAAGAGAAAACATTGATTGTAAAAAGAGCTGGTTCGGTTTCTGAACCTTGGTAGCAGACACCATGTTAGATACATACAGCGATTTGATTGGTTAGAATCTGGACCAATCAGCAGCTGTTTGATGGCAGCTCTAAAATTTAACTCAGCAAAGATAGGAAAAAAAGTGAAATGACACACAACGCATGCAAATTTCTTTTTGGTGGTGGCAGTGGCAGTCATTTCACGCTAAGTCGCGCTTAAGGTGGTCAGAAAAATCAAAGACAGGACAAAAGCGAGATTTGACACAACGCAAAAACATGCGTTAAAACGCAAAAAAACCGTTTTTGAGAGCATAAAAAGGTTTTTAAAGGCAAAAAAAACTAAACCAAAGCAGAATAAAAAAATGATGAAAAGCAAGTAATCAATATTTTCACTTGAAGCTTAGATATATCGCGATAGTTCATTTGGCAATACTTGTATTGATTCAAAATGCTGTCAGAATATTTCTTTTATTATTTAATTATTTTTATTCTTTATAAGTGTGATGTTTCCTTTGATCTTTTGCCCATTTTCCACAACCTTGAATAGACTTTTCTGTCTTTCAAACACCCAGAGTTCAGATGATGGAAACGGATTCACTTTGATGCAGACTAGTTTCTTTTTATTTTTTTCTTTGAATTCAGTAAACCCAATAAATTATATTAATTTTATGGATGACAACTATTTTATTAGGAAGCAGCTGTTAGTTTCTCTGGAATCATAAGCGGTGAGTCTAAGCCCCGCCCCCACCTCTCTACCTGTTTGTTGTTTTCCTACACGTGCAACCCCCCCCAGCGTGTTCTACACAGACAGCGCAACATACGGTCATCGTAGCAGCAAGGTGACAGGATAGTGGTGGCCCCCTGACGTAAATTTAATTCATTTTACTTGGAAATAGGGTTTTTTTTCTTTAGTCTAGGGGGATAAAAGGATTTTTTTGGGGGCGCTCATGTGTCCTCTATGAGATTGCCACTGCCTGTCTCTTTCCAGAAAAAACTTTCCATCCCATAACAGACTCTGGTCGGCGTTCACAGCTGCAGACACGTCCCCCCCCCTCAGCGTATACTCACGCTGCTCTCTTCCTCCTGCCTGCTCGCTCTACCTGACGGTGGTAAAGGCACCACAACAATCTGAGAACATGATAGTTATTTTACAAAAACACAGAGAGCCGCAGCATTTTGGACCGTTAGCTCTTTTCACCATCGTAAATCTTTGATAGCGTTCCTATGTGCGCCACTGGGCTCGTTCAATACCGGGGCTCGGTACCCATCCCTACTCAGAACACAACCCTGGGGGAGCTCCAGTGCTGAGAATGAGTGATTGTGAGAGATGATTGCCCACTCGTACTGCCTGAGGTCTTTCTTGTAGGAAGTTGGATAACCATACACAGAGATGGGTAAAGGCCCAAGATCTTCAACTCAGTGGTGAAGATGGAGGCAATTATAGTGTTAAATGCTGAACTGTAGTCAACAAACAGCATTTTCACATATTTCCCCTACCTGTTGTCCAAATGGCTCAGGGTAACATGAAGGAGGTGTGTGATGCATCCTCTGTAGATCTGTTCAGACGGTATGCAAACTGTAGCGGGGTCAGGGTGACAATGAGAGAAGAGGTGATGAAATCTTTGATGAGTCTCCTGAAGTACTTCATCACCACTGAGGTCAGGGCGGCAGTCGTTTGGGCAAACAGGAACAAGACTGTTTGAAGCGCATCAGGATTGTAGACTGTTTCAGGGAGAGGCTTTGGATCTTAGTGAACACAGAAGCAAGCTGGTCAGCACCGACCTTCAGGATCTTACCGGTGATGCCATCTGGTCCTGCTGCCCTCCTGATGCGAAGCGGGATCTCAGATCGTTGCGGAAAGACTGATTCACCAGCAGCTTCGGGTTTGGAAACGTTTTGATGATGGTCTTGTGCATAGCATCATCCACTAGTTTCCCAATTCAATTCAATTTTTTTTTTCAATTTTATTTGTATAGCCCAAAATCACAACAACAGTCGTCTCGATGGGCTTCGAAGTAAAACATGAACTCAAAAGGATCATGAATACAAAGAGTTCAATGAGTCCAATGAATTCCACAACCGCTTCCGTAAACATGCTGATGTCATCAGAGCTGTGCCAAAACATGCCCCAGTCAACGTCATCTACAGCAGTGTTTTTCAACCTTTTCTGAGCCATGGCACACTTTAACCTTAAAAAAAATCCCGCGGCACACCAGGATCCAAAAAAAAAAAAAACGGAGAAACTCATAGTCTTTATTGATCTACAGTCCCTCCACAATCTCACATGCATTTTTTAGATAATTGTTGCAGAAAAAGCTGGAAACTGCAGCTGTTTTTTTCTAAAAGATGCAATAAAAGTTAAGTTAGAAGATGTAAAAACAGTTTGATGTGTGTTCGTTGATTTCAAGACGTTTAACAACAGATCTCCTTGAGCGCTGTCACTCTCACAACCCAATGCATCATGGGAGATGTAGTGCATTAAACGGCCGGCGGAGATCGCGTCTCTGAACTTCATGGTTTTGTTCACTTGTTCCACGGTCTGACATTGGATTCTGTGGAAAGCTGCACCGATAAAGACGAGCTTTAGCTGGTATTTTTGTTAGAACTGAGCGACTTTACGAGCTAAATCGGGACAAGGAAGTGAAGACTTTAACCACTTCTGATTGGTCAGACTGATGACATGTGATTAAGCTCCCCAAGAATGATTGGTGGAGACAGTTAAAGGGGCGGGACTTTTCCAAAATACAGCCGGAGTTGCAGCTTAATCGCGGTACGTCATTCTTGTCAAAATGTCTTTAATAAAATAAAATAAACGCAAAGAAAAAGTATTTTACGATCTTTTATATTCCTAACTCCTCAGTGTTTTATCAGGGCCTGTTTGGATGAACACGGAGCTGAAATCCTGGAGATGGGAAATGTTTAATTTTTCAGTTAATGAGGGAAATTTCCCACGGCACACTTGACCATCTCCCACGGCACACTAGTGAGCCGCGGCACACTGGTTGAAAAACACTGATCTACAGCATCCAGCAGAGCAGCCACCGATTGGTCAATCCAGACCTCCCTCCAGGCCAGAGCTTCCTGCATGAGCCTTTTTTTATATTTTGGGAAGAGGAAAATGGCAGCGTGTTAGGATCTTTTAAACGGTGGACAAGATTGGGTCTTGTAGCCGTCTCTGACTGTGGTGTACCAGCAGTGCAGTGTTTTTTCACCCCTGGTGGTGCTGGTAAAAGTTTGCTGCTGAGCGTTTAAAGTTGGCACTGTTAAAGTCCCCCGCCACAATAACCACAGTGTCCCGGTGCTGAGTCTGGTGGCAAAGGCGGCTCGCATAAAGCAGTGTCCGTGTACGTGTCCGCCTGGGGCAAATGGACTATGACCAATGTAAAGTCCTGTGGAAGATAGAAAGGACGAGGTTTGATGAACAATAGTTCCAAGTTGGGCATGCAGGAGCGTGTGAGAGGAACAATGCTCGCACTGCTGCACCAGCCCTGGCCTCTCCTCGTCTTCCCAGAGTCCTGTGTCCTGTCCATGCGGTGAACCGAGAAGAGCTCGGCCGGCTGGACGGCGTGGTCTGGCACAGCTGAATTGAGCTATGTGAAACAGAACAGATTGCAGTCCCCAATGTCCCTCTGGAACTTTATGCTTGCCCGGAGGTCGTCAAGCTTGTTCTCCAGTGACCGGACATTAACTGGTAGGATGTTGGGCAGAGGTGTGGAGTGTTCATGGGGCCTCTGCCTTCCTGCAACCTCTTTTCCCCTGACGCCTCCGCCTTGAGTCATGTCCTTTGTTCTTCCACAGAATCTCACTCAGCCAGCAGAAATCCAGGATCAAAATTGTGAGTATGTTGTACACCAATGGAGATAAAAATACCTCTATTGTAGCAAATCTACTCCCTGCTTTTGTTTAACAACAAAAACAAGTAGTAGTGGTTGGAGCAGATGTGACAACAGCCGACCTCACTGGTGCCATGTTAAAATTGTATAAACGTTCTCATATTTGTAGACTCTTGCTGATGTCAAAAGGCCCTGGGTTCTGATCTTTTGATCTAAAAAGTCTTATCTTCTGTAAGATCTGCTTATATAGTAAAATCAGTTGGATGCATTTATTATTTTATGCTCCACAGCAATGATAAGTTTTTGTCCAGAGGGAGCTTAATATATGTAGTTTTACATCCATAAATACTTATTCTATTGGTTTATAAACCAACAAAGCCATGTTTATGATTAGATCACAAGCACTAGTAAACAGGAAAAGGATGATGCCCCCCCATAGTATACTTGACATGTAACAATAGAAAAGGTTATTTTAATTTGTGCTGCTAAAATGTTCTCCATAGTTTACATATACTGCAGCAAGATAAACCTACAGAATGTTCCACAGAGTGTGTTATTTTAAAATAAAAACAATTTAAAAGTTTTAATAAATATAAAGATGCATTATTCTAAAGGGTAAATAAGGCAAGGCTAAGTGGCTAATATGGGGGGTTTGGTCTGTGAGAAACAGGCCCAAATGGCTCTGGGTGGAAAGATTGACGCATAGATAGACATAAAAACAAAAAGAAGTATAATCTTTAAATGGTGAATAAAAGAATACAGAAAAACATCCATGTTAAGACTTGGCCTGAGCAGAAGGTGATCAATTAAAAGATTAAGTGTTTTGCAACACATGGGCCCATCTGCATTTGGGCCTAATAGCAGGGCCATCAGCTCATTTTCTGAAAGCCTCCCACGAACTGAAAGCGTGCTTTTCACATCAAAGCAGCCAGCTTTAGCTTGTCAGCAGACAAAAAGGAATGCTAATTTAGCTCCCTCTTGTATAGTAGTGAAAGACTCCTTCAATTAACTGGATTTCAATGGCAAAAAATGAGTAGGTGGGAGTAAAGAAAAAGATGCAAAGAGAGACTGTCTGTATTGGCAATAATTCTCATTGAATAAAAAAGAACTCAGAGCCATTTGTTTCCAACCACACATCTGAGGACTTAACACTATAAAAACATGGCTTCAAAGAGTCCATGATGGGTTAAATAGAAGCCATAATCTAATTAAAACATTGGACAGAAGTAAATAGTGCTTTGATTATGAGCTGAGATTTAATTTAGTAAAATAGTCTGCTCTAGGGGGCTCTGAGTTTTAATATCACATACTCATAACATTGCTGTGACATGTTTGCTTTCAACTTGACAAGAAGTTTGCAAAACTACTGTAAAAGAAGTATGTGTACAAACACTACTACCGGTACTTTATTACAAGATGTTTCTTCTGTTATTATGACTACAGCCACAAGGTGGCGCATACCATAGCGTTCGTGTCTGTCCCAATTTTGTGTAAACACAGAGGGTTGTGTCAGAAAGAGCATCCTACCTTAAATCAATGCTTGTAGATCTGATCAATTTAGGTGATCAATGAACGTCTTTGTTTTTTGGAATCTGGATCGAAACTGTGTGGCTATTACTGCCACATCCGGGCCCGCTGCTGCATCTCTGGTTCTAACTCCCCTGCATGCCCTCATCTGTTTCGCTTCTTTTTGTTTGTTTGATTCATTTATAAATACAGGCTTCATTCCCAGACACACATGCAACTCCACATTGTCATGCTTTATGTTATTTTGGTTGTTTATTTTTCTTTAAATATATTGAAATTATTTTGAGTGCTAAAACTGGCTTTGTCTCCTCTCTAATTTGTTACTGTATAGCTAATTGTACCAAATTGGGGGCTTGTTTAAATATGCTGTTTTGGCTGGATGTTTTGTGGTTTTCGCATTGTTTTGTTGGTGTGTGGTTTTGTATGCGCAGGGGCTTCTGTTCGTGTGGGCTTTGTGCCTTTCAATTTTACAGTTGTCGCTGGCTGAACTCAGGGGGTAAGGACCACTGTCTTTGTGTGTGATTATTGGCAGTGTTCCCTCATCGGTTTAGCGTTGTTTTCCTATAGGGGGCTCACCGCAGGTGTTTTGCTTAGTGTGGAGGTACAGCGGGCAGGGCCTTCCTCTTCCCTTTTCCCAATGTCAGCCCAGGAGCACTTTCTTGGTTTCAGGAGAGGGCCTACTTGTCTGGTCACACGGGTTTTTAGTGCATAAGTACCCACCTCTTCACCTCCCGAAGAATAGGGTTGAGTAAGCCAGTGTTGGGTTGAGAAGTCAGCTGGATATATTATACAAGGAAGGTGGGACCTTTGACCATCTGTCCCCTACCCCATCCCTGGCGGGGGGTACCAGGCTCTAGGCATCAGTGGCCATGCCCCTTGGGTGCTGGCTTCCTTTCTCCACACAGGGAGAGGGATATTACATCTGAGCCTGGAGGTGTCCGTCTCCCTGTGGTGTGGGTTTTGGTTCTTGCCCTCGTGCACCGGCCTTCTCCAAAATTCCAACTGTGGGTAAACCTAGTCGGGCCATGTTTGCAACACTCCTTGGGAACCCACACATCTCTTGGGCGTCCTCTGTTGGGCCCCAAGGGGGCTGCACTTCAGGTTGGGCTGGAGCTTCCACTCTCTGGCCCCCCATGCCTCCCTTCTATTTGTCATTGGACCGCCCCTGTGGCGGTCCTGCTGGCCCTGGCCTGGGTGGTGGATGTGGTTGCCCGGCGGGCTGTTTTTCTCTACCTGCTACTGTGCGGGTGTTGGGGGGTTCCTGGCTGAAGCTGGTGTTATGGCGGGGGTTTTGGTGTGGGGATGAATGGGCACTCTCCCTCTTTTATTTTACATTCCATCATCCACCTCAGAAGAACAGAAAGACTCACTCGTGCACAGGTGTTAGCTCACCTTTGCGCAAATAGTTTGCGTGACTGAATGAAATGTTTCACACTTGATAAGTCTGAATGCATAAGTATGCGTTTGTGAACATTAGTTGTATTGTTTGCATGTTGACATGTTTGTATGTGAACATTTTCGGAGCCAACAGGTATGTTTGTAACATTTGAGTTCGTGTGTGGACAGGCCCCTCCCCTTCTAGATTTGTATTACATCTGAACCTAACTGTAATGATTATAAATATCCATTAACTTGTTGCTTTAGGCTGCTTCACGGTTTTACCTCCCACCCCCACTTACATAATCACTGTCGTACCCCCCCTCGCTGACACCCCTCTCTCTCTTCTTCCCTCCTTTTTTTTCCGTCTGGTACAACAAAAAATATGCAATATTACAAATACAATAAAGATGAAGAAAGTTTAGCCTAAATTACAAAAGGGTTTATTCTGATCATATGCTGTTATCTTTTTATATCAACCTCTCTGTTTCTATTCAGTCTTCCTCGCACCATAAGCTTCCGTAAAATTACAGACATCAACCTGGACAATTTATCCTCATTCATCCATAGCCTGCCCTGTCCTGATGGCGTCTCCACCCCTGAGGAACTGATCTCCTACTACAATTGTAGCTTCAGTAAATTTTCTAGAAATTCTCGCCCCACTCAAATCATTCAATGTTTCTGGACCCTGGTTTACTTTCAACCTCAGACAACTCAAAGCTAAAGGTCGTCAAATAGAACGACTCTACAAGAAAACTGGGCTAACTATTTACAAGGATATGTATTGTAACCATATCATTCAATACAAAGACTCCATCTCTAAAACCAAAAACAGAATATTATTCCAGTTTAATAAATTCCTATGAAGGCAACTCAAAAGCCCTATTTTCCATCCACTCACGTACAACAACCTGCCAAAATTCACTTCCTCCTTACTTGTACTCCTCTGATTTCTGTAACACCCTAGCATAATTTTTCTCTTCAAAAATCCGGCACCAACCCTTATCCCCCCACATCAACTATTCTCATCATTTAACATTCCATCAGTTGAGCAAATCACTGAACTCATTAAAAATCCAAAACCACCTCTTGACAACTTGACCCAATTCCCAATGCTCTGGTCAAGGCTACTCTCCCCTCTTTACCCCCCCTCATTACTAGCATCATTCCCACCTCCCTTAAGACTGGAACTGCTCCTCCTGTTCTCAAAACCGCAGCTGTCGCCCCCATACTGAATAAAACAGGTTCAGATCCCACCAATCTCAATAACTACTGCCCAATCTCAAATGTTCCACTCATTGCGAAAATCCTTGAAAAAATTATCACCTCTCAACTCCGCACCCACCTCTCTTCCAAAAACATATATCAATATCTCCAGTCTGGCTTCCGTCAATTTCACAGTACAGGAACAGCCTTCCTTAAAATTACCAACGACCTTCTTCTCGCCGCTGACTTTGGTTTAGCTTCCATCCTCCTTCTACTCGATCTGACTCTGGCCTTTGATATAATCTCACACCCCATCCTTCTGGAAATACTTTTAACCGTTGGCATCAAATGAATGAATTACCCCTTAGCTGGTTCCAGTCCTATCTCACAGGCCGCACGCAATTTATCCAATTAAAATAATTCACCTCTCCTACAGTTCCAATTACCATAGGTGTGCCCCAAGGCTCCTGGGGCCCTTGCTATTCATCATTTATCTTCTCTCACTTGGTTATATATTCCTCAAACACAACATTCACTTTCACTGCTATGCAGATGATACCCAGCTCTACCTCCCTCTAAGCCTTCCCTCTCCAAATGCCTCCTTGAAATAAAATCCTGGTTCACTGCAAATTTCCTTAAATTAAATAGCAACAAAATTGAACTTCTCATTGTTGGAACAAAGACTACCCTAAATAAACTCCCTAACTTCTCTATTTCCTTTGATGACTCCTCCATCCTCTCCTCCCCACAGGCGAAGAGTCTGGGTGTCATCCTTGTCAGCACTTTCTCCTTTACTGCTCACATCAATAACATCACCCGGACCACTTATTTCCACCTTCAAAATATCCGCCGACTCTGTCCCTCTCTCAGTCCTCACTCCACAGCCATTCTAGTCCACAGTCTCATCACCTCCCGTCTGGAGTACTGCAACTCCCTTTAATATGGACTCCCTTACAAAAGTATACACAAACTACAACTGCTCCAAAATTCTGCTGCCCGGATCATAACACAAACCCCCTCAACTATCCATATCACACCGGTCCTGCAGAAGCTCCACTGGCTACCAGTAACTCTTCGGATTAAGTACAAAATCCTTATTCTTACCTTCAAAGCCCTCCATAACCTCGCCCCTCCATTTCTGTCTGACCTTATCCATGTTGCCATTCCTACCCGCTCCCTTAGGTCGGCCTCCTCCAGCTTGTTACACCCAATGCTCGGCTCATCTCCTGGAGGAGCGCCCGGTGCACGTTAAAGTCAAGTCAAAGTCCCATTAACTGTCACACCTAGATGTGTAAAATTGACACATTTCCTGGAGGAAGTGTGAGCTACACATGCAGCCATGTCAAGGAACCATTTGGTAGTTTAACCCCCCCCCCTCCGAATAATGGTGAATGTCAAACAGGGAGGTGCTGGGTATTCTTTTTAAAAGGTTTGGTATGGCTTAGCTTCGATTTGAACTCACAACCTTAGAGTCTCAGGGCAGTCACTCTCCCACAAGGTCACTGAGCTGGTTGCCAAGCTAGATCTGATGAACCTAATGATCTGAGATTAGTTCCTAAATTTGATGTAAAGGATCTACAGACTATTTTTATGTTATTCGAACACTTGGCAGTGACGCAGGGTTGGGCTGAGGAAACACACTTTATCCTGTATCAGTCCCATTGTTGTTTTCCTGGACAGATAACCCAACATAGGTCGGTCACAGGAAAGTAATATTTGTAGTTACTGTTAGATCTGTGATAAAAGCAGGAATTAAGATTTCAGCACTGGCTCTAGAGAGAAAGGGTCTCACTCGAGCGATATTCCACAGATGGTAAAATGCAGTTGTAGTTATTTGATTCACGTGTTGGTCAAAGCTAAGATCTGCATCTAGAATCACACAGAGGTTCCTTTTGTATCACAAACAGTCACACAGTGGGTTGACAGATAAAATTGAACCCTATCTGTCTCAGCTTCAGAACTGATTACCAAGACTTCTATTTTGTCCTGGTTGAACTGCAAAAAGTTCTCTCCCATCCACATTTTAATATCTGAATTACAGTTTAAAAGACTGCCCTTCGTGTCATCAGAAGACAAGGCTACATACAGTTGATTGTCATCACCATAGCCATGAAAGTTAATGGCGTGTCTCCTGATAACTTCACCAAGCGGAAGCATTTAAAAGATCAAAACATGTGGGCCCCAGAATGGAGCTTCCATAAAAAAAGGATGCCTTGGGGCACCCCACATGTCAGTTTATGACTTTCAGATGAAAAATAATTTAAATCAACAATAACATCTCAATCTGTGAGGTAGGATTTAAACCAATTAAAAGTTGTCCCAGTAATTCCAACCATGTTGTGAAGTCTGTTTAAAAGGATTGAGTGGTGTAGGAAAGAAATCTTCACTTTTGGGTTCTTTCCATCCATGCGTGTTCGATAGTCGAGAGAGTTAAAGCAAACCAGATTTTCTGGAGAGCAATGGAAAATGTTAAAAACAGTCCTTTTAACATGTGTTTGAATCTCCGCCTTCCGGAAACATCATGGCCGCTGATCCTCCGCCCTTGGTCGCTCTGATTCGTCGGTAGACGTCCTTCCTGCTCTCACTGGCCAATAGCTGGAGTATCAGCCTCAGAATTCGCTCCTCCCGGCTTTAGGGTGAGGTCAGCTTCAACCTCCACATGAGAACATGAATCTTCACACTTTCAAAGGGGAAGAACCTTCAAACGTGATGGTACGGATGTAGTCCATGGCATATTTATTGCCGCCTATGGAAAACTCCTAACTTTGCACAAAGAACATCCTATTTCTTCACAGGATGCAACAAGCATAAAACATAAAGGAATGTCACACGACTATATATATGGATAGTTCAAAGTGAGTTCACTTCACACTAAAGATAAAGCTGTAACATAATAAAGAATAAGATATTAAAACATACATTTTCTACATTTCCCTCGCTTGATCACACAAAGTGTGATCACCTAAAAGAGTCATCACTACAACACTCAATAACAACATAACATTTCAACATGTCCACCTAACCTGACAGCTGTGGTCTCAAGCCCGCACAAGCTGCAACAGAAAATATTGCAAAGGAGTTAGGCGTCCATGCATGGGCATGCAAGCGAAAAACCTGCCAGAGCATACTTTATACCATCTTTGAGAAACATTGAGTTTACAGTCGGACAGGAAAAGTCTTGCTACGGCTCCGTGCTCCTCGGCAGCCACCCCTAAGGATGCTCATGCTTACAAGACCGACCTAACTCCTTGGCACAGTTTCATTAATAAAAGTTACAAGAAACTAGAAATACTAGTACTAAAAATGGTAAATAAACAAATCAAAAGTCAAATTCAAAAAATATAAAAGTAAAAAAGATAGCAATAACACTTCCTGTAAAGAAAAGAACATCTGGAATTAAGGGGGAGGAAACTAGACATGTTAAGGCAGAACAAAATCACACAAACTGATTTCACAGCCGGGTTGGGGAAAAGGGATCACAGACAGGTAACATGGCATATTGGCCATGCTCCCGATCCTTGTCGCCCCCCGCCTTCTCTATGAGGCTTGTCAGAAGTGACCTAATGCAGGGAATACAGCAACAACCACATAGAGTGAGAATAGCTGTAAAAACGGCTACTGCAACAAGGATAGAGGAGATCAAATTTTTCAACGGACCAAACACTTTCATCCAGTCATCCCACATGGATGTGTCAACACCTGAATGTTCCTTCATTTTCTTATTTAATGTGCGCATACCTTCAATTGCCACTGTCAACTTACCACCAGCCTGCGTATTATTGGGAATAAAAGTACAACACTGATCACCAAAAATACCACAAACACCAGATTTCTCCCCCAATAACATATCTAATGCAGTTCTGTTTTGGAATGCCATTAGGGACGTGGCCTTCAATTGTTCATGCACAGCTCATGCAACAGTGTAATTGCCTAACTTCTGAACATTGTAATGAATGTAGTTTATTCTGTCAACGTTTTTATTAGGGGTAATCCATAAGAAAATATTCTCAAAACCAGATGCCACCTGATTCACTAATTTATCCTCATCCGGAACGTCTCTAGGGACACCAAGAGAGTCAATGTATGTCGGATCATTCTGGCCCATCCAGCCCGTTTCACGCTTGGACCATCTCCAGATAGGCTGTTTGGTCAGCGGGGGTGCGACACCTGTCAAAGCTATCGGCCAAATAGAAACGGGTAAGATCAAAGTGACCAATGCACATCGTCCCGCCGCATTCAGGGGTAATCTGTCAAATATTTGATTTGTACCACACCATATCCAAATGTCTGCTCGTGAGAGTGGCTGGAAATTAGTCAGGACTTGTGTCACATTACACCAATTGTCAGTAACATTACCTATAAATCTACTACCATTTCCATAACTTAACATGAAACATGAGAAATTCTGAGGGGCAACACTTCGGTCAAAAACAGGCTTACTTTTATCACTGGGGGCCAGAGGGTAATATTGATCCAGTTCCCGACAGTCTGGGCTTGAAGGAATTGTGTTAGTCATTAAGTCAACCACACATTCTGCTGGAACTGCTGCGGGAACCACACGTAACAAAGGACGGGGGCCCATACACACAACACAGTGTTCCTTTATTACATTTGCTGCTTGTTCGACCATCAGCAACCAGTTGTTGGCTTCCCCACTGATGCCTGTCACAATCTGGAACCAATTATCTGTGGAAGGAGTTCCTCCTATGATTTTTACCTGTGTGACTGGACCGAAGCCTAATCCTGTCCGTAAGAGAGTGGTGGTGGTAGCGTTAAAGTCTGGACAAAACATAACCTGCCAACACGGATCTTTTCCATTTGCTCATGCACAAATGAGCAATCGTGAGCAAAAAGTGATTTATCCCTGTGTAGGAGCAGGGAAAGGCTGACCAGTGGTGTTTACACGGAAAGTGAAAAACAAATCTGAAACAGTAAAATTGGAAATTATTCTGGACCACTCATGAGCTCGGGATGTCCACCCATAGGAACCTTTCTTCCAAGATGATTCTGCTGTGGATCTAAGTATTGATCCCCATCCTCCATCCCTTAACAATCCCCGAATTTAGCAGTGATAACTTGCTGTTCCCCAGTGGTTATGTCTAAAACTGTCCCTTGGTGCTACAATTAACACATCTAGTGTCTGATTGGGATTGTAGCAAAAATACGGGAATCCTAAAGGGGGCGGAAGAGGGCCACACATGAGTTGTTCAGCTTCCCTGGTATAAGTCCAGGCATCATAAAATGCATTTCGCCGTGTTCGGTTACGTCCTGTAGCAGTCTGCCTATGGGTTTGAGTCAGGTTAAATTTAGCACGATTAGCTTGAATCTCAGGTAAATCAAGGAAAAAGATACATAAAAGAAATAGGAAAAATATAACAAAACTGATAACTACCCATGTCCATTTCCCTCTCTTGGCCTAAGGAAGTCCCAGTACAGTAGTGGAAGGAAACATTGCAAAGTCAGGCGGGGGCAAAACACAAAACTAGATAAAATGATAGGAAAAATATAAGTTGAAATCAAAAATAAAAATTCTAATCTAATTCAATTCTAATCTAAAGCAAAAATATAAGTTGAAGTAAAAATATCTATCTATTCTATTTACCAAGGCTGTGTCCCACCAAGGTGGGGTAGCCTAGACAGGGCACACAATTTTAACTCCCTCCGTCTCTTCCCCAAACCCTCCTCCATCAGTGTGTGAGTGCGTGTGTGTGTGTGCGCAGTGGCGGTTCTACACTAACTTACTCCCTGGGCGAGTAACCCCCCCCAGCGCCCCCCCCCCCCCGCACACATACAAAATTTGACAACATCCTGTTGTGTTCCCTATCTTCTAGTTAGCCATTTTACACAAAAAATGTATGAATATTCTAGACTCATATTACGGGGGGGGGGGGGGGGGGGGTTAAACTCAGTCACACAGGGGCCTAAATTAAAAACACGCTTAAGGTTTTGGGCTGAAGAAGATAAACATTAACTGAACACACTAAAGCTAAACTTTTTTTTTTTTTTACTTTTTTTATTTAACATTTTTTATATTGAACAGACATACAGAGTGTATAATGAAACGTCCAGAAAAAGGCAATGTGTAAAAAATAAACACTCAAATGTCAACCCATCCCCTTCAACAACCAACTTTTAAACCTTTTAAACTGAACTTTTTGAACATAAATATGAATAAAAACAGGAACACAAGTTAAACCCTAAATAACTTGTAATATTTTTCTCTTCATAGGAATATATTCTGTCAAAATTATACAAATATGAACATGCTGCAGGACAAAACAAAGAAAGCCTGGAAATATTGATAAGAAATGACAAATCAAATAATTCTGGGTTTTTTTTTTTGCTCTTTTATCATTTTTTAGAGCATTATTTTTTAGAGCTGGACTAGCAATAATTTCTTAATGTGTGACGTCCTGTGTGTGTCTTTGTGAAAAAGGGATTAGATCTAAAAAATAAAACTTATTGTGATTAATATGTTTAGGTCTTATAAAACATTAAAGACTAAATCATAGAACTCATCAGTGGGACTACTCAAAAAATATTTGGCATTTCCCTAAATTTGTGCAACACCAACAGCAGAAATCCTCCAAAAAACCTCAATCCATAAAAACTGGTCTGTGCTCACCCCCCCCCCTCCCCTTCCCTCTCACACACGCGGCTCCGTCTCTATGACGGGAGGCGCAGCTGCGGCTCAGAGTTGATTGTCAGATAGAAAAAGACTCTCAATTACCTATTAGTGTGAGTTGCGCTCCCCTCTCGAGTTTTTTGACTTATGTTCCAAAGAGGTGTGGCCACAAGCGTCTGCAGCAGAGGGCGGTGGTCACGTGCACGTCGGGTCTGCTGTGTCGGAGCAAGGAATTCTGGGAAATGATCCCCATTGCCTGCTTTTGTCGAAATTGGGTCGAGCACGGGTGTTTGTTCTGCCTAATTCCTTTTCATGTGCCTGTTTTACGTTGTTTCACTCTGAGTTATTTCATCCTTTTTTTTTTTTTTTTTTTTGCACCATAAGTGTGAAGGGTAAATAGGAGGAAGACATTCTTAAGGGTCTGATGTTTCAAATTGAAAGTGTCATGTGTCGGCAGCTGAAGCAATTTCAAATTTAAAGCTCCAAGCTTCCTCTTTGAACATAGTAAGAAACACATTATGTGTTACGCATCGGGCACGACAAATGCCGCCCCCTATGAAGTGCCGCCCTGGGCGACCGCCCACATCGCCCACATCAAAAACCGCCACTGTGTGTGCGTGTGTGTGTATGTGTGTGTGACTGGTCTGAGACCTGGTCTAAGCCACACCACACTGCACCAGAGTCAGCTGCACACTCCAGTGTGGGCACCTCCACAGCAGGGCCTCAGCCAAGGCTGGTTTCCCCTTGCCGCTTCATCCCAAGACCAGACCTCTACTCCATTCATTCATACACAAACTCTCTCCACCCCTCCCTGTCCTGAGCAGCCTCTCTCCCCTGCACCACAGTCATCCCTCTTGCATTTAGCGCTCTCCTTACACACTCCGTCCATCTCATTTGCGGTCTTCCTCTCATTCTCACGCGTCACACCACACATACTCCTCAAACATCTCATCTCAACTACATTCAGCTTCCTCTTTTCCGCCACTTTCAGACTCCAGGTTTCAGCCCCATATAACGCTGCAGGCACCACCACACCCTCATACAATCTCCTTTTCGCATCCTTTCCCACTGACTTACATTCAAACACTCTCTTCATTCCCCCCCATATCTTTCGTACTTCATTCATTCTAAACTCTATCTCTCCCCCTATTCCACCATCCACACAGACACACGACCCCAAATACTGAAAACACTCTACCTCTTCCAACAACTCCCCATTTAATGCCACATTCAATCTACGTTCACCTTTTACCCTCGTACACCTCATCACCTTACTCTTTTCCACATTCACTCTCAACTTCCTTCTGTCGCACACCCTTTCAAACTCCTCAACCAGACATGCCAAGCTCTCTTCTGAGTCAGCCACTAGTGCAGTATCATCTGCAAACAGCAACTGATTCACACTCCATTCGCTACAGTCAGTATTTATCATGCTCACACCCGTACCCGGCACCCTTTCATTCACCTCTTTTACCACACCATCCATATACACGTTAAACAACCACGGAGACATCACGCATCCCTGACGCAGACCAACCCTCAAAGGAAACGACTCACTCATGCTATTTCCTACTCTCACACACGCTCTACTGTTTCTATAAAAACTCTTTACACCTTCCAACAATCTACCATCAATACGATACATACTCAACACAACCCACAACACCTCTCTATCAATCCTATCATACGCCTTCTCTAAATCCATGAATGCCCAAAACACCTCCCTCCCCTTAGCCAAAAACTTTTCACACACCTGTCTCACAACAAACACCTGATCCACACACCCTCTACCTCTCCTGAAACCACACTGCTCTTCACCAATCATACACTCAGTTCCCTGGACTACCCTATTAATCAGAACTCTCCCATACACTTTGCCTACAACACTCAACAGACTAATACCCCTAAAACTACCACATTCATACTTATCACCCTTACCCTTGTACAGCGGAACCACACACGCACTCATCCAATCAAGCGGCACCTGCCCGCTTGCAAAACACACATTCAACAATCTCACTAACCACTCAATCACGATCGCTCCACCACACTTCAGGAATTCCACAGCACACCCATCCACACCTGCAGCCTTTCCTACTTTCAACTTTCTCACAGCTTGCTCAACTTCCTCTCCTGTTATCAACGCTTCATTCAACTCTTCCAATACATTCAGTCTACTTTCCCTTCCATCCATCCCAATCACAGCATCCCGATCTTCCTCCACATTCAGCAGCCTCTCGAAATACTCTGCCCATCTTTTCCTTACTGCAAAAATATAAATTGAAGTAAAAATATACAATGAAGTAAACACAGAAAAACCACAAACAGTCCTGTGCACCGTCAAGGTCAATCAGGCGTCCTGTCCACGTTCCTGCGAGAAACCATGTCCCAGAAAACATTTTTCCCCCTCAAAAACTGCATAATCAATGTCTGTCTATGTATAGTCAATATCTTGTTAATATGCAGAGCTTTGTTGAGGCTTTGTGACTTACTTACTCGGTGCAATCTGCTGTTTCCCTAGAAACTAGTTTGGATGATCTGCCTTACTGCACTGTTTGACAACTAAACTGAATTGGAAAGACAGCATGACTTTGAACGCTGGAAATGGCTTTGTGAAAAGATTATTTACTTACTTTACTGTTATTTAACAACAACTAACTCCTACCTACCTAACTAATGAACTAACAATATAGGTGTTGTAGAATGACTGTGTGTGTATGTGTGTGTGTGTCAGCGCACTGCGTGTGTTGGCGGAAGGAGCACACACGTGTGTTAGGGGTGCGCGTTGATTCTTCTGCAGTGGACCGCTCTCGAGCTGCATGTGAGGCTTCATCTGTACTCTGTGGTACAGACATCTTCTCAGAATATTATATATTGTCCAATAATAAACAGACTGCATGTCATGGGGCCTCTGTCAGACTCCTCCCCCTCCAGCTCCTCTCCACTCTGCTCCTGATCTCCACCAGCTGTCGTCACTCAGCTCATCAACCTCCTCTGCTCTTAAGGAGACTCAACTCAATCATTCGATGCCAGTTCGTTACCCCTTATGGTGACTATGCCTGGTCTAGTCTCGTTCATGTTCATGTTCATGTTCATGTTCATGTTCATGTTCATGTTCATGTTCATGTTCAGTCAAGGTTTGCCTTGTATTAATTCTGCTGTCCAACCTCAGGAGAATCATCCCACGAGTGACGCCAGTTGGATCATCCATCAAGCTCTCTGAGAACTAGATGATCTCTTGGCTCATGCTGGCCGCGCTGAACACCTCCAGCCACGCCGCAGCCAAGCGCTCCAGCCACGCCCTGCCAAGCGCTCCAGCCACGCCACAAGCCTCTGTCCTGTTCAGACCTCCGCCAACACAAAATCCAAAAGTTCCTGGAAATAAATAAATAATTTCTTAACTTTCACTTACCTGTTGTATTTCTGGGTTCCAGTGCCTGGGTTCGCCACTCTCTGAGAATCATGACACTGCAGACACTTTGTCACCTTTCCGGTAGCCATGAAGCCTTAAACCCATGAAGAATGCGGGGCAGGAGGCTCCGCCTTTGTTTATACGGACACGTAACTTTGCGCTGCACAAAATAGTATCCAAACGAAACATGTAGTGATATTCATGGGAATCTGTGGGATTGTATTTGTATTTGGTGTCACGGAGTGAATGAGAACAGTAAAAAGAAAAAAACAACACAAAATCCTCCGGTTGGCGGCCGTGTCGCGCACTCACGAACGCATGCAGCTTGTAATGGAAATGAATACAATGGAAATTAACAATTAGAAAGCAGTAAATTTGTCGTATTTCCTGGCGAGATGGAAACTTGTTGTAGAATGAGGATGTGTGTGCTGCTACTGAAACTGCGAGCGTGTGTGTGTGTAAGTAGAGGGAGCGGGCCGCGTGCAGCGTAGAGGAAGTGAGAGGCACGGCTCAGGGAGTGAAGGAGAACAGTAATAAAAGGTTTCCCCCACAAACACTTGAAGTCTGAACATAGGACTAGCAGAAAAAGTACATTATCAGCAAAGATGAATGTGTTTACAGTTTTTCTCAGTCGCTTTAGTACAATTTTCAGATCAGAATTGAAGTTTGCAAATACGTGTGTGCATTTCTCAAAACAATTTGTACAAACTGCAAAACACTGGATTTCTTGCAAAAGCCTGTAACTTGCTCAAAATCTTTAGTTCATCTCTCAAAATTAAGTCTTTATGTCATTAAACATGTCAGTGCCATCAGAATGTCAAGTCCTTGGGTCATTGTCTATGAACAAAACAGTCAAATGACTCTCATGTTGTCAATATAACTGTGTACTTTAGAGGGAGGTTCTGATGGAAACTATGGCTAAAGTTTTGATGACAATTATTGTAAAATATAAGTTACACCTTTTTTGTTTGATTGCAAGAGACTGGACAAGATTCACATTTACACTTTTATTGTTCATATTGTAATTTGTTGACAGACCATGTCATACTAACATAGAAAAAACCCACTGCAAACAGTAACACAAAGGGGAAAAAAAGAGGACAATATTCTGTCCAACAGTACAGGCAGTGCAGTAGGAATTGGTGTGGTCTTCCTACATCTCTTGTCGTTCCTGTATGTTAGGCCACAAATTCTCATCCACATACAGAGGACCCCCTTGAAAACGAGATGACACATCTCAAGGGGCTTATCCTCTAAACAAATAAATTGAAATTCATCACAGCGAATATCCTCTCTTGCAATGCAGTGAAATATGTTTGTCACATTATGACAACTTGGTCAACCATTTTGCAGTTAATGACTTCTATGATGAACTAATGACTAGGTGTTTTAAGGAGAAAGACTATTGCACAGTGAACTGTATAATACATTTTGATCAACATGACATAAGCAGTTGATAATGTAGCAAAGAGCAGAGAAGTGTACATAATCATTTGCATGGATGCACCAAAGCAATTGCAACTTGTTCAAAGAAGTGAGAAACTGCTTATATAATGTGCACAAGTGACATCATGATGTGAAGATTGAACAAATAGTTTTGGGAATTTCATTCTGATCTGAGAATTGCACTAATGCGACTGAGAAAAACTAAGCGTAAACAAAGGCGTTCCACAAGGTTCCTCACTTGGTCCCCTTTTATTTTTAATTTTCATTAATGGCCTTCCAACTAAATGCATTTACAGCAATATTCAACTCTATGCTGATGATACTGTCATTTACTCATCTATATCTAACATTATTGACATTCAGCGTTCAATTCAACAGGATTTTAATTCTGTTCAATTGTGGTCACAATCCAATAAGCTTCTACTCAACAAATCAAAATCCTATTTTATGTTGTTTCAAAAAGATTACGTCCTGATGCTGCAAATGAAATACAATTTAACTTACATGGACATGTCAACCATTTCAGCAACAGAAATATTCAAATACCTTGGATTGTGGCTTGACGCCTCTCTCTGTTTTAGTGCTCATACAGTCCATAAAATTTCTTATCGTTTAAAATTACTTTTTTTTTTTTTTTTTTTTCTTTTTTTTTTAACTTGTCCTGTCCAACAGCTGGGCAGACAGATGGGAGCTGAGGGCCTCTTGTGTTGGACATATTTTACTTTAACAAGAGGGGTTATTAATCTTAAAATAAACCAAAGGTATGTCTGAATAAACCCCTTTTGTAATTGAGGCCAAACTTTATTAATTTCAAACATGTTTGAAGATCTTTGGTGTTGGACCGGACGGAAAAGGAAAGAGGGGAAGAAGAGAGAGGGACGTTAGAGAGATGGGGGGAAGGAGGGTGATAGTAGGAGGGGAAGGGGGATAAGACCATGAAGCAGCAAAAAGCAACAAGTTTACTGGTTGTTAATCACCATGGTAAGGCTCAAATGCAGTACAAAAAAGGGAGGAGCCTGTCCACACACACACCCAAGTGTCAAACACACCTGCTAGCTGCAAAAATGTCCATCTGTCGACATGTACACAAAACAGATAGTGCTCACACGCATACTTATGCCTTAAAACCAACTAGTGTGAAACATTTCAGTCATTCAGTCACGCAAACCGCCAGTGAAAAGGTGAGCCAACACCCGTGCTCAGGTGAGTGCTCATGTTCTTCTAAAATGGATGGTGGAATGTGTAAAGAAGGAGGGAGAGCGCCCAGCCATCCCCACCCCAAGACCCCCACCGCAGCAGCAGCGGCAGCCGGGATCCCCCCAACGCCACACGGAAACCGGCAGGGAACAACCGCCGCCCGGGCGACCAAGCCCGCCACCCAGGCCAGGGCCAGCAGGACCGCCGCAAGGCCCCCAGAGCCAGAGAGCAGGGAGGCACGGAGGGAAAGAGAGGGCCGCCCCAGCCCAACCAGGAGAACAGCCCCCCCGCCGCGCCGGGAGAACCCAACGCAGGGCCCCACCGGAGAAGGACGCCCACAGCCCCAGACGAGCACCCCACCACCACCCAGGAGTT
Source organism: Oryzias sinensis (assembly GCA_037389245.1). Lineage (NCBI taxonomy): Eukaryota > Metazoa > Chordata > Actinopteri > Beloniformes > Adrianichthyidae > Oryzias > Oryzias sinensis. The sequence goes on from CM074497.1 coordinate 30,357,653, forward strand.
CTGGGCATCCCCCCGCCCCAACCCTAGGTACGAGCCAGGACCCCCCAAGGGAGACCCGCCCCGCACTCCAGGCATCCATCCGCCCGGCCCACGGTTGGTCCAGGGAGGAGCAAGGCAGGGGCCCGCCGCCCCCGCCCAGGAGGGGGGAACCCCGGGGAAAAAAGAGGGCCCACAAGGGGGTGTTGTAAATATGGCCCGACCAGGCTCGGCCACAGTTGGAAATTTGGCGGGGCCCAGCGCTCAGGAGCAAGGACCAGAACCCACCCCCCAGGGACACCAACACCCCCGGCTCAGATGTAATGTGAACCCCCCCACCGAAAAAAAAAAAAAAAAAAAAAAAAAAAAAGCCGGCACCCCGGGGACACGGCCGCCGTTGCAAAGGGGCTCGTACCCCCCCACCAGTGAAGAGGCAGGGGACAGATGGTCCTAGGTCCCACCCTCCTTGTAAAATGTGTGTGCGTGTATGTGTGTTTAAGAGGGTGTGTGTGTGCATGTGTGTGTGTTTATGTTGGGATGTATATATTGAGGGGGGAGGGGTGTGTGTACTAAGGGGGGTGCAGTTAAAATTGGCGGGTAGGGCACTAAGGGGACATCTCCTGATTACTCACAGTGATGTCCCCTCACCCTCCCCACCAAGGGGCCCTAAATGTCTAAGGTGCGGTTAAAATTGGCGGGTAGGGTGCTAGGAGGACATCTGCTGCTTGATGGCAGTGATGTCCAAGCACCCCCCCTACCAAGGGCCCTACATGTCTAAGGTGCAAATAAAACCGAAAGAGGGGGGGCCCACTCCATACGGCAACCATAGGAGGGGGGGCCACTGCCTAGTAAACCCCAAGGCCCATCGCAGGCTAAGCCCCCCACCCCCTCACCCTAATATGAGGTTATATGAGGAAGGGGTGTTGGGGACAGCTGGCAGACTGTCCCCGTGGTCAAACAGCTGTCCCCGCCCCAGCAAGGGGGCCAGGCCCATCTGGGCCAGGCTGGGTCCCACCGAGGCACCGGGACACCCCAGGCCCACCACCCACCCCAATGAGGAGAGGAGCCAGAAAGCGCTGCCCCGAGCAAGCCCAGGCCTCACCCCAAACGCCCCCAGAAGAGCTCTGGTCAGGCCTCGACGGGATCGAGGTAAACAACCAGCCGAAACCGCCGATGGCCCCAGCGGAGACCCTCACCTAACCCCTGCCCCGCACTAACAGTGGCCCTCCCCAGAATGCCCCACAGGGCAGGGCCCGATAAGACCCCGCCCCAGACCCCGCAGTCGGGCGGACGACACTCCAGAGCGCCTGGGCCCTGGGCGTGGCTAACCCGGTCCCACCAGAGCTGTGGCTGATCTGCTCCCAGGCGATGCAGTTTCATCAGCCGCTTGTCTCCCGAGCGCCGCTAACCCCAGCATTAAGGCAAAGGGACTACCCTCTGGCTAAGCTTAACACCACCTCACCCCACCACGCACTCCCCACACCTAGCCCCCCTCCTCCTAGAGGACTACAGGGGTTTCACCGCCTCACCCTCTCGGCCAGCTGACCAATTTCGACTCAACGAGCCCCACCACTCGCCAGGCACCGAGGCCCCGGCCCCACCTGCCCACGGCAGAAGGGCAAGGAGCAGCGTACGCATCAGGCCCCCATCCCCAAGTCATGGAGCCAGCCATGGGAGACCAGAGACCGAATTTTTCAAAGTTACTTGAACCTTTGTGCGACATTTTTTCCAAGCTGATCTGATCACAGCAGATTTCTGTGTTGACTTATATTTATATTTTTTCTTGCTTTTCCAATTTATTAAAATAGTTTTAGCAATGCAAAGAGTTAGAAAATGATAAAGCCTAATCCTCCTTCTACATCGATGGCACTCATACCAAGCACAGTGTGAAGCTGTGATTGAAACCTTAAGCCAGACTGATAAATCGCATACATACCTGCTGCCATGAGAGCCTGACAGGCGTGCAGGAACTACAGTGCATGCATGTAATTGTCAATAGATACGTCACAGTGCTGACAAATGTCTGAGTTACTGAGACCATCTCCTCTGTCCAGTGTAGTAAATTCTGTGAAGGGTTTTGAAATGGATTAGCTGCAGATTTGGACTTTTTGTCAGTTTAAAGGTGTTTAGACAAAGTTCTGACCAAAGTTTTCTTATCTGTGCTGATGCTCAAAACTGCATCCTACTTTGTTGTCGGAAGTGAAATATTATTATCTAAATTACATAAAAGTTTGTATATTTTGGAGAGAGTTTTATTCATTGAAATTGATCAGAGTGGTAATCATATCTGGTAGCTAAATCGTTGTTCTGTATTTAAATTTTTTAGTAATACTTGATTTGGTTGCTGATATCTCAAGAAGTTATTTATTCCATGTTTGTCTTGAAGTTCTGGGAAAGGTGAATCTTCTATCAATAATTATATGCTCTAGATGTTTTATGTCTCTCGTTTACATGGATAATTTTTTGTTTATGAGATGTCTGTTCCAGATGGGTGTCATTTTGCATTGTTGAATGTTGTATTGACGAGTTGGATATTTTGGGAAATTTCCACCAGGCTGTTGAAGTGGCGTTTATATTAATACTTTGAAACAATCCTGTTTAACTGTTTGGCTAATAAATGGAAGATCTGGATGTTGATTCTTTCCACATAACGCCTGTTCCAAGTCTAACCATGAGTTGGTTTCTGGATTATTTTTTAATCATTTTAGGATGTATTGTAATCTATTTGCAAGAAAGTATTTGTGGAAATTAGGTAATTCTAATCCTCCACAGCTTTTTGCAGATTTTAAAGTTTTTAGACTAATTAGGTTTATTGTTCCATAGAAAGCTTGATATGGATGAGTCTAATTTTTTGAACCATTTTACTCTATGCTAGTGGGAATCATTGAAGAGATAATTAACTTTGGGTAAGATTTTCATTTTACCGTATACTTTGCCCATATGACAGAGGCAGGTTGGTCCAGCGTGTTAGATCGTCCTGTATGTTTTTCAGTAATGGGGTGTAGTTTAGCTGCACCAGTTCTGATAGTTTGGGGAAAAAATTGATACCTAGATATTTGATATTTCCTGATTTAACTGGTATCGTTGGAGTCTTGCTCCGCACACGTTCAGTGGTAATAAACAGACTTATTCCAATTGGGAATAGTCTGATATAGAGGAGAATTTTATTAATGATTGTTGTTGCCATTTACAGAATGTAAAATTACTTAAAAACAGTAATATGTCATCTGCATAGAGACTAATTCTTATGATGGCTGTGTTTGGTTTTAATTTCTTTAATGCTCTATTCTGTCTTATTGCTGCAGCTAGAGGCTCAATAAATATAGCAAGAGAAGGAGAGAGGGCAACCCTCTTGTCTGGTTCTCTTCCAAGAAAAACCTGTTGGAAGTCTGTTTATTAGTTCTAACTGATGCATTGGGGTTGTGATAATAACATCTTGATCTGATGAATGCTTCTCCAAACCAAACTTATGGAGGGCAGCACAAGGAATCTCCAGTTTACTCTGTCAAAAGCTTTTTCAGCATCCAGTGATAGTATAGTCATTTCTGGTTGTTAATGGCAAAGTCTATAATATTAACAAGTCTTCTCGGAGATCATCCGAGTGTCTGCCTCCTTGATAAATCCAGTTTGGTCAAGTCAATTGCGGAGGAGTGATTTTTTCATTCTTCTGTGTTAGTGCTTTGCATAATTTTTACATCTGCATTACTCAAAGAAATGGGGCGTATAGCTTGAAGGACTCAAATTTTGTCTGGTTTTAGGAAGAAGAATTATAAGTATGAGTTCATGTTGGTGGCATTGATTGGCTTTTCATTGATAAATGTGACCGTTTTACAAAACGCTGGTGCCAGCTGTTCAGAATTCTTTATAAACTCAGCAGGAAAGCCGCTCAGGCTTCTGGTGCTTACCATTAGCATAAGTAACAGAGCTTCATGAAGTTCAGACAACGAACGGAGAGTCTAAGTTTGTGGATTTGATTCCTTCATTCAACCTGGCTAGGTTTACATTATTAAGAAATGAGTCAATACTTTGCTCTGACGGATTGATCTGTGGTGTGCATGCTTTATAAAGCTTTTAAATATATTAATTTTGACCGGTCATGAGGATATTTCGTTTGGTCCGTGAATAGAGGTGATTGATGATTTTTCTATTAATTTTTAAGCTGATTACCTGTGAAATTTGCTGATTTATTAGAGTTTTCAAATCTGTCGTAGCCTTTGTATTTGAAATTGTGTTTTGTTTATTAATGATGTCATTTAACTGCAGCTTTAAATTTTTCAGATCTCCCAGAATGTGTTCCTGTGCAGAAGCAGCATAAGCAGTCTCCAGGGTTTTGATTTTATTTTCTAATCTAATAAATCTGCTTTCTCTTTGCGTTTTTTGTGCGTTGAATAAGAAATGATTTTCCTCTCATGACTGCCTTTGCTGTTTCCCACAGAATGCACGGTGAGATGTCTGGAGTATTGTTGAATTTTCTAGGAAGGTTGTCTACTCTTTTTAAAGAATTCAAGAAATTCCTGGTCCTTCAACAGAGACGTATTAAACCTCCAGGTTGTACCTGAGGGTGTCGATATTTCCCTAGAAATATTTACAGAGACTGGTGCATGATCACTGATAATAATCGGATGAATGTTGGAACTTTTAATTCTTTTAAAAGAGAGTTACTGATTAATAAATAGTCTAAACGTGGAGGTGAGCCGTGAACTGAGAAAAAGGTGAACCCTTTAGTGCTTGGATGACATGAGCGCCACGCAGCGCAGAGACCTAGATCATTCATGTACTGCTTTAGAATACTTGCAGACTTCCATGTGCGCTGGGTTGTTGCTGTGCTGAGTCTGTCGGGTTCAGGTTCCAGAACCAGATTGACGCCTCCTATAATGATTTTCAGGAGTCAGAGTGAACTGAGAGTGAGGTAAGAATCTAGAAAGAAGGAAGAGTCACAACATTCGACCATATATGCTGGCTATGCAATAGTCCTTATTCTGAATGGATATATTAATAATTACAAATCTACCTTCTGGGTCAGTAACTGTATCCTTATGAGTAAATGTAACGTTTTTATTAATCAAAACATAACCTCTTGCTTGGAGTTATAACTAGAAGAATATATGACTGGAAATTTTGAGCTGCACAGGAGGTCCTGAGATTGTGTACATAAATGTGTCTCCTGCAGTAGAGCTATATCTGCTTTAAGATCATCCAGGAGATAACACTTCAATCTCTTGGTCCAGAGCCAAGTCCAATGCATTATCTCAGCTAACAAATGTTAAGACTGTTCATAACTGTTTCCAAGACCAAGAGAAATGTAAGGCCAACAGAGCGTGTGCTAGTCCGCAAGCGCCAAGGTTCGCTGATCGATGGAAGAAAACACTGTATGCAAAGCGTGAGCCGCTTTCCTGACTGTGAGCTGCATGTTGCATGTGTCCTATGTGGGCTTATGTGAGGTGCCTATGGATGTCCGCGAAGTGTGCTGGTTCAAGGTGGTGTTATGTTCGTGTGCGCTGTCCAGCTGGGAAGGCTGCAATTGCCTGTGCATAAATAAAACCAACTTACCGGGACGTGTTGCCTTGGATAATTCTATATGAGGAGGGAGAGAGGGGAAACTAAAAGAAGAAAGAGGTAAAGAAAAACAGAAAGAAACAAACATACAAGAAAAACAACAGAACATGAGAGGGGTGAAACTAAACTGCTTCCAACGAGATGGAGGTGGGATGATTGATGAGCTGTTTCATCTATTCAACACGTTTAGCCGCTGTTTTTTTCGGATGTCAGATCTTCAGCAGCCAGGGGTGATCTCCTGGTCTCGAAGAGCTTCCATCTACAAAGAGTTTATCCACAGAAACCACGGGCTCTGACCCGTTGGCAATGTGTTTTTTCCTCAGAGGAAAAAGGATCTTTCGGCGCCGCAGGATCTCAACCGGAAACTGGTCATTGACACTGAAATGTGTCCCCTTCAGTCTCGGCCGAGGCCCTTCACCATCTCCTTTTGCTTGTAGTTGTCAAACTTGGCTACAACGTCAAAGGACGCTGGTTAACGGATCTTCTTCCTCCGAGCCGTGCACCCTCTGGAACGCGATCTTCTGCACCTCCTTGGGACCTTCTCAGGTGGGCTTCATGAAGCGCTTCACCGCCGCCCCGGTCTTCCTGCTTCCTCCGAACTCCCGCGATCACCAGATTGTCCTCATGCTCTCGACTGAAGATCCAGGAGGGTTTCCTTTGATCGAGCGTTTTCCTCAGAAAGCAGCGTCACTGGGCTCGAAGGTCTTGACACTTTCTCTGGAGGGCCTGATTCTCCGCTGCGAGCCCCGCACTGCTGCTGGCTGAACTCCAGAGACTCTCGGCAGGCCTTGAACTCTCTGTGAGGATCTCCAGCAGATTGCCGGTCGCCAAGGCTGAGAGCTTTTTAATGGACCCAAAGCGTCGCTGATTCCACTGCCTGGAGGAGGCAGTTCGGAGAAATTTCTGGTCGGACGTTGCTTGGGAGGAAGGAGTGGTGGTGTTGGTTCTCCCATAACGATTTGTATTGTAGCAGCTGCCTATATAATTTCCTCAGGTCCTCCAGGCTGTCAAAAGGCTTATTCACTTTTACAGATGCTAGTTTACCAGCTTAATTGATATGGCGTAAATGATATAATAATGAAACGTTTGTTCTGCTACTTACGCATCAGCCAAGCTGAGCTACACATCAACTTTCAAGAGTCTCTCGCATTACAGCATCTCTCTCTCCCTGTGTGAAGAGAATTTCAGGACACTGGACGTCTTCAGAAGAAGATTCTTGACCCGCCTCGTTTAAAATTATCTATGAATTGTTTTAGTTTCTGCTTAAAATTACTTATCTATGAATTGTTTTACTTCTGTCAGGAAGAAAATTTCAAAACTGATTATCCCATTTAGATTATGGTGACATAATATATCAAAACACCACTTTGCCTGGTGGAGTGTATGAAAACAGTAGAGTGACTCAAACGCTGAAACTCGAAGGTGACTCAGACTAAGAGGTTAGTTTAGGAGGTTTAATTTGGCAGAAGGTGAGAAAGTACGCTTTTTCCCAGGGTGAGGAACGTCGGCTGGCTGGAGGAGTCTCGCAGAGCGGGTCCAGGAGCGAAGCACGTGAGACCAGAGGATCGCGACTCAAGTGAGTACCAGAGCTGGATGACATGAGCATGACAACATACAGGAGCGTGGATCTGGCCAGACTACACCGCTGAGGAACAAATCGAACTGGAGACGCGACTGAAGGTCCAAGGATCCTGGTGAAGGCTGAGGCAGTAACGAAGTGAGTGAGTACAGCTGGGGGGTATTCCAGAAAGCAGGTTATGCTAGCTCTCACGATAAGTTTGAGGCTAAGGAAGTTGATAACCTCAGTTTTCGGTTCCAGAAATGGAGGTATGTTTCAGGGTAGGTCAAGTTGCCATGGCAACTCATGCTCTGAACATAACCTGGTCGAGCAGGTTTAGTTGAAGCTTAGTTTGTTTACAGAGAGGTGAAGCAGCATGGTGTGTCCATTTTAAGATGATTTAGTGGATGAAGAAGCTCAGATAATACTTTTTCTATCGTGAGAGGGTGATACATCTACATATGGATGCTGAAAACATTTTTTTACTTTGATCTAACTTTATTATTTGTTTCAGTTAAAATAAATCATTTTTTTGTAAGTCGGTTTAAAAATTACACGTATTTTTCAGACAGTTATTTTATTTTCATTCAAAGTAATTCAATTAAGAAGGTAACTTTGTGTTGTTGTTAGGAGCGTGCACCGCAAAGGATTGTGATATCATTCCTTTGCCTGTCTGGACGGATTTGGGTTTAGGTGGGTTTTTGACCAAATGTGTTTAGTTGTTTTATCAGGTTTTGCCATGTCATTGAGTTATTTTGCCGTGATTGAGCTTACGCCTCTGCACCATGAGTGAGAGTGAAGGAGAGGATGGTTAGTTTATATAGCACCCCTACGGCTTGGCATTGTAATGACAATTAAGGTATATTCACTAACAAACTTGCACTCGTGCATTATTCCCCGTCTTTTTATTGTTATAAAATGAGTATCTGCTGCTCAAACTTAGGCATTTGAGAGTTCAAGAAATGTACTAATTAAGATGGAAACAAATATTAATTGAATTGGAGTAATATGGCATTTTAGTTAGATAAATACGTAAATTTGAGTTGTAAACAATTACTGAGTTTTATAGACGTAAGAAATTAGGTTGAATAAATTTAACTCAGTTTTTGTTACCAATAGAAGTAATTCATTTAAGTTGGCAAAATTGGATGAGTTATATATGTGGCGCGCTATTGCTGAAAATGGAAATAAGATCAGAAACTCAAAGCGCTTATTTTGTCTACTCTTTTTCTACACGCAGAAACTCTTGTTTTGATCATGCAGCTGTTACTTTTGCGGATGGTCGTGTAATCTTCATACGGTCATTAAAACCTCAGACTGGCTCACATAAGTACAGCGCTTTTTCACCACACGCTTCATGCAGACTCCAGAAATCGGGCAATCTATTGAGAATGTTCTTATGTACTGCCAGCACGCCATTAACCCAGGGTTACCAAGTCGAGCGTAATTACGCCAACTCATATCCGGTCTTTTGGAACCGACATACATAGAGTAAGCAAGTTCAGGCGGATTTCAGCCGGAGTTCAGGCTTAAAGTCATTAGTTTAAACATGCTTCCTGGAATACCCTGGTCGTGATCCAAGGCAGAGAAGGCGGGTAGGGGAAGTGCATCCACAGGCCACCATGACTTCAATAACCTCCGATCACTGGGAATGTCATTTATAACAGCTTGGTGGTTTATTCTCCATTGTCCGTTTAGAACTCACCACTGTCTAATGTATCAGCAACTGTCCTAGCTTCCCCTATCCTCCCAACATCAACTTCACTGGCTATTGTACATCTTTAAATGTATTAACCTCAGTTACCTTGAATATCTCAAACAATATCTAACTCCTTTTCAGTCTTCTTATAATTTACATCATGCAGATCAAATCTTTTTTGTTGTTCCAAGAGTTAAAAAAATAAATTAGAAAATATCCATTTTATTGCAAGGCACCCTCTGACTGCAACAATCTTCCTCCATCCATTTGTTTCTTTAATCCTCATTCTTTTGCATTTAAAAATGCTCGTGTACATCTTCAACACTCATGTAACTGTTTTTGATTTAATTTGATTTCTTTCCTGCTTTTTATTCCCTTACCTTAAAGTAACTACTAATAGCTGCAATAAATGTCTGTGTTTGTGTGAGTGTGTGTGTGAGTGTGTGTGTGTGTGTGTGTGTGTGTGTGTGTGTGTGTGTGTGTGTGTGTGTGTGTGTGTGTGTGTGTGTGTGTGTGTGTGTGTGTGTGTTTGTGTGTCTGTGCTCTGCTCGTTGTCTTGTAATATTTTAAGTTCAATATTGTTTTGTATGGTGTCTGAAGGGTCACAACACAACATACACTTTACATACAAATACATAACTTTACACAATAATATTGTCTTTGTTATTACAAATATTGTTTTACACAACATTATTAATTAACATAACACATAATTATTAATACAACATTATTAATTTCGACAACACAACACATATTCACAATATGCCTTTATTGTTAACACATAATTTTTACACACAACATATTAATTGACAACACAAATACACACATATCACAACACATATCTCACAACAGCACTTCACAATATATTACTACAACACAACACAATAATACTAACATTAGTTAATTTCGATAGCCCAGAAGGATACAACACAACACACAACTTACCTCACAACACTTTAACTCACAACAGAAGTAAACTGTTACTGAAGTGCCCTGAAATTTCCACTGGGCTGAGCGCTAACTACCTAACAGAAAGTAATGTCAAAGGTGAGCTGTGGAGGAGTGATGTTATTGCCGCAAGAGAACCTAAAGCAGAGCAGTAAGCACAGAAACTTTCTCTTTATTATGGTTCTTTTCTGCGTGAAGGGCGTTGCTTTTCCTTTCCTTTCTTCTCTCTTCCGCTTCCCTCTCACACGCACATGCGTCCTCTAACACACACCTAACACACCTAATTCGAACACTGACACCAAGAATGTGAGAGATGGAGAGGAGAGAGCAAGCGCAGCGTGTGTGTCGGACTGTATGTGCGTGAGAGGAGGAAGGAGGAAAAAGGAAAGGAGAGGAGAGGAGCACAGGCAGCTGCACAGAGAGGTGTCAGATGAGGAGGAGTGTATGCTCATATTGTGTGTGTTTAGAGAAGGAGAACCATAGTAAAGAGAGAGTTTCTGCAACATTGTTGCTATCTTCTCTGTAGTAATAACATGCTCCTTCCACAGCTCACTGTGCTGCTATTTTCCTGTTAGTAGTTAGCCGCTCTAGCCCAGTAGAAATTCTGTGAATAAAGCACTTCAATTGCTGCTTTACTTCTGCTGTGAGTTGTATGTTGTGAGGTGTTAATTTGTTAAAAGTGACCCTTCTGGGCCATGAGTTAATGTGTTGTGTTGTGAGTTAATGTGTTGTGTTGTGAGTTATTGTGTTGTGTTGTGAGTTATTGTTGTGAGTTATTGTGTTGTGTTGTGAGTTAATGTGTTGTGAGTTAATGTGTTGTGTGTTGCGTTAATGTAAGTTGTGTAAAGTTAATGTTGTGTTGTGAGTTAATGTGTTGTGTTATGAGTTATTGTGTTGTGAGTTAATGTGTTGTGTGTTACGTTAATGTGTTGTGTGTTATAGTGTTGTGTTGTAAGTTAATGTGTTGTGTGTAAAGTTGTTGTGTTGTGACCCTTCTGGGCCACCAAAGAGTTTTGACATATGTAAAGTTTGCTAACTGTATCTGTTGGTATTTGCTTGTTTTGTTGTATGTTGAGGACTCCCTTGAAATGAGATGACACTTATCCTTCAAACAAATAAATTGAAATAAATTGAAGTACCGTTTTTGACACAGTCTATTTTATGTTGAAAGTGCTGTTGTCAGAATAAAGAAATCAAACTTTTTATATATTGACAAGTATAAGTGTTATAATTCAAATATTTTAAATATTTAAAAGCTACATTAGCCGCGGTTACATGGGCAGAATATCTTGATCGGATCAATGGTCGGGTTAAAATTCACCCGCACATGGGTACAGAAAACCTTTTTCCGATTAGAACAAACGTTCCCATGGCTCACGCTTTCGCTCGAATGAATAATCGGGGCATGCGCATAGTGTAAAATCACCCGATGCGGAAATAGTCCCGCTGTAACAAACCGCCTAATAAACATTTATGCAGCAGCTCGTAATATACGAGACGATCTTCCAAACGTGCTTTTATTAATGTTATGAATATTATGAAGTGCCTGTTGGCTCATTGTTATATTTAATCTGTGTGGTCAGTGCTTTTTTGTGGAAGAATTAAGATGGACGAAAGCTTAGGACAGACTAACACGGGCTAACATCATTAGCCTGATGGACACAAAATCCAGGATCGCGGCGAAACGCAGCACCCGCAGCTTTCAAGGACTGAGGGCATGTTTGAAAAAGTTCACACGCTCTGTGCCACTCGTGAGCTAGCGCCCGAGTTTGTTCCAACACTTGTTCCTCCTGATCCTGCAGCCGCTAACCCAGAGTGGCGGGACGGCTCCCAGTCTGAATTCCTCTATTACAACAAAACTAAAAACGCACACGCCCCCGACACAAAATTATTAACTCAGGTTCTGCCTACCTGGGTGCCAGACTGAGGAGGTCGCTATAAAAACATAAAGTGAAAGATTAGAAATGGGGAAATGAGACTTTGTGGCTCTTTTGTAGTAATAAACTGGACCTGAGTGACTCTAGTCTAAACTGCTATTGTCATGGTCAGAACACGAGACGGACCCAGATGCTGGAACCCAGTATCGAGGAGACAGGTAAGTGGATAAATGTAATGTAATGTCACTGAATATGGCGAAGGTTTGGAGGAGCGTGGCTAGGTCAAGACTATAAGGCGTGGCTTTGAGCGCAGGAGAAGTTCTGAGTTTAGGCCAGCTCTTGCTGACAGATGCAGCTGCAGCGCTACTGAGATCTGAGAGTGGTGTGACTGAAGGTCTTGAGGAGGGTGTTGCTGGAGTTGTTGGGGAAGTGAGGCTGGAGGACTCAGTGAACAGAACCAGTGCGCATAGGATGGGTTGAGCAAGGCCTGGGGAGGCGCTGCAGCCTGGCTGCGGTGTAGGTTCGCAGACAATCGTGGCATGAAAAAACTCTGAGGCACAAGACAAACGCAGGTTAGCGTGTTCTGAGACAAGGAGCCAGATGTGGAGCACTGGAATGACTAGGCACCACTGTGCTAACGAACTGGCGAAGACTCTGGAGTTGGGGTCTCCTTAAGAAGCAGGTGAGTTGATGAGCTGATTAGTCACAGCTGAGTCAGAGCAGAGCAGGGCTTGAAGGGGGAGGAGGCTGAGGTGCACCATGACAGCTACTATGAGAAGAAATGCTAATTAACTACTAAAACTGAATCAGTTACTTTTAGGTCGGCTGGATCAAAGGTTTTTTACTGTTATTATTTATAATCCATTCATTTTCTTAACCTGGTGTATTTCTTTTGGGGTCGAGGGGTTGCCAGAGTCTTTCCAGCTACTGTTGGGCAAAGGCGGGTACACTCTGGATAGATTGCAACGCTGGGTCAAGCAGGGTACCAAAAGTATTCGACCTGCACTAATTGTTCGGGGTCCTATGACTACTGATGATGTCACACTATGGTAACACCGCTTGGACAAACTGCATAGCTACGTAGCGTCGAGCTATATTTGCTCTATAAGCAAATATAGTAGAGTACGAAAAAAAATGAAAAACACACACCTTATTTCTTTTGTTCATTTTTATGTATTATTAATCTTATTGAAACAAACTACCAACAAAAAAAACCCAAAGAATTAGCACAAAAAAAATGCTAAGTGTCTTGAATCCAATTTTCACTCGTCTTCACAGCTGGTCATGTCATGGTGCCTCTGTCAGACTTTCCCCTCCTCTCCGTTTGGTTCCTGATTATTCCCAGCTGCCACTCACCTTATCGCCACTCCTGCCTTCTTAAGGAGCTCCAGGATCTTCATTCAACGCCAGTCCGTTGCCCCTGATGGTGCATATTGGCCTTCACGTCAAGTTCACGTTTGTTTCCTAGTTTCTATCCAGCAGTTAATGAACATTGCTTTACCTGTCTGCAGGAAACCTCAGTCACAAGTGGTCGTCCAAACCTGCTTCATTCTGGAAGCCTCCTCTCGTCTGTTCCCTCCGACCTCACCACGAGCCTTTGCCGAGCAATCACCCTCAAGAGACGGATCCAGGTTGCCGACTCTGGACTCTACGAGGACATTAACCAGTGACGCCACGGGACGCAGTCTCTCTATCTCTGGACCTCCAGAAACTGTGCCTTACCTGTCCTGCTACCTCACTAAATCCCCTTTCCTCTCGCCAAGTTACCTGAACTCTGTGTCTCATTCCGGGTTCCAGCATCTGGGTCTCTGTCCTTCTGTATTCATGACAGGTCACAGATGATATGCTGAAAGGGGAGTTAAAATATGTCCCTTGTGATATATAGCGGGAAATTTTAATGTACAAGTCATCAATGTTTCTCATTGGTCCGCAAGTTTAGTGTGTAAACTTGCGGACCAATCACTATCTTAAACGTCAATCAGACCAACGTACAGCCAATCACATAATGGGATGTCCTCATTAGTCGCAGGACCTGACGGACCCCCGAACAGTTATTGCAGGCTGAATACTCTTGATACCTACACCACACACACACCCATTCACACCTAGGGACAACTTAGAGTCACCAATAGCTGACAAAGCATGTTTTTGGACTGTGAGAGGAAAACATAGACATAGTATAGAATACAGTTTTAATTAAGTCTAAATTAAAACTTTTACAATTGTTGTCCTTCTTTTAAAACTGTTAGCAGTGAAGGTCTTCAACACAAAAGATTATGTGTCGATGGATGACTACAATGTACAAATGTCTGTGCTATTAATTATTCCAGATTGTCCATGCAGCTTTAACTGCAACCAGTCAAGTGGACACAGCAGGAGACCTTTTTTATCAAATCCCAACCCCTCTGCCCAACCTTCAGTTAACACTCCCTGTCTTTTATGCCTGCTCCAAAAGCTGACTGCTTGAAAATCTGCTGACAGGCTCCATTAGACATAGAATAAATGAACACATGTCAAAACTAGCGTCTGGGGCCAAATGTGGCCTACCAAGACATTTTATGTGTCAAGTAAGAGCATAAAAAGTTTTTATTTTTTAAACAAAAAGAAGATTTAGTTGATTGCACATGTTAATAATGTGTAGCCAAGTACAATTATTCAATGTTTGCAGGTTTAATGTGTGTATGCAGACAAATTGTTGTCATCAACCATCAGTTGGATTCAAAGCTGTGTGCAGCCTTTTTTTGGTCAAATGTTACACGTGTCATACATGTTCTTTGGAGCTCAGTTTTATGTTATTTTCCTTAATTCACTTTGACAGTTTGATCCTTCATTAATGAGATATGTGTGTTTTAATAAGGTAGACAAAATTTGTGTGATTTATGCTAGAGTAATAAGGAAATATAGGAGTAACACTGTAATTGTTACTATAAAATGTTATAATAAATAAACAATGAGTTATTTAACATTAAGGAGTAGTTACAAATATTTTTCATTACATTTAGTTACATGTATAAGTTATATCTGGCCCTTTGATGACAGCCGCTATGCTGATGTGGCCCTCGGTTAAAATGAGTTTGACACCCCTGCACTAGACTCTTTTTCATTGGTAAAAGTACCTACACCCGCTGACCAGAATGGAAAATAAGCTTTTTTTACCAAGAGAAAATGACAGATTTCTTTTTTCTTTATTTTGATCTCATTTGACAAATCGTTATATGCAAAGCGGCATGCTTTGTGACCCTGCCCTTCAGTCCTAATGACTTCATCCTCTAACACAGTGGTGTCCAACCACCAGGCCGCAGACCGGTACGAGCTGTGGGAAATTTTGGCACCGGGATGTGTCATGATTTGAATTTGTTGTCCTTGTTCTGTCTTGTTTCTGTTTCCTGTTTTATTTTGAAAGTCTCCTGTCTTGTCTGTTTTCTTGAGCTTACTTCCTTTGGTCTCGACATCTGATCGTGTCCACCCTGTGTCTTGTCTGCCCTTGTCTAGCTTAAGTCTTGGTTCTGCCTTCCTCCTGTGTTGGTCCATTAGCCTTTGTCTCGGTGTTCACGTCATGCCATGCCATGTTCCTCGTTCCTTGTCTCATGCCACGTCACAGTGAGTTTTTGATTTTTGTTTTTTGTCATCCTGCTCGGCAGCGCCTTTTGTTTTCTATTAAACTCCTAGCCCTGAACCCATTTGCCTCCCTGCCTCTGCATCTGTCCAACTGCTCTCGAGCCACCCACCACACTGACAGAATGAATCAACTATATTTTCCGGACCAGCAGAGCGGGATTACGCGGCTTCTGAGGCCTACTGCCAGGAGGGTCAGCAGACGCAGGTCTTACTGGCTTTTTGACAGGCCCAGTTTGCCTCGTGATGCCCGGGAGTGGGAGCCACCTGGACTCTGCCGCAGGAGCCGTCTCTCGCCCTGAGGGGGGGTCATCGTCGCCGTCGTCCCCGCCGTCCACCTCAGCCACGTCCAGTGGTGGTCCCGGACGCACCACAGCCACGTCCAGTGGTGGTCCCGGACGCACTCACAGCCACGTCCAGTGGTGGTCTCGGACGCACCTCAGCCACGCCCAGTGGTGGTCCCGGACGCATCCCGACCCGTCCCTGCTCCCAGGAGGGTGCCGCCTGCGCCCCGACCCGTCCTGCCCCAGGGGTGCGCTGTGCCCCGCCCGCCCCGGCCCAGGGGGTGCCGCCTGCGCCGGCACCCGCCCCGGCTCCCAGGTGCCGCCGCTTCACTCCGGCCCAGGTCTCAGGGCATGTTTGACCTCCAGCCGCTCCACGCCCCACCCACCAGAGCTCGGATTGCTGGTTCACCCGCCAGAGCTCGACTGCTGGGCCCGACCACAGAGCTCGGGATTGCTGGCCCGACCCACCAGAGCTCGACTGCTGGTCCGACCACAGAGGCCTGACGGCTGGGCCCGGACCCGGCCAGGAGCCCGACTGCTGGCCGGACCCGGCCAGAGCCTGACTGCTGGCCCGACCGGCCGCCGACCTGCTGGTCTGACGCATGCCCGACCACTAGAGCTCGGACCGGCTGGCCCCATCTGGCCGCCGATCGCTGGTCCGACTCCATGTCTCACCCGGCCAGAGCTCGACTGCTGGCCCGACCAGCCGGGCGACTGCTGGCCCGGACCGCCGTCGACCGTTGGTCTGACCACTGGCCGACTGCTGGTCTGACTCGCCGGGCCGACTGCTGGTCTGACTCCACGCCCGACTGGCTAGCCGACCTCACGCCTGACTCCACGCCTCGGAGGACTCCATGCCCGACTGATGCCCGACTCCATGCCCGACTCCATGCCCGACTCCATGCCCGACTCCGCGCCCGACTCCAAGCCCGACTCCAAGCCCGACTCCAAGCCCGACTCCAAGCCCGACTCCAAGCCCGACTCGCCTGACTCCAAGCCCGACTCCACGCCTGACTCCAAGCCTGACTCAAGCCTGACTCCAAGCCTGACTCCGAGCCTGACTCCAAGCCTGACTCCAAGCCTGACTCCAAGCCTGACTCCAAGCCTGACTCCAAGCCTCGCCGGACCGCTCGGCCCCCCGGCCGCCCCCGACTCTGCTCTGACCGCTGCTTCGGCCGCTCCTCCGGATCTGCTCGGCTGACCGCTGCCCCTCGCCACCGACTCCTGCTCTCGCTGACCGCTGCCCGCCGCCCCGACTCTGCTCGCCGATCGCTGCCTCGCCGCTCCTCCCGACTCCGCCTCGCTGACCGGGCTGCCCCCCTCGGCCGCCCCTCGACCTTTCCCGGACGGCGCGACTTCGCCGCCCTTCTGACTCTTTAGCCTGCCGAGGTTTATTCTTCGGGCTTCTCGCGGGACTTTTTTGGAACCTCGGAGCTGTTCCTTGAGGGTACTGCCGCGATTTCCAACTTCCTCTATGTCTTGTTCTGTCTTGTTTCTGTTTCCTGTTTTATTTTAAAGTTCTGTCTTGTCTGTTTTCTGAGTTTACTTTGTCCTCATCAGCCCTGGATCGTATGTCCACCTGTGTCTTGTCTGCCCTGTCTGTATTTAAGTCTTGTCTCTGCCTTCCTCCTGTGTTGGTCCATTAGCCTTTGTCTCGGTGTTCACGCCATGCCATGCCATGCCTGCCTTGTCCTATGCCACGCCACAGTGAGTTTTTGATTTTATGTTTTTGTCATCCTGTCCTCGGCAGCCTTTGTTTTCTATTAAACCCTAGCCCTGAACCCATTTGCTCTCTGCCTCTGCATCTGGTCCAACTGCTCGAGCCACCCACCACACCGTGATGGTGATGCACAGGAAAGAAAAGATACCTAATTTTATTGTTTTTTTTAAAAATACGCTTTATTTTGGAAAAGGACCGATTCTCTACAATTGGCCACACTTAACGCACGTCAAAGTCGCGACACCAAACATCACGTGATACACCCCATCCGCTAAAATTAAACCAAAACAACTAAAATGAGCAAAAAACAAAACTTTTTCAGGCACTTTTTGTGTTGTCTTATTTCGAAGGGATGTTTAAACATTACCATAGCATCCAGAGTGTGTCGCATTGGGTTGATGTGACCTGAGTTGCAGTGTGCAGAGCCACAGACAGATGCTCATCCTCTGACAGCTCAGGCCCTCTTCCTTTTTTATGGCAGGTAAAGCTGCCATGGCGCTGGCCTCTTAGTTCTTCCTAAATTGAGGACCAAAAATTAATGAGAGGCTTCGTTCCGCCGTTTCAGTCCTCAGGCTGCTGCGACTGTTGACCCACCTTTTTTAACATTGCTTTTACATTGTCTCATCCGGTTATTCATCTTTAAAAAATGTAATCAATTATTTTATTTTAATTTATTTTTATTTATTTATTTTATTTTGATTTACTTATCACACAAGATTGTCTTACCCGCCTTTTAGCACTTTTATGTTATTTAACTTGATATTAATCAATCAAATATTTTATTTTTTTAAATACATTTTATGTATTTAATTTTAACTTTTGTTTTTTAAATATTTGTGGGTGCTGTGGCGATGCTCCTATGGCTGAGCTGCTCCTGGTATGAATACATCCCAGTATACTGTTTCTTGACAGCTGAGCCAAGCCTCAAGTTTCCTTTATGATTACAGTCATGTTTTCGTGCCTGTATTCATTGTGTGTGGGCTCATGGGGTGCATGTGTCCATGGAGGAGAGGGGGGTTTGGGTTTTATTTTAATATTTTATCCTGCTTGTTTTTAACCATATAGCGCTTTGTGCTGCTGGTCTGAAAAGTGCTATGTTATAAATAAAGCTTTATTTGATTTGCTTTGATAAATGCTTAGTTACATATTTTTAACTTGTCATTCCACTTTCTTAATAAACATATTTGAATCTGTAGAAATCTTTTCTTTAAAGTTAAAAATTTAAAATGTTTCATAACCTTGGAATGTTCCCAGTAAAGCCTGTGGTAAACGTACGCTACGACCTTTCTACAAAAGAGACATGAATAGACCCAAGCCAGACAAGAAACCATTGCTTGTTTAGAATGTCTGAATTGCTGAGCTGCAGAGGAAGACTGACACAAGAATTTAGACAGAGCTGTAGGTGGGGGTGGTGGTCCGGCTTGGCTTGGGGTGGGTCCTTTGCCTGTGCTGGGGTTACGGGGCCCTGCTCGGGGGCAGCGCGTCTGGATGGGCTGCCCATCTGCACCTGGGTTGATCGGCCCTTCCTGGCTCTAGGACGGACGTGACAACTCTCCGGTGCCCCGTCGCTTCTGTGTCATCCGCTTCGCAAAAGGTCTGGGGTGGGGTGGGGCTTGTCGCCCTGTCCTGTGGGGCGTTCTAGGGGAGGGGGCCCAGCATTGCAAAGGCGAGGGGCCTACGGTCGGGTCTCCGCTGAGGCAATCGGTGGTTGCCCTGGCTGGCCGGCTGCCCCGGCACTGGCTGGCTGTCCTTTTTCCCGAGGTTCAAGACTCCTGGCAGGGGCGGCGGGTCCCTGCCTTGCTCCTCCTGACCAACCGCGGGCTGGTGGTGGCTGCCTGAGGCGCGGAGCTGGTCTCCTTTGGGGGTCCTGCTCGCACTCAGTTGGGGCGGGGGAACCCCGGAACTCCTGGATGGTGGTGGGGTGCTCGTCTGGGGCTGTGGGCGTCCTTTTCCGGTGGGGCCCTGCGTTGGGCTCTCCCGGCGCGGTGGGGCTGCTTCTGGCTGGGCTGGGGCGCGCCTTCCTCCGCGCCCCTGGTCTCTGGCTCTGGGCTCGCGCGGTCCTGCTGGCCGTGGCCTGGGTATGGTCTTGGTCACCGGGGCACCGCCTGACCCCGTGGCGTGGGGATCTCAAGGCCGCTGCTGCTGCGCGGTGGGGTCTGGGTGTGGGGGTGGCTGGGCACTCCTCCTCCTTCTTGTCACACCCACCATCCAATAGTTACACAACATTTCACTCAGAGCACAGGTAAGTGTTAGCCTACCTTGCACTAATAGTTAGCATGATTGAATGAATGAACGATTTCACACTAGTTGGTTTAAAGGCATAGGTATGCGGGTGTGAACACTATCTGTTTTGTGTGCATGTTGAGATGTGGACATTTTTGCAGCTAGCAGGTATGTTGATAACATTTCAGTGTGTGGACAGTTCACTCCTTTTTGTACTCACATTTGAACTCACTGCAATGATAAACAACCAGTAAACCTGTCTGCTCTATGCTGCTTCTTGGTCTTACCCCCCCCTCTCACTATCACCCCCACACCCTCTCTAACATCCCTCTCTTCTTCCCTTTTTTCCTTTTCCGT
Source organism: Oryzias sinensis (assembly GCA_037389245.1). Classification (NCBI taxonomy): domain Eukaryota; kingdom Metazoa; phylum Chordata; class Actinopteri; order Beloniformes; family Adrianichthyidae; genus Oryzias; species Oryzias sinensis. The sequence continues at coordinate 30,377,466 of CM074497.1, forward strand.
CCAGTCCAACACCCAAAATTTTCAAACATGGTTGAAATTACTAAAGTTTGGCCTCAATTACAAAGGGTTTATCCAGACATACCTTGGTTTGTTCAGATTAATAACCCTTCTTTGTTAAAGTAAAATATGTCCAACACAAGAGGCCTTCAGCTCTCATGTGCCTGCCCAGCTGTTGGACAGGACAAGTAAAGAAGAAGGAAAAAAGAAAAATAGAGCTGTTGGAGGACTGTGGGTGGCAGAATCTGTACTGACGTTTATCTGCAGTTTAGTGTAACAGTTTTGCTTTTCTGAAAAGAAAGCACAGAAAGCTGTCAATCCGGGATCAGGAGAGAGCTGTCCACCAGATGTTCCCATGACTTTTTCTTAGGTTTCCATGTTGCATGTTGTAACCTTGGATGTAAGAAAAATCTAATTGTATGGATATAATTGTATATAAAATCATTATTGTGCTCTACAAAATGATTTAGCAGAACATGGAGTGTCGCAGAGAACAGCGCGCCAATAAAGCGGATACACCACAACCATCCATCCATGCTCAGTTTCGCCAACGACGTCATCTTTCTTCCGTTTTAAGAGCTGTTGCTAATCTATATGTGACACAGAAGTTAATTTTGGTTAACACTGAAAATCACTAGCTTAACTTTGGTGCTGTTCTCAGTGACAAAGAACCATCTAAGTGGATCAATGCTATTGACAGAATGAAGATTGGTTTTCCTGGATGTCACTCACTCACAAAATGTCTACCCTCAGCATGTCCTTTATTTAAAACTTTATTTTCTCATTAATTCATTACTTGTATTTATTTAAAAGAATAATATACTACCTAGCATATGCTCAGGGCATGTAGGATTTTGTACAATCTGTAATTCTTTCTGAAACATGAAAAGAAGTTCAGAGCTGTTTCAAGAACTGGTAGAAGTTAAAATAATAGGCTATATGAAATGTGATGTGCAGCGTCTCACAAAATTATCTATACACATACCTATCGCCTTTACCCTGTCCCTTTGCAAAAATTCAAAGACCTGAAAAAAAATTGTCAAATAAAAACTGTGTTATGAGCACGGTAAGCTGTGTAATATCTTCTCTAGTAAATTGGGAAGACCGTAATTGCCTCTCTGCAGGAAGATGTCACAACAAGGTCTGTCAATTGCAGCTCGCTGTATTACCTCCCATACCCAAGAAACATCTGCTTTTTGCAATGAAGACTTCAAAGGGTCTACAGATTTTGAATTGCATTTAGCTGCTATTGTGGTCTGCCCAGGTAATCCTGATTAGGTGTTTAGACTGAGACAGGGTATACACAGGCAGAGATCTTCCAAGAGCTTTGGTCTAAAGCTATTAAAAGATTGTACATTATGTTTCCCTGGCTTTGAAGTGAGGGTCTGCAGGAGGAGAAGGACTCTGAGGGCCAAGTGTTATAGCAGAAGATTGATCTGCTACTTCTGTCTCATATCAAAGAAGGTCCAGGTTTCAATGAGGCCAATCATTTCCATTGCTTCTCTCCCACTTGGCTAGGCTAAACATTTGGCGCATTGCAACTCGTGTGCATTTATTAATGCCTTTAACTATCACAAGATGCCTTAGTATTGCTCTTACTGTTCCCCTCAAAATACATAGTGGAGTAGTTGAAAATGCAGTTTTCAGCAAATGAATGCACAATTAATTAAAAAGCATAATTATATTGATATTTGGCAGTACAAACACCCTAATGACTTGTGAAACACCCACACCCTAACCAAAATATCAATACTGTGAAGTAAAGAAAACTTTTATTCAACATTTTTTATAATTTTTTAAGACAGCTATCAATAAAAGATTAAAAAGGTACCTTTGAAGCAATAGGCACTTTTGAGTTTGTCCTTCTTGTCAGAACACACAAAACAAGCTCAGACATTAGAAAGAATGAGGACAATAATTCACACATAGATTTTTTGATGCATTCACTAATTACTATAAAATCAATCTTCCGGGTGGAATCAGTTAGAAATTGCTCAGAAACTTAGCTGAAGTGAAACCGAAAGCAGGATATTTTTATTTAATATTCTTATCATCTTTTTTTGTGTGGGGGGTCACAATCACCCATTTTACAATCAAACATAGGTAGTGATTTATGGGACTTGCTGACTTGCTGTGTACATTGCAGTATACAGTACATGGGCTATATAAATACTTTACATCATAGGCCTGCAAGAACTTGTCAACTTTTTCATTATCTTGCTGAATCAGGATGATAACCAGCAGGTAGACTTGCTAATTTTGGTTCCTTCTTTGGTCCTGTGTAGCAAAGGTGTCTGAAGAGGGAGAAAGGCAAAAAATAGTAAAAGGTGGATAAAGAGAAAAGATGGAAAATAAACTGACTTAAAGAGAGGAAAATAGCCAAGCCCTGCCTCAGCCAACAGCTCTTGACTATGTAAATGGTGATGATATGAGAAATTGTTGAGGGTTCTGGCTCAGATGGATAAACAAGGATGGGGGGATTACAGCAAGCAAACAATGTTGTGCCTGACAAATAGAAGGAGGAAGCAATCCCAACCAATTATGCCACTGTGCCAGGTGCAGGGATGCCTAAGAGCCCATTGGTAAGCATGTGTCCCCCATGTTCTGCTTGGACACTTCAGTTCATAATAAGCACTGCATAGCCAGACAAGTTCCCATTTATATGGTGGAGAAGAAGGTAAATGAGAACAGCTAGGCTCTTTTGTCAAACGAATTTTCAAGAATAGGTCAAAGGATATTCTAACAGCTGTTTTGTAGGAGGGCTGTCCAAAATGTTCACACAAATACAAAAAACAAGCATAGGCTACTAAGCCTATGAAAAGAAAAAAGAAGCAAACTGTTCCAGACATGTACTCTGGTCTCTAAAAAAATTGGGTGTCCAACCTACTATAGTCTACCAGTGAATCAAAACTGAGAATAAACTTTCCAGAGTAAAAACTGTTCTCACTAAAGTAAATCCAAACATTTCATAAACATAAAAAGACAAAAGAACTTGTCCAACCAAATTCGAAAAAAAAAGTAGAGGGATGGATAGAATTATTATAAATTACTTTGGTTTAGGCCACCAAACATTGATGTTCTATATTAAATGCAAAATGTGCACTTAAAACTGTGCATCAAAACTTGTTTTAAACTCCCACGAGCTTTTTCTGGATGTCAGCAGTGAGATGCAGCTCACCAAGTGCAAAGATGTTCTGACCACGTTGTAGATGTGAGCTGTGTATTTTCTTTTACTTGTGTACCTGATGTATGTGAAACTTTCGTTTTGTGCATGCCATTGTGTTGGTAGGATGACTGCTTGTTTCTTTGAGGTTCTGGTAAAGATTCTTGCCAGAAATCACTTGACTCCTAATGAAGTGGTCAGCTTCTTTCATTTTGGGTCTCCAGATTGGATCATTTCTGAGTTGGTATTGAGTATTGATATTTGAGTTCTTTTGCTAAACTCAGGTAAATAACACCTGCTTTGAATATATGCTATAATTAGAATTTTTTTAAAATAAAGCCAGTCAAAAGTTTATGACATAAAACAAAGTTTTAAACACCTGAAATCTACATAAATCGGTTATAAGAGGTCAAAGAAAAGACATTACACCATTATTTAAAAGGATGATGTTTTTAGACAATGGATTTATAAGAGACATCTGAAATTGAAACAGATGAAGGGGGTTTTAAGCCTACATTTACAGATAATTTTCGTATTTTCACCTCCAGGCTCACTAATGAGAGTATTTGAGTGCTACTAGCAAGGGAATGAGCCTACAAATACACTTTTCAGCTTATAAAATGGCAGAAAATTGCAGACTAAAATGCTCTTTCTGATGGTGATGAAAAGATCTCATTAAAATAAATAGCAGAGAGCCTCTTTGTTGAGCCTAATTCTCTGGCAACGTTGTTGTGTTGGGGGAGGGTTTGTTGGGGTGTAGGGTCCTTCACTTGGATGAGGCGAAAAGGGTAAGGGCAATGTCCCTTATGACTCTGAGCCAGGATAATACATTCTAGATGAAATACAGCAAGTAGTGATAACCCAAACAACTAGAAATGTTTGCTCATGGACCATGTGCCCAAAGCAAAGAAACGAGATAGCAAGTAAAGAAAGAAAACTAGTATTCCAATTCATAAAAAAGTAGCTTGATGAGAAAAACGTCATTGTTAAGGAACTATGTAACAACTGTGGTACAACTCTAATACACAGTACGGGAGCTGTAGAATGCATGTGCACCATTAGTTGCAGTGTGTGATTTAATGTGTTTTCTTCACTGTTTGTAGTAATGTTCTTCGGTATGTTGTTTGTGTGAACTGTCTTTCTAATGTCCTATTCTTGTTACATGTCTGTGATCAGTCTGTGTGCTGAGCGCTCTCACCAAATTGCGTTCACCTTTTCGCTGTCTCACTGTTGCGGATTTGTTTCAACACAATTTTGCATGCAATTTTATGTCACACTGGTGATTGAATCAGCTCAATAAAATACTGTGCAAAAATGACTAAAAACAATTAAAAATGTAAAAAGGGATTTAATAAATAGTAATCTAAACAACAGCTGTAAATTGGTAAAAAATAAAAGACATAAAAATTTGATTAAAAGTCCCAGCTAAAAGAGTCCAGTCCCAAAGCCGCGCCCCCCGAAGTCCACCGTTGGAACCGGCCGTGGAGGGGGAAAAAACCAGCGTCTGTGCGGCTGAAACGAACACACAAAAAACGGAAACTTCAGGGTGTTACACCAACATCAGCCACACGCATCCAGGCAGGTCGGGAGAGCAGACTTTCCTTTATGCACCGATTGTCAGGCCTTCAGGTCCCACACGCACTTCTCGGTCAGCCTCGGCGTTCCTCCACACGGTCGACGCCCCCGTCTCACACGGCTCCCGCTACGTCTTCAATGTCGGCGTCGACCTGGCGATCAGCTGGTCCCCTTCCTTTGGCTCTCACCCGGAGCTTCATTCCTTTGCGGCACGCTTCAGCTGTGCTGCGTGCGTTTGCCTCAGGTGCCTCGTCCTCCGGTAACCGCTCAGAGTTCCATTTACGCAGTGGTGAGGAGTTCTGCCCAATGAGGTCCAGGTGTGTGTAATCAGGTCCATGATCCAATAAATTTAAACCGCATGCAAAAGTAAAAAAAAACTAAACAAAACAGCACAACACACAAAACCACCCAACACCAAAAGAAATACTAGGGATCAGCACAAATATTGCACACATTCTGGCCCACCTTTGACATTTATACACCCCGCACTGTGCTCTGTAACCTGATTGGTTGTTGACCTTGTCAATCAATCTATTCCGTGTTGTGTCTCCTACATAGACGTTGCACATATAGCTTTCTAGAGATTTATAAATCTTCAAACATGGATCAGCTCTATGTTTTCATTTAATAATACTGGACATATTTTTCAAAGGTTTGAACGTTGACAATTTAAACATGAGAGAAAAGTCTGAAAATGTTTATGTCTGTCTGAGAAACATCTATAAATTGTGTAGTCAGGAGTTTTAAAGTTTTACATTTCTACTTTGAAGATTTCACCTATTGTGGGTTATTTTTCAAATTCAAGCTTTACGTAGAAAGCACTTTTAATGCAGCAGCAACACAAAGTGCTTTACGGGTTTAAAGCATTAAATAAAATTTTAAAACAATATGCCATCAGCCTTACCGATCTTGCAACCAACAAATGAGACATAAAATGAGTCATTAGTAAAACTTAAAGTGTAAATAGGAATGGAAAGTGATGTAAAACGTGAAACTGGATTGATACTGATGCAATTACCTAATATTTTGAGGAACTGTCAACGCCAGTTCCTCAAAATATGGCAATGTTTTTGTCACAAGAACAGACAGAAGGCTGATTCCAATTGCAGCAGGTTTATTGGCTCAGCTAAAAGTCCACAAAGCTAAATCCGGGTCAGGCAGGCAGCGGTCAATAACAGGCATGAGAGCATCAATGGAGAGACAAGGGTAGACAAAATCCAGGAGAAAATCAGGGCAGGCTGCAGGCAGACAAACAGAGTCATGAGATCAGGTCCAACTACAACACTCAGTAAGGGAGGCATAGTGGCACAAACGATACTTCACATTGAATGAGATTTAGTGCAGTGCTTAAGTATGCTGTGGTTGACTGAGTGAATGAGAGTCAGGTGTGTGCATCCAGGAAGTGAGCGCTGGGGTTGCTGGGAGATTAAGTGCCTTCAGTACTCTGGGGACTTCTCCCGCCGGTGTCCAGAGGGGGAGACAGAGCTTTGACTTCTGACAGTTTTTTAGATGATAAAATCCTGTTTTTTTATTTTAATATGTGGGATAAAATTCAGTTAAGAGTCAAAAATAACAACCAGGTTTTTCACACACTTCTCAGTGTGTGAAATATTTCATTCCAACTTTTTTTTAGTTTAGATAAAACAATCTCTCTCTTGTATTCAGAATAAATCCTTAAAACCTCTCTTTTGTTCTTGTTCAGCTCTAAGACGTTCTCTGCCTTCCATGAATTTATGTAAAAAGTACAGTTTAAAAGTATGTTGGCACTTTGTCATCAGGAAACTCAGATTAAGAAGTCGTACGCCTAAAATTGATCTTTGGGGTACCCGACAATTGATTTCATGAATCCATACTAACGATAATAAATACCCCTCTAGAAACGGGTTACGTGCCACGTCTTTTAAATATGCAGTTAAACCTCTTCTGAAAAAGCCCAGTTTGAATCCTAGCAACTTGGCCAACTATAGACCGATATCAAACCTCCCCTTTATTTCAAAAACTGCACCCCCCTTATTTAACTGCACCCCCCTTAGCACACACACCCCTCCCCCCTCAATATATACATTCCAACATAAACACACACACATGCACACACACACCCTCTCAAACACACATACACGCACACACATTTTGCAAGGAAGGTGGGACCTAGGACCATCTGTCCCCTGCCTCTTCCCTGGTGGGGGGTACGGGCCCCTTTGCAACGGCGTCCGTGTCCCCGGGGTGCCGGCTTCCTGGGCCCGGCGGTGCTCTCTCCGCGCGGTGGGGGGGTTCACATTACATCTGAGCCGGGAGTGTTCGCGTCCCTGGGGGGTGGGTTCTGGTCCTTGCTCCTGAGCGCTGGGCCCCGCCAAATTTCCAACTGTGGCCGAGCCTGGTCGGGCCATATTTACAACACCCCTTGTGGGACCTCTTTTTTCCCCGGGGTTCCCCCCTCTTGGGCGGGGGCAGCAGGCCCCTGCCTCGCTCCTCCCTGGACCAACCGTGGGCCGGGCGGATGGCTGCCTGGAGTGCGGAGCGGGTCTCCCTTGGGGGGTCCTGCGGGGGGATGCCCGGAACTCCTGGGTGGTGGTGGGGTGCTCGTCTGGGGCTGTGGGTGTCCTTCTCCGGTGGGGCCCTGCGTTGGGTTCTCCCGGCGCGGCGGGGGGGCTGCTCTCCTAGTTGGGCTGGGGCGGCGCTCTCTCTCCCTCCGTGCTTCCCTGCTCTGTGGCTCTGGGGGCCTTGCGGCGGTCCTGCTGGCCCTGGCCTGGGTGGCGGGCTTGGTCGCCCGGGCGGCGGTTGTTCCCTGCCGGTTCCCGTGTGGCGTTGGGGGGATTCCGGCTGCCGCTGCTGCTGCGGTGGGAGTCTTGGGGTGGGGATGGCTGGGCACTCTCCCTCCTTTCCACGTTCCACCTTCCATTTTAGAAGAACATAAACACTCACCTGAGCACAGGTGTTAGCTCACCTTTGCACTAACAGAGGAACTACTTTCCATCCTTGTCCTTTTAGACCTCAGTGCAGCCTTTGACACTATCGACCACAGTATTTTACTCCATAGATTAGAGCATGACATAGGATCAGAGGATCTGCTCTCCAGTGGTTTAAATCCTATTTATCCGATAGGTACCAGTTTGTTAATGTCAATGGACAGTCCTCTCACTGCACTCGAGTCCCACAGGGCTCCGTTTTAGGACCCATCCTGTTTATGATCTACATGCTGCCCTTAGGAAACATAATCAGGAAACACAGCATTAATTTTCACTGTCATGCAGATGATACACAGTTGTATTTATCCATTAAACCTGACCAGAATGACCATATAGAGAAACTGAATGCCTGCATCAGAGACATGAAAACCTGGATGACAATTAATGGTAATGCTTTCTTTTACAGTACAGTACTTACAGTGTACTTAAGTGGTATTTACATGGTACTTATTGTGTAACTACTGGGTACTTTCAGGGTACTTACATGGTACTTTTTATGGAATTTACTGGGTTCTTACAGTGTGTTTACATAGTACTTTCTATGGGACTTTACTCTGTACTTACATGGTACTTACTGTGTATTTATATGGTACTATTTGGTTCATACCTATGTGGTACATACTGGGTATTTATAATATTCTTACTGGGCATTTACATGTTGTGCAAGGGTGTCTTTTATGGTACTAACCACATGTAAGAACAGGGTAAGTACAAATAAAGTACCTTGACCTTTAGGTCTGCACTCCCTACGTGTTCCATGGTATTTACCATGAATTTACCACAGAAACTACCCCTTAAGTACACTGAAACTGTACTGTAAAAGAAAGTCAGCCCTATTTCCACTCTATTACATGGTACTTTCAGTAGTAAATGCTGGGTATGTACACGTATTACCTTCCTGTGCAGTGTACATACACACTTGGTCTTCTGACCTCACCAAATGAGACAATGCTAACTTGTTGGTAAGGGTAAAGTAACTACATTGTAAAAACATGTTCTGGCCTGATTACCTCTTGTAACATGTGGCAAGTTTATAGAGAAACAAGACAGCATTGAAAACAACATTCTTTACTATGATACATGTCTGCAGCATACAAAGTGTCATCACAATTAAATATGTTTTATTACAAAACAGTACAAAGGAGCATTCCAAAAAACACATTATTGGCCTGAGGGTCGTGCTTTTTGTCCATCCAAATTCCTTCGGCAGAGTTTGGTAATGGTGCAGGACTTCTTCAGGGTTTGTAACTACAAGAAAAATCACAATACAAGCTCAACTGAACATAAAAGCATAATGACATTGATGAATTACAAAATAAATTTTACTTATTTAATCATTTCTGTAATGAGTCTGATAAATGTCTGTGTATTCTTTATCGCTTTGACTGTAATGCTTGAAATTAATCAATTATCTTCATTTATAAACATGATAATAAATTATTCAAAACTTAACTTTTTTAAAAATTGTTCTAAAAATGAACTTGTTTTAATATATAATGTCAGGAAAATATGTAACACAACAAGGCAAAATATTTACTTTTAATACTAAAAAAACACCCCGAGTGTGTGTTTTTGTTAAGTAGGTTGGGGCGAGTAAAGTTGCAAATTCCCAGGCCCCGTCCTATATTAAGGACCTCTTAGTCCCTTACCATCGCAAAATGCAGGACTGCTTGTGGTTCCTAGAATTAGTACAAGTACGGTTGGAGGTAGAGCGTTTAGCCACCAAGCCCCTGTTTTATGGAATAAGCTCCCAGCTCATGTAAGAGAGGCCGACACAGTTTCTACATTCAAAATTAGACTGAAAACATTCCTCTTTGGACAGGATTATTGTCAGACTAGCTAGTATTCTGAGATTACTTAACTTAATGTTAATGTGTTTAAATTAAACTTAATAACAATAACAATTAGTTATTAGGCTGCTAGTAATTTTGAAGCTGGGGTAACTATGGTGCACTGGGGTTCTGTCCTCTATTCTCTTCTACTTCTCCTCTCTTCCTTTCCTCTATTATTGATTATTTATTTACCATTTTGTCCTCCATGCCTCTGTTTGGTTCAGTGCGATTCATGTACTGTCCCTCTTTCCCTCTCCCCTCAGGGAGAGTGGGAGTGATTCCAGAGTCCAGTTGACTCATCCATGCTCCTGTACTTGGCTCTGGTCATCACCCCTGGCTCATCTGTGCCCCGTACCTCACCATGTACCTCATCTCTGGCTCGTTTCTACTACTGCTCCTACACTTGGCTGTGGATCCTGCCTCTGGCTCGTCTCACGCTCCCAGCCAGCAAACCAGGAAAAGACTCTTGGATATTTCATTGTGTTTTTCACACTTGAATAACAGTAAATGTGTTTCTGCACAGGATCTGAATCCTAATATTGATGGCTGGTTGAAGTTTAAGGAGAGAAAGGAGGTTAACTCCAAATTCTTATGTTCAAAAATGTTTGCAAGTTTAACTTACTTTAATATTTCATTGATTTGCACATTTACATTTTAGGCAGGTGTTTCATTTTTTTCTGTAGCCCCTCGAGTTTATTATTGGGATTGCTTCAGTCAGATGTATAATATTCAGTATGATAAAATTCAATAAACCAATTTATTTTTTAAGTGAAATGCATTTTATTTAAGATCCATTGTCAAAGTCAAAGTCAGCTTAAATGTCAAGTATGCTGCATGCACAAGACTTATGCACAGATGAAATTGCTTTTCTCTCACCCCACAGTGCAAGCAGCATATAAAATAATAAATAAACAACATAAACAAAATAGATAAAAGGAAAGTAGTAATAATAAGAAGAGTGACAGTAATCTAAACATTGCAAAAGAGCAATCACATGGTTGATGGCAGTTTAAAGTGACATCAGTGCTGAGAAAAGTAAGTGAAGGAGTCGGTGATGGCAGTCTTTGGTGAAGATGGTGTTCTGAACTGGTGTGAAAGTTTTCAATGTGAGCTCGTAGGACAGAGTTGAGGGGGCAGAGGGGGGAGGGCACGGAGGGAGTTGAGTGTCCTTATTGCCTGATGGAAGAAACTGTCCTTGAGTCTGCCGGGTCTGGCTGGAGACTTTGGAGTCTCCTCCCTGATGGCAGCAGGTTGAAGTGTCTCTGGGATGGGTGGGAGGGGTCCCCTGCACTCCTGATGGCTTTGCGGGTGAGGCGGGAGTGATAAATGGCCGAGAGGCCAGTAAGAGGGACACCAACGATCTTCTCAGCTGTCTTCACAATGTACTGCAGAGTCTTCCGGCAGGACGCGGTCCAGGCTCCGTACCACACAGTGATGCAGCTGGTCAGGATGCTCTCAATGGCGCCCCTTTAGAAGGTCTGCATGATGGGGGGAGGAGCTCTGGCCCTCTTCAGTTTGCGGAGGAAGTACAGGCATTGTTGGGATTTCTTGGTGAGTGATGCAGTGTTGTGGTTCCAAGACAGGTTGTCGGAGGAACTTGGTGCAGCTCACTCTTTCCACAGCAGCATCATTGACAATCAGTGGAGCGTGCTGGGTGGGAGTTCTCCTGAAGTCCACAACCATCTCCTTTGTCTTCTCACCACAGAGCCAGCCTGCTCACCTCACTCCTGTAGGGGGTCTCATCGTTGTTGTTGATGAGACCCACCACTGTTGTGTCATCCGCAAACTTGATAAAGAGGTTGGAGCTTGATGTTGGGGTGCAGTCGTGAGTCAGCAGAGTGAAGAGAAGGGGGCTCAGCACACATCCTTGGGGGACCCCTGTGTTAATTGTGATGGTGCTGGAGGTGTTGTTGCCGACATCTGCCTGGCATCCGACGGTCTGCCTGTCAGAAAGTCCAGCAGCCAGTTACACAGGGAGGTGTTAAGACCGAGTTGGTCCAGCTTGTGGGTGAGCTGCTGGGGGATGACGATATTGAAGGCGGAGCTGAAGTCAATGAATAGCATTCTTACATGTGAGTCTTTTGTTTCCAGGTGGGTGAGGGCTGAGTGGAGGGCTGTTGAGATGGCATCATCGGTCAGTCGGTTAGACCGATATGCAAACTGGTAGGGTTCCAGAATGGGGGGGAGGGTAGACTTGATGTGCAGCATTACCAACCGTTCAAAGCACTTCATGAGAATGGGGGTGAGAGCGATTGGGCGGTAGTCGTTGTAGCAGGAGGGAGAAGACTTCTTTGGGACCAGGATGATGGTGGTGGCTTTGAAACATGGGGGGACAACAGCCGGGCTCAGTGAGAGGTTGAAGAAGTTGGTGATCTGTGAGCTCATCAGCACAGTTCCTCAGGACACAGCCAGGAATGTTGTCAGGACCTGGGGCTCTCTGTGGTTTTATCCTTCCCAGTGAGCGCCTCACGCTGTCACGTGATAGCATCAGCACCAGGGGCCTCTTTTATAAAACTTTGCGTAGGATTTGCGTCAGAAGTGGCGTACGGATGAAACATAGGACGTGCGTACGCACAGAAATATTCAGATTTATAAAACCGTGCGCACGCACATCCTACGCATCTTTCCCTTAATAAATCTCAACCGATTCTAAATGCAGCGCAGCTTTTGCAGCTTCATGACACGCCCATAGTTGCCCATAAATAGTCCGTGAAACGCCCACAAATGAATATTCATTGATTGGGAAATCATGGCAAACACAGAGAGGAAATAAAAAAAACGTAACTTCACTCAATGTGAAGTAGAAGTTATCGTTGGCGAGGTGGAAAAGAGGAGAAAGTGTTGTTTGGAGGGCACAGTGTGGGCATTACTAATGCCAAAAAGGCACGTGAGCGGCAAACGGTGGCAGACGCCGTAAATGCTGTAGCCTCACAACCTCGGACCGTGGCCGGTCCGAGGTTGTGAGGCTACAGCGCTCCATCAGGGGGGGCGGAGTGCCAGATGCATGCACCTGGTGACACACGTGGTTCCTCCGAGTGCTCCTCTGCAACGCCGGGCCCAAAGGCCCGCAGAGGTCCAAAAGGATGGCTCGAGGAGGTCGGAACCGGCTCATAAGCCACTCGTCCTCGTTTGTCAGCAAGTCTTCTTGTTGTCTAAAGATGCGTTCACTCCGAATTCTTCCATTTGCCACATCTTTTAAGAGCACAAGATCATCCATTGTGCGTCATTACGCATTGTGATGGGGCATTTTATTTCCCTCCATTTAATTACATCTGACAAGCTACAGATGTCGGTAATAATCCACGTGGAAATGGGAAATTGTTCAGCGCAAATGTAATTTCTTGTTGCTTTCTGAATGGTTGAGACATACGCCATACATTGTTTTATCAAAAATAAAACAAACTAAAGGCATATGCATGAATACCATAATTCCATAGCTTATGAAGAAATGTTTTAATATAAAAACAACTTTCCCCAGTGGACAATTAGTACGTCTGTCCATCCGTCCGCACGCCCGCACCTATATCTGCTCCACCAGACGGACACATTGACGAGAATATCAGTTTTGTACATTATTTTGTTCTGTTAACTATATTATTTATGAGGATGAATTGCACAACATGCCAATATTGCAGAACATATTTCACTTTTCTTTCTGCAAATATGTGTTCATTTGAATTTCTGTTGTAATTTTCGTTTGATATTTTTGTTTGTTTCACTGCTGATCGATCAAACGGGTGTTTGTGTAGCTGTTAATTGTAAGACTTGCTTTGTGAAGTCTTCATGTTATTTATGAGAGGCAGGATTGTCATTTTCACTTTCACGTGTTTCTTCCATCTGCCGACGGTGTCGCCGTTTCTCATTTCACCTGTTTTTGTGCGTACGCCTGGGTCAGAGCTTGAAGGACCGCACATTTTCCCCTCAAGTTTGCTTTTTATAAATCTCAACTATTGCGTAGAGAGTGGCGTACGCCTTCTTTTGTGCGTACGCAAAGTTTATAAATGAGGCCCCAGGTCACTGGGAGGGGGAGGTGTCCTCTGTGACTGAATCCTGTTGTCTTCCTCAAAGCGGGCAAAGAAGGTGTTTAGCTGGTCCAGCAGAGGGGTTGAGTAGTCGCAGGCCTGTGGGGCGGGCTTGTAATCCGTGATGGTCTGGATACCATCAGGTTCCTGGTGTCACCACTGACACTGAAGCGGTCAGCCATCCTCCTGGAGTGCTCCCTCTTGGCCACCCTTATGCCTTGTGACAGGTTGGTCCTGGCTGATCTTAGACCAGCTTCATTCCCAGCTCTGAAGGCAGCGTTCCGTTCCCTCCAGAGTCTGTGGACGTCGCCCGTCAGCCATGGATTTTGGTTGGCTCGAAGGGTGATGGTTTTGGTGACCGTGACATCATCCATGCACTTCCTCATGTAGGATGTGACAGTCTCTGTGTACTCCTGGAGATCAGTGATGTCATTATAGGTGGCTGCTTGTTTGAATATACTCCAGTCAGTGGTGGCAAAGCAGTCCTGTAGAGCCTCAGTAGATCCCTCAGCCACAGTTTATTGTCCAGAGATCGTACGTTGGCCAGCGTGATTGTCGGGCTAGCTGTCCGGTGAGGGGTAGCCGCTAGCCTAGCACGGATGCCTCCGCACTTCCCCCTCTTTTGCTTCCTCATGCACCACCTGTGGCGCCTACACTCTGTCCGGGGCAGACTCCAGCCACGTAGTTCAACTAGTGTATTCCTCAGAAAATGGTCCAAAACAGTGGTTCCGCCGATGGCGAGCAGAACCTCGCGGGTGTATGAGTACATTCGGTTAAAAACAATATATCTGTTGAAACCCAAAAGATAAAGCCCAAAAAAAATCACAGTAGATAGGGGAGAGAGGAGCCGCTGCGTGTGCATGTGCCGCCAGTCAGTAATCTGTGAATGAATGTGTTATAATAAATGATTAGGCTACCACGTTGGTTGAGGCCTTTTTTCCAACTGAGTAAAAGAACAAAGCAGATTTTTGCTTTTATATTACTGGTCCCACCCACTTGAGATCAGACGGGTTGAATGTGGCCCCCGAACCAAAATAAGTTTGACACCCCTGGTCTAAAAGCAGGGATGCCCAGTTTAGTTTAGTCTGTTTAGTTAGTTCAGTTTAGAATTTACCTATAGCATTCTATGTATTCATCATCCTTATGATTTCATGTTTACTTTACAATTACCTGTACGAAGCCCACTGAGACGACTGTTGTTGTGATTTTGGGCTATATAAATAAAATTGAATTAAATTGAATTTCAAAGGTCTTTAAGGAGCATGTATGTACACTTAAGTAGGTTCTTCGATCTGTGAGATAAGAGAACAACCAGTTAGGAACAGAACCAGAGCCCAAATTTCTCAGCCTAATAAGTAAAATATTGTGATCTATTGTAACACATTGAGAGTTTTGTGCTTTAGCTTGGTTTTTCAGTTGTGTTCTTGGTTTGGAGTTGTTTTCCTGTCAGTCACCCAGGTTTAGGTTGCAAATTCTCCACAGCTTTCTTGATTTATATTAATTATCTTCAGTGTGTTTAAGTCTCTGGTTTTCAGTTTGTCACAGTCAGGTCATCTGCTCTGTTCTGTCACTTTTATTTGCTTCTCCATGAGTTTTTGTCTTGTTTAAGCTCATTGTATCACTGGCTGTGTTTCCATTGACTATGAAATTGCAAAATATTGGATTTGTGGCTGGGGGACCTGAACCACAACACCAATGGGAGACCTTTCTGTGTGGAGTTTGCATGTTCTCCCCGTGCATGCGTGGGTTCTCTCCGGGGTCTCCGGCTTTCTCCCACCGTCTAAAAACATGCTTCATAGGTCAATTGGCAACTCTAAATTGTCCATAGGTGTGAATGTGAGTGTGCATGGGTGTGAGATTGTGGCCCTGCGACAGACTGGTCCGTCCAGGGTGCCACCTGCCTTTGCCCGCAAGTGGCCGGGATAGTCTCCATTCAGTGACCCCGGGGGTCACAGGGCTGAATGAATGAATGAATGAATGAATGTAAATTTGTATAATGGAAAAATGGCAATTTAAAAAAAACCTAATTGAATTCATTGAAATCAAATTTTTGTGCTTGGATAGTTTGAGGCATATCAAAAGTGACCTATTTCGCAACAATGGAAACACTTTTTTTTAAATTAAATAAGTCATATATTGATGGCAATGTGCTTCTTGTCAGGAACTTGCGGCCTTGGGTGCTGCACAGCCGGCGCCACGAGGTCCAACAGCATCACACAGCTCATCAAAGGTTGAGCGTTTTTTGCAGGATCGTTGGATCCACAGCTCTTCTTTAAAATCACCAACCATTTTCCAAAAACCGCTTATTCTGTAGCCCCTCCTACGTGTAAGGAGCTGCTCCATGGTCTAAATAAGATGCCGATATCTCCCTTGATAGATGATGATGAGCGCTAGTGCCATGGCAGATATTTGAATGTATCGGCTGTAAATCAGAGTATTGTTTACATCTGTCGCATTAATATGATTTAATGGAAAACAGTGTAATAGTGAAGATTGTGTTTTTCCTGCATTTCTAAAATTTTGATAAGGTTTTGTGCAAGTGGAATGGAAATGCAGGTATCCGCATCCGACAGTCACATACTCCAGGTCCGAAGAGCAGTGACTGTCTACAGTCTTGGTGTTTGTACACCAGTTGTTGCTGACAAAGACACACAACCCCCCCTCCTCTGCTCTTACCGTAGTCCTTCGTCCGGTCATGGCGCTTAGCGTTGTAGCCTGCTAGCTGGATAGCAGACTCCGGGATGAGAGGATGGAGCCAGGTCTCTGTGACCAACAAGATGCAACTGTCCTTCAAGATCTTGTTGTTCACAATCCGTAGCCTTAGTTCATCCATCTTGTTGACGAGTGATCTGGCGTTCGTCAAAAAAAGTCTGGGAAGCGGTGGTCTCTGTAGCCGTCTCCTTAGCCTGGCAAGTGCTCCGGCCCTGCAACCTCTCTTTTGCTTCCTATCCCTCCGCCTTCGCTTTCTTACCGCGGGGTTGTGAGCCACCTGAAGCCGGGGTCCCTCGCTATGTCCACCAGGATCTTTTGCGAGCTGACAAACTCGGCTGCGATGTTCCGGTCGCAACAGACTCCTATTTTGAGGAGATCTAGGCGGCTGTAGATGTTGCCAACTCCCATGATGTACACGGAACAGACAAAAGTAACACAAACAAAAATACGCGAAGAAACCGTTAAAACGGAAAAAACAAAGCAAAACAAAGCACTGACTATAGAAGCACCGAGCCGCTGCAACACAGTGCGCCGCCATTACCCCATCAGAAAAATGGAATCTGTTGACAACGCTATCAACCTGGCCCTCCACTTCATCCTGCAGCATCTGGACTCCCCGGGATCCTATGCAAGGATCCTGTTTGTGGACTTCAGCTATGCGTTCAACAACATCCTCCCATCTCTGCTCCAGGAAAAGCTCCACCAGCTCAACGTGCCTGACTCCACCTGCAGGTGGATCACTGACTTCCTTATAGACCGGAGGCAGTGTGTGCGGCTGGGAAAGAATGTCTCCACCACCCAATTTATCAGCAGTTTCTCCTCTGCTTTTGTCTCTGTGTGCCATGACTCTGTTAAACTGATCAAGTTTGCAGATGACACCACCCTCAAAGGGCTCATCTCTAATGATGATAAGTCTGCCTACAGGAGGGAGGTGGAACGGCTGGTGTCGTGGTGCAGCATCAATAACCTGGAGCTGAACACCCAGAAGACAGTGGAGATGATAGTGGACTTCAGGAAAGTCACAGCCCCCTCATCCCCTCTCATCCTGACAGACTTTCCCATCACCATAGTGATGGGAAAAAAGCCGTTTCCTCGGCACCACCATCACGCAGGACCTCAAGTGGGAGCCGTCCATCAGCTCTCTTCTCAAAAAGGCCCAGCAGAGGATGCACTTCCTGCTGCAGTTGAAGAGAGCCAAGCTGCTGGCCCAGATAATGGTGCAGTTCAACACAGCCATCATTGAGTCCATCCTCACCTCCTCCATAACAGTGTGGTACACTGGAGCCACAACCAGGGACATAAACAGACTGCAGCGTATTGTGCGCTCGGCTGAGAAGGGGATCGGCTGCAGCCTTCCATCTGTCCAAGAACTATACTTCTCCAGAAACCGGGGACGTGCAGGCTGGATACCAGCCGACCCTTCTCACCCTGGACATGGTCTACTGGAACTATTCCCTTCAGGCAGGAGGCTAAGGTCCATCAGGACCAGAACCTCACAACACAAGAACAGTTTCTTTCCCTCTACAGTCAAACTCATGAACACATTTTAACTCCTCCCCCCTAAAACTTCACTTCTATGTCCAGTCAGTCAGCAGCCCACTACTTGCACCTTGATCATTCTCAGTTTGCACTGTTTCTGGTACTGTTTTGCACTACTTACTCTATTTATTTATTGTTCTGACCATTGTGTCATTTTTTTTTTTGCTTACTGTTGTTCTGTTTCTTTTGTTGTTCTCTGAATATGGCAATAAATACTTCTCGAATCTTGAATCTTCATAGGTCAATTGGCAACTCTAAATTGTCCCTAGGTGTGAGTATGACTGGGTGTGTGATTGTGGCCCTACGACAGACTGACCTGTCCAGGGTGTCCCCTGCCTTCGACCACTAGTGGCCGGGATAGGGTCCAGCAGCCCCGTGACCCCGAAAGGGACAAAACGGTAGAAAATGGATGAATGAATAAATAAATGAAAAACACATAAAAAACACATCCCACCAGTACAATCAAAATAAATCGAATTAAGTCATAATAAGATTAACAAAATCAAATAAAAAAACATCTGGACAAGTAAAAACTACGTTAAAGCTTTACTAAAAAGATGCGTGTTAAGTTTTACTTAAAAATCTCCACAGTGGCTGAAGGCTCACGTCCTCAGGCTGGCGGTTCCACAGGCGAGGCCCACGGTGCTGAAATGAGGCCTGGCTGTGGGTTTTAGTTCTGACTTTTGGGACCACCAGCAGACCTGCTCCTGCAGACCTGAGGGCTCTGGGAGGATCATAAACTAAAAGTGAATCTGATAAAAACGAGGGGCCACTTACATTTAAACTTTTGTAAACTAATAAAAGAACATTGAAATTGATCCTAAAGCTAACTGGGGGCCACTGCATAGATTTCAAAATCGGAGTAATGTTCTCCTTCTTTCTGGTCTTGGCTAAAAGGTGTGCATTGCAGGTGTGCATTTTTTTTTAATAGAAAAAAGACAAAGGTGGTTCTTCTGAGCCCGACGAGATGGATGGAAGCAGCAGCAGCTTTGGCATCAGGTGTAGGAGAAAGGTCAAAGTCTCTTCTGAGACTTATAAACGAGTGCGGCTAAAGTATGGGCGACACCTACCATGGCCGCAAGATCTGAGGGAGGTGGGTAGGCAGGCTGGTTGGCTGTCCTAGGGGGGGCTGTCTGTGGGAGGGGGAACATTGGAGGTTTGGCGGGGTGAGGCAACTGGTGGCTCCCCTACCTGGCTGGGCTGCCTCGGCCCCCTCCGGCAGCTCGACCAGCCTCAGATTGTTCAGTGGTTTCCAAGTCCAGGTGTTTATCTTTCATAATTCTTTGTTTGGATTCCAGTGTGCTCACTTTAGGCTGTAGGCTAGCAACATCATCTTCTGCACCTGACGTGCGTAGCTCCACCTGCGGCATCTGTTCAGTAAACACACTCATTTCTTTTTTTATATCTCCTATTGCAGTTCCTATTATGTCAGAACGAGTTGGGAACTCATCTCTCATAGCTCCAAAGGCAGTCAGGATCTCATCAGCTCCAGGTTACCTTTACCTTCTTCAGCCATGTTGTTAATCAAGTCAACTCTTTGGGATCTGCTCCGAATTAGAAAGTTCGTCAGCTGTGACTGGTACCCGGCATTGATTTGTTACCGCTCGGCATTCCTTTTGTATTTTCAAACCCTTTTAACTTGAGAACTGTTTTAATAGAAGTGTTTGGATAGCAGAGCAGTGAGTAACGTGTCTGTTCAGGTGGCCGCCATAACCGGAAGTCTCAATTTTAGATTTTGAATTTTTTCGGTGTACAACATGTGTTCGGCCTGCCAGATCGGTACAGGGGCTTATGACCAGTGATGATGACGTCACACTACGATAACACAACTTAGAGAAACTACTTATATGCTATGTCCAAATTCCCACCCTAATCCCTAACTACTAAAAAACTATAGTGCGGGTCTATGTTGTCCCCTGGATTTTAAAAGCAAATCGTCCATCCATCCATCCATCCATCCATCTTCCTCCGCTTATCCGGGACCGGGTTGCGGGGGCAGCAGACTGAGCAGAGATGCCCAGACTTCCCTCACCCCAGCCACTTCCTCCAGCTCCTCTGGGGGGACCCCGAGGCGTTCCCAGGCCAGACGAGAGACATAGTCTCTCCAGCCTGTCCTGGGTCTTCCCCGGGGCCTCCGCCCAGTGGGACATGCCCGGAACACCTCTCCAGGGAGGCGTCCAGGGGGCATCCGGACTAGATGCCCGAGCCACCTCAGCTGGCTCCTTTCGATGTGGAGGAGAAGCGGTTCTAGTCCGAGCTCCCCGCGGGTGACCGAGCTTCTCACCCTATCTCTAAGGGAGCGCCCAGCCACCCTACGGAGGAAGCTCATTTCAGCCGCTTGTATTTGTATTCCTTGCCCCAGGTGGAGGAGTTTAAAAGCAAATCGGACACAGGAAATATGACGTCAACGATTTCACGAAGTGAAAATCTAATCAATACGAGCAGTGTATACGAGCGAGGGTTACTGCTTGGCTAAAATGCAAGAAATGAGCTAAACACCGCAGCACTGTTCCCAGAATCCACGGCGATCATCTGTCAATCATAAAACTGCGCTCCCTCATTCAGCAAAAATAAATGTTGTTTTTAAAAAGATCTACAAATTTAGGGGTGAAAAAATCACTCCCCCAGAGTTAGAAACCAGAATTCACAATTAAATTGTGAATTGTACCTATAATTCCAGTTCGACCATTTACTCTGCTCTCATGTTTCCTTTGTCACCACCCCTTTAGCTAGCAGAGGGGACCCCAAATGTCAAACATATTTCAACAGTAAGCATTTCAAACAACACAACGGGCTATTAGAAATGCTGCTTTGTTAACAGAGTTTGTGTTGAGCAAGACATGCTTTTTTCATGGACCGATTTCTTACAATAGGTGTCAATCTGGGGTTGGGTCCTTTGCTGATGGCTACTAAATTCTCTGAGCCTAGGTTGCACATTAAACCATGCTAACCATTGACAACATTTATGTTCAAGATGAAGCCTTGAACCCTTGAGATCTTTTGGTGCTATTTTTTGTGTTAATGTGATCAGAACCAGATTTGTACACCTGGCTTTACCATTGAGCTGATTCGTGAATGCGAAGTTTTTGTGTCAATTAAAAACTTGCTATCCACTGCTTTTTTGGGCCTCTTTACCCAGCTCAGCATTACAAAAAAAACTAAGCCTCTCCTATATGTCATTTGGAAAAATTTGTGGCACATCCTTAATAAATGAAAATATCATCTAGATCAGTGTTTTTCTACCTTTTTTGAGCCACGGTACACTTTAACCTTGACAAAAATCCTGCGGCACACCAGCATCCAAAAAAAAAAAAAAAAAAGGGAGACACTCACGGTCTGTAATGATCTACAGCCCTTCCGCAATCTCACATGCATTATTTTCCCACGGCACGCCTGACCATCTTTGGTTGAAAAACCCTGATCTAGATCACACGATTCAAACATTAATGGACACGCACATTTATTCCTGTGATAAATTTAGAATCATCAACTATCCTGACATTCATGAATACATCTTCATACCAAATAACATTCTTGCTGTTAACTACCACTTTACAGCTCTTAGCATTTTCAACATGTTTAGCAAACATTGCCAAACGATTTCTTTCAGAAAATATACTATTCGTTTCCCATTAAACTAAAGATAACCTTTGATCACTCATCAAATAGTGAATGACACTGCATCCGTCACACCTTGCCATATTCTGCAACAAAGCACACATTGAATTCAAAGAAAGCAGAACAATACAATGTTTATAGAAAAAACATTTTTTTTTGTTTATTGTAAAAAAAAATCTTATCAAGAAAGTTTTGTAAAAGTAAAGCAACTTTATATTAAGAAACCATGTCTCAGGTTCCCCTTTCTCAGATATTTTACTGATCTTGAATAAGATTTTAGTTGTAATGAACTTCCTAAAAGTTTCAGGTCCTTTACTACCAAATGGACAAGAATAAGCTAAAGATTTTAAGTCTCTAACTTTACAAAGTGCTTAAATGTTTGAAAGCTTATGTAAAAACAATGTTGTTGTTTTTTATTTTAAAATAATTTACAGCAGGGTGGAAAACTGAAATTTCGCTTCTATTGGATGAGGTCTTTGGTAAATGTGCCATGAACACAGTAATACTGTTACTGCCATCTACAGGCTAACCTGTAAAACTGAAGGCCAAACAGAATTTGATTTTGATGATATTTAATTGCTGTATTTCAAGCATTAAAAAACCATTGAATTATACATTAAAAAACATTACAAAACACCGAAATATCAAACCCATTTCAAATATCAAGTAAAACGCTGATTGGAATATAAAGGAAGACTAAGTAAGGTGTTAGAAGATAATGCCAACTTCTTGGCAGTGTAATGACTCATTACACTGTCTAATCATGAACAGGTTTTTTTTCAGTACACACGTCACATTTGATTCATTAATTTTAATTATTGTTGTTAATTAGAGTTTGATCTGTTGCTTGAAATGACGTGTGAAGAAGCAAACTGATTTTTACAGCAATTTTTGTTATTAACCCCTGTGCTATCCCAGGCACTTTAACATTGGGAGTTGGGTCATCTAGACCCACTAGACCAGGGGTCACCAACCCTGTGCCCGCGGTCGCCCATGCACCCCTTGTGGGGTTTAATTTTTTTTTAATAAAAGCAAATGTTTAACAAACAACCACAGCATGTCTGTCAATGACAACAATAACAATTCTGAGGTAAAGTTAGACAAAAAAAACAAATATTAAAACAAATACAACTTTAAAAATAAGATAAGGGTCTATTACAAAAGTTTAAATAGATCAAATAAATTACACAATGTCTGGGCATTCTTATGATTCATGTAATGTAAAGATTTAGAGAATATGTTGAGATGGTTGAGTAATCCATTAATGTGAGGTTTCACCTTTAAGAATTTACAAGTATGAATAAAATGCTTTGAAATTACAATCAGTGCATTAATCAGAAATTCCAGATTTTTGTCAATTCATTGTAATCGAATTTCAATTGTATTCCAAATTAAAGGGTTAATGATGATATTTTGGGATTTTAGCCAATTATGAAAAGAAGACCAAAACTCTTTTACATAAAAACATTCAAAGAAAAGATGTTCCACAGTTTCTACATCATTTCCCCAAAAGACACAAAGATTACCATCCCAGTTAAAGCGAGAATGTAAAAAATAATTGGAAGGGTAAATATCATTTAACGGGAATACTCCAAAAATAGCACTGCTCATAAAGCAAATCAATATATTGTGGCGATCTTGGGGTTAGCCCCACCTTCAGGTTTTAAGGCTCATGGGAAGTGGGGAAACTCGGATGTGTTAAATCGCTCACCATAAGTGAGGGAGCTGTGAGCAGAAGTGAAGTTAATGCTGTTTGGCTGGTGGAGGGTGTGTTCAAAATAAATGGACAGATATGATTGTCCGCTAACTTATGTGAGTGTTGTTCTCAACAAACCGGGGTGCTTTGCATGGGGCACGGGTATCAGAATCGGACATGTCAAGTGGAGCCGTTACTAAGTAAGAGAGTAGTGAATTAAGACTCGGGCGCAACAGTACTTGCCAGGATAGAGGTAGAGGGTGGCGATTCAGTGCTTGCTATTAGTAGTTGTGGCACTTTAGTTCTGCTATCGTGAAATGTATGGCAGAGTATGGAACAGCCTGAAACTTGTGAATCGGTCCTGCCTTTGAGAAAGAGCCGCCCGCATGTGTGTGGGTGTGTGAGGAGGAGAAGGGGAGGGGTAGTGTGGGTGCAGGTTGCGAGGTAAAATGGCGCAAATAGACTATTGCGCAACACCTGGATCATGGGGGGGGCTTAAATGACTCAGCTCATTCTAATAATGTCATTCATCACTAACTATTGTGGACATTTTTAATACTTGTCTGTATTTTTTCCATATACAGTAAACCCTTGTTTTTCGCGGGGGTTACGTTCCAAAAAAAACCCTTGATAGGCAATCCGTGAAGTAGAAACCTCTATTTTTTTAACAAGTATTGTACAATTAAATCCTCTATTATACATTGAAAAGAAAGATCAAACAATTTTACAGGGTCAAGCATTTGTTTCACAAATAAAAGTTCTTTAGAAACGTTTTTTCAAAAAATAACTTCTGTACTGTAATGTCAAATAATAATTTTAATCATCAATGTGAACAGAAGGCTTCAAATCTGTGCAGCTGTGTTTGTTCGGGAGAAGAACATAGTGATAGGCAGGTGCTGTCGCTCTTTTTTCTATGAGTTTTAGAGAAACTCGAAATTGCAAGAGAATTTGCAGGTACGTGTTGTAAATTTGGCGAGCTGATTTACGTACGTGTACATATTAAACTGCAACGTTATTGACGCACAGGTAGAGAAAAAGCGGAGTGACTATTTAGCCTATCAGAATGCAGAACACAATCAATGCATAATGCTAATCCGTGAAGTAGCGAAACCGTGAAAAGTAAACCGCGTTATAGCAAGGGATCACTGTACATTTATTTTTACGGTTGTTTAGTTGGTGATAGTAACATATAAATAAAGACAGCAGGTAATGCAGGCTGGAAAACAGCTGCACTTTTTAAGGCCATAAATAAACAATAGATAATTTGTTTATTAAAGTATTGAGGATTTTGGAGGATTTTTGTTGAGGTGTTGCACAAAATTAGGAAAATGCCAAATATTTTTGAAGTAATCCCAGTGATGAGTTCTGTAATTTAGTCTTTAATGTTTTATGAGACCTAAACATGATTTTCACAATAGCAGGTTTTTAAATAATCAAATCTCTCTGATATGTTTCACGAAGACACACACAGGACCAAAGACACACACAGGACTGAAGACACACACACATAAAAACAAACTATACTACACCACTGATTGCTGTTAGTGAAAACATAACATAGTAACGTAGGACTAAGCCTACACTGTCCGTTTACAACATAAATGGGGAACATGGTCAACCAAATGAACGTGGTTAACCTAAAGCAAAAAAAAAGAAAAAAAAAAGAAGAACATGATTAGCCCAGGAACATGGGTAACGCAAAGAACCAAAAGAACATGATGATTTGCCCAGGAACATGGGTAACCATCTTAACGCTACACTTATCCCACTCTTAAAATGTGAGGTGGTTTAGATCTGTCCATTGACGGATGACATAACGCCCTCACACGCACTACTCCTGTCACTGGATCTTTCTTGGACACTGAGAGGAAATACAAATCGCAGATAAAAAATACACACAACCAGTTGATAATCAGATAAACGTAATGTATTTAATAACAATAAGTGTGTTGAATATTGACACGATTTAATAAGAGTTAAAATACTTAGCTGCTAGCTAGTCAATGTGTAACGTAACAGCTGAGGTATTGCTACTCACCTTCAAAGTTGTGGATGTAACTTGAAATGTACAATCGAAATCCTTTTTCACACTTGCAACCGGGTGCAGGTGAACACTGGTCGACAATCCTGTAGATGTCGTTCACGTCGATTTTCGGGAGACCTTGTAGACAACGGGTGAAATATGCCATCTTTCGCAATCAAAATCTGCCGTGTCGCTGCTATAGAAGTCGCAAACCGGAAATGGTCGACCTCACACTCAAGGCGGCGGAAGTAGAATTCCTTAGTTATGTGCACGGAGCCTATTCGGCAGCCAATGAGCTTCTGGATTACAGGGATGTCCCGCCTCCCCTGCCCTTGACTGACATGTCGCTGTTTTTACGTGTCGACAGACTTTAGAATCAAAACCGCAAAAGATAAGAGCGCAACTCAAAAAATAAAAGCGCAACTCAAAAAGACAATTTCAAAATAAAACTGCAACTTAAAAACAGGATTTCAGAAAGGCGAGAAAACAAACGCCAGCTGAGATATAGGATTCTGCTTTGGGTTATAGCTTTTGGTTGCAAATTGTGGGTTTTGGTTTTTCGATTTTGATTCACAGATTTGGGTTTTTGATGCGTGGTTTTACTGTTTTGATGCGCAATACTTTAGGCGCTAATTTGACACCATACCCCTGCACTAAAGCCACTAAAGTGAAAGCATCGTGTCATGTGGGCACCGACGACCTCACCAATATGGGGTCGCGCTCCGCCACTTTTAGCCAGGCTTCCCAAGGGGCGTGTCTCCTCTAGTGATATAACTCATTGTTTCCAAACCAATGAGTTAGATCGCTAGAGGAGACACGCCCGTTTTAGAAGCCTGGCCGATGGTGGCGAGGCGCGACGCCATCTTGGTGAGGTCGACGACGCCCACATGACAATGATTTCTATTGCTTTTAGTGGTTTCTAAGTAGCTTTAATATACTATATATATTTTTATATTTATGTTTATTTATACATATATGTAAATATATTATATTTATATATATATATATAGTGACATCATTTGTTAAAGAAGAGAAACAGTCAGCCTTAAAAGCACTAATTAATGAAAATGCATTGTTGCAGGACGTCTTACAAATAAAAAAATTATTACAAAGAATTATTAAAAATAATCGCCACAGTGATCTATCTGGGTTAGACTTTTTGATTGCTAAGATCCACTTTTTCCTTAAGTTTGAATCCATTGGAAACCCGCAAGAAAAGTTCAGTCACAAATTCCAGTACTTACCTGTGAAATGATAAACCTTCCTCCTTCATGGACTCATTTCTCTGATTTTGGCAGTTGAAACCCGCACAATGAACTGGTATTACACAAAAAATGTGTTCACATGCTTGCACTGCAGTAATAACTTGACCTCACCAAGATGGCGGTGCTCTCCTCCCATGAGGAACCACGTGATGTCTCCTCTAGTGATCTAACTCATTGTTTGGAAACCCCGGTGCCGGCACTCCCTACCTGTAGGTGGCGATGGTGTCAATCAAAAGAGAGACCCAAAATCCGGAAAAGAAGAAGAAGCCTCACATGACAAGGTGCTGCTGAGGCTTAAGCTAACGTGATGGCAGCGTTCTTACAGTGGCGGAAATTTGTGTTCTTTGATAAGGAAGCTGTGTCAGATCCCCTTGACAATGGCAAAAAGTTTGTTCTTCCTAAAGGAATATCAGCAAGTGACTCCGGCCGCGGTCTTCTCGTTCTTGGAGATATCCTTTTGACTGAGCTAACAGCCTTCTTACTTCCGGTGACAGAAAACGACCTAACCAAACCAGCTCTGTCTTCATACGGAGGACATGGACACTCTGTTCGTGTGTGTGATTTCATTGATAGATTTGATTGCGCTTAACCGTGAATCACATATGGAAGGCAGAATCTGGCTGGTGACCCGATCACTGCAGCTGACGTCATTTCAGGCCTACAAGCTGCGCGTGACGCACCTGTACCAGCTGAAGCAACACAGCATCCTCGTGTCAGTGGGTTTGGACGAGCACGGAATAAACCCACTCGTAAGGATGAGCTATGCGTCTAAACTGTTTTATTAAATCCAGTTTATCTAGACACCAGTATTTGAAACCCAACACTGCTTAATAACACGGGAGGCTTTGTCGACGAGACTCTTTATAAACAGTAAAATTGGGTGAACATTTTGAAATTTTAAAATTTTGTCATTTATTCTAAAACCTTAAATTGCTTTATTTACTTTACATTTGGGGAAAAAAACTGCAAATGTCCCTAAAATAGTTTTACATCTGTCTGTCTGAAAAGGTAAAAAGGTGTAAGCTTTGCTAGGTTCCGTGTCTGGGATGTCCGATCTGAGACCGGGTTCAGTGAGATCTGTTCTTGTTCCTAGGTTAAGGTCTGGAACCTGGACAAGAGAGACAGTGGAAATCCGCTCTGCACCAGGATTTTTCCTGCAAATCTTGGCACCAAACCAACAGAAGTGTCTTGTCTCAGTATACATGAAAACCTTAACTTCATGGCTATTGGTAAGGCCTTAATAAATAAGCATCTTTTCACCCCTTAAATCCAGGAACAGTATGTTTAACATGGTACAACAAATAGGAACCAAACAGAAAAGTGAATTTATTTAATCAGCTCAAAAAGAACACACTTTTTTGCATTGATTAATAACACAGACTGATATAGTTAATTAGTGTCTTTTTACTTAACTTTATTATATATATTCCTGTTTTTGATTAGCCAACAAACTGCTAAGCTGCAAGAAGTGAGATTTAGAAACCAGACTAAAGACAATGGATAAAACCTGAGGGTTCATTTCAGGACAACAGGATAACTATAGTAATTGATGTATAGTAGGGGTGTAACTAGCTGCGTTGACTGTCCTTGCCTCATACTTCACACACCCTCAGTCTCAGAGAGAGTAGACAGAGAAACAGATTACTCCATCTCCTTTCTGACATTTAAACTCATTAAGAACTCACACAAACAGCTTAACAACACGAACCTCACTTCTCTTCCAGCTCTGCAGGTTATGGTAAAGAATTCAACACACAAGATTTCACACTTCCCATGAGTCTTAGTGGCTATAGGTAGGGCTAACCCCCAGGTCGCCAGTGTATTAACTTTGCGCCGAGGCGGAAGTAAAGTTAGCCGTGAGTTTCCTCCGAGACTCTATTAGGTGACGAACAGTAAGCATGTCAACATTGGCTAATGCAGATGCTAGGCCACAGATGAGGACACCCCCCCCCCCATCTCCTTACGCTCTCCTGTGTGGGGCTTCAGATGCTGTGTGTCGACATTGTTACACAAAGATAGCCTATGCCACGGTAACACATCTGATCTGATATCGTACTAAAAACGGCATCACCGACTTAAACAATCGGGTCTACAAAAAAAAAATGAACAAGTTCAAATATTTGTTTTTCAGGCCAGTGTTAAGGATCCAAAGGTTTTGGTTCTTTTTTGGTTCCTGGCGGCTAATAGTTTTTCTTAATTTATATAGCAGATCACCTACATAGGTCAATTTTATTTATTGTTATGTAAAAGAAATAAATACATTTTGCAAGTAATATTTTCTGCCTTTTTTTTTGTACCAAAATAATACTGAAAACAAAAATTGTATTTAATCTCCCAAGGTAGAAATTCAGGTGTCCGGCAGCAAAACGCACACAAACACACACAATAAATAACAATAAAATAATAGTTCATAAAATAGCAGTTCATATCAGAGAGCTTTGTTAAACAGCAGTACCGAACTGAAATGTACCGACCGAGCCCAATGAAATTCTGAATCAAACTGAATTGAGATTTTAGTGTACCGTTACGCCCCTAATGTATAGTAGCCAGGGTATCTTTGGAGATGTTTGCAGGACATCTCTGGACTGAGATGTCTGAGGTCTTATCAGGGATCTGCAGTTTGTGGGTAACTGCCCCGACTGCTCCAATTTCCACTGGGCACCATGTTATTTTTCACTTTCCAGGTTTTCTCCAGTTCTTCATAACTACCGGTCTTTCTTTTTTGCACTGCATGGTCAAGTTTTGGTGGCAGTGGACGGTGTGGGTGAGTGAGAGTCTGGAAGAAAGTTTGTGTGGTTCAGTGATTCTTCTTTCATATTCTTTTTAAAGTTATTTACTGATTTGAGTGAGGTTTAACTGGTGAGTGTGGGGGATCAGCGGTTCGCCCGTCTCTGTCGCCGTCCTTGTCCCTAAGGCATGGGTTCCGCGTCCAGCCCGACCCGCAGGTCTCTTTGGAGATGGTTCTCCTGGCTGTGGGGGACTTATGGCGTATACTTATATAGCGCCTTTCTTCCTAAAAGGACAAAGCGCTTTACAGTCACACACACATTCACTCACACATTCACACACTGGTGGCCGCTCCGCTGCCAAACACAGGCACCCGCCTACCACCAGAGGCAAGGTGGGGTTCAGTGTCTTGCCCAAGGACACTTCGACTCATGGGCGAGCAAGGCGGGTCATTGTTTCGGTTGTTCCCCCGTTCATCCCAGTGAAGCTCTGGAGAAGGAGCTGCAGCGCTACGGGGAGTTTGCCACAGTTTCCCAACTGTAGGTCTAGGGTGCAGAGGTGAGAAGCTGAAGCATGTGCTGTCCTTGTGCAGACAGGTGTTCATGTTTCTGAGCTCTTCTGCTCAGTGTCTTGACATGTCCTGTGATGGGTGGTGACTGGAACTGCACATTGCATTTTACTTTAGATAGAATCAGCACAGAACCTCCTTTTCAATCTTCTTTATTACTACCCCTATTTCTATTCTATCTCTGACTCTTCTTTGGTTGATGTTTGCTTAACAATCCCCAAACCAGACAGAATATGTGGCATGGATTTTGATTTCTCTCCTTCAATGGTTTCTCCAGCCTGTGAGGGATGCCAAGAGGACAAGGATTTCTGAACTACTCCCCAAATGGGAACTTTGAGATGCTTGAAAAAAAGTCTTTGTACTTTGTCAGTGGCAAAGTTTCTGAACTTGCACTCCCTGATGGTCATCCGTGTAGTGGTGGGCTGGATTTGTTTGCACAGGGTCTTCCCCGAGGAGCTGTTTGAGCTCCCTGTAAAAAGCTCCTGTTGAGAAACCTCCAGTGGAGGGTGGTGCATAGGATTGCAGCCACTAACAGATATCTGGTGCGCCTTAATCCTGGCACGGGATGGGTTTTGTTTTGATACTGAAACTGTAGAACATCTTTCTTTGCGCTGTTGGCGTCTTTTTCCCCTTCTTCATTTCACTGTTTCGGGCTAGCCCGGGATACCGACACACTTTTTCTTTTTAAGTATGACTTATAAAAAACTCTACTTGAATATTAATACACGTTTCATTGTAATAAAATACTAACATTTACTGTCTTTAATGATCACAATGTTAGGCATTGCAACCGTATATCATATACAATTTGCTTTTACCCAAGCAAATTTATAGTGCTTTTATTTTGGTAACTTAAAATATTTGTTCTTGAAAGGAACAGTCTGATTTCCAAAATAAAATATTTTTCAATATAAATAAAAATAGAATGAATGTGTCTTAATCAATAATGTTCTAAAAGTATGATTGAGTAAATAAAGGCCTGTTTAGTTTTAGTATTGCTTAATGTAACTTCTCCAGTACTTTTAAACGGTTCAGAAACCTGAATGGTGCTTCAAAATAAAGGGGAAAAAAATCACCAAATCTTTCCAAAAACAATAAAGTTTGATGATGAGGCAGCGTGACAGGATGAAGGAGATCACTTTAATGTGGCAAAGATGCTTTCTTTTCCACGACAGTCTGCTCTACTGCTGCAGCTCCACTTTCTCACATGTGGAAGTAAACCCCGATTTCATCGCTCATCGCCACAACGTTGGCCTTTCTTCAGAGCGTTGTACACATCACTCTGATCCATCTGGTCTTTAAACTAGAATCAATTGCTGGAAGGTTCTGAGGAACCTTGGCCCGCTTCTATGACAGCATTTTGACTGCTGCTGCTGCTGCTCTGCTGCTGCCCTGCTGCTGGTGCTCTGCTGCTGCTGCTGCTGCTGCTGCTGCTGCTGCTCTGCTGCTGCTGCTGCTCTGCTGCTACTGCTGCTCTGCTGCTGCTCTGCTGCTGCTGCTGCTCTGCTGCTGCTGCTGCTGCTCTGCTGCTGCTCTGCTGCTGGTGCTCTGCTGCTGCTGCTGCTGCACTGCTGCTGCTCTGCTGCTGCTCTGCTGCTGCTGCTCTGCTGCTGCTGCTCTGCTGCTGCTGCTGCTCTGCTGCTGCTGCTGCTCTGCTGCTGCTGCTCTGCTGCTGCTGCTGCTGCTGCTCTGCTGCTGCTCTGCTGCTGCTGCTGCTGCTCTGCTGCTGCTGCTGCTCTGCTGCTGCTCTGCTGCTGCTGCTGCTGCTCTGCTGCTGCTCTGCTGCTCTGCTGCTGCTGCTCTGCTGCTCTGCTGCTGGTGCTCTGCTGCTGCTCTGCTGCTGCTGCACTGCTGCTGCTCTGCTGCTGCTGCTGCTCTGCTGCTGCTGCTCTGCTGCTGCTGCTGCTCTGCTGCTGCTGCTGCTCTGCTGCTGCTGGTGCTCTGCTGCTGCTCTGCTGCTGCTGCTGCTCTGCTGCTGCTGCTGCTCTGCTGCTGCTGCTGCTGCTGCTGCTCTGCTGCTGCTGCTGCTGCTCTGCTGCTGCTGCTGCTCTGCTGCTGCTCTGTCATAACTCATAAATCATAACCAGTGTTGTGTTTTGTTTTTAAGGGTTTACAGATGGCAGCGTTGTTTTGACCAAAGGTGACATCACAAGAGATCGACACAGTAAGACTGTGACTCTACATGAGGGAAGTAGTCCAGTCACTGGCCTTGCCTTTCGTCAAGTGAAATCTACCCATTTATTTGTTGCTACTCTGGAGAAAGTCTATGTGAGTCAAGTTACCCCTAAAAAGAAACTTACCTAGAATTAAGTACATTGGTCCAGTTGTTTTAAATACTTTTTTTTTTAGTAAATTCTTTTCTTTATCCAACCTAGTGCTTCACCCTGTCCGTGAAGGAGTATCCAAAAGTAGAGCTGGATTCTCATGGCTGTGCGCTGCGATGCTCATCTTTGGCAGATCCATCTCAGGATTCCCAGTTTATTGTGGCTGGTGATGAATGCATTTATTTATACCAGCCAGATGGAAGAGGACCATGCTTTGCTTTTGATGGGCAGAAGCTTTTGGCTCACTGGCATCGTGGGTATTTGTTCTTAGTCGTCAAAGATGTGAAGTCACCCAACAAGTAAGAAATAACTGAACTAGTTCAGTCTTTTTTTCTAATGACTATGGCTATTTCAACAAAACGACTTTAAAATCATTACTTTTATAATGTGAACTCTACATCGTCAGTGGCCATTTAAATTTTTGGATTCACCGGCTAGGTTTTCCAGTAGATAAAGTAATCTACTGGCCAAACATATTTTTTACCAACCAAATTATTTCCATATTTTACAAAGAAAACTCTTAGCCGTTTTGCATTTGCCTGAAAATACACTGCTCAAAAAAGAAAGAGAACACCATAAAAAAAACATGCAGAGCAAATGAAGGCTTCTTTTAAAAATCTTTATTTTTTACATAGTTGCTTGTGCTGACAACATAACTACACAAAAATTATTAATGGAAATTAAATGTGGAATCGTACTAATGACCAAAGTGGAAAAACATTACTGGCTAATCCAACTTGGATGTAATGTCTATGAAACAAGTCAAAATGAGGCTCAGTAGTGGGTGTGGCCTTCACGTGCCCGTATGACTTCCCTGCATCGTCTGGGTACACTTCTGATGAGGCGGCAGGTGGTCTCATGGGAGATCTCCTTCCACACCGCGGCCAGGTGTCCCAGGTGCCCCAGATGTCCTGGATGACTTGTACTACCTGGGCCACTTGTGTTGGTTGTAGATGCCATCTCATGGTACCACTGGAGGGACAACACTGTTGCCATTTAAAACTCACCAAAACATCAGTCAGAAAACATGAGGCCGGAGAAATTGTATGTGGTCACCACTTGCAGAACCACTCCTCCTGATTGCCTATTATTTCCACCTGTTGTCTAGTCAGTTTACACAAAAACATGTCAAATTGATTGTCAATGTTGCAATTTTATTGGAAAGATGTACTCCAAAAGATGGAGTACAGTGATCCCTCGCTATAACACGGTTTACTTTTCACGGTTTCGCTACTTCACGGATTTGCATCGTGCATTGTGTTCTGCATTCTGATTGGCTAAAAAGTCACTCCGCTTCTTCTCTACCTGTGCGTCAATAACGTTGCAGTTTAATATGTACACTTATGTAAAACAGCTCGCCAAATTTACAACACGTACGTGGAAATCATCTTGCAATTTCGAGTTTCTCTAAAACCCATAGAAAAAGAGCGACAACAACTGTCAATCACTATGTTCTTCTCCTGAACAAACACAGCTGCACCGCGGGCTTCAGAAGAAGAAAAAGCTGCAGAGCGGAATCAGGATGCAGCGGCTCAGTCTGAAGAGCAGTGAACTACACCTGAGTCACTATTTATCCGTCTACTGTACTTTGTATTTTATTCATAATCATTTTACATTTTCTCCCGTTTAATCCAATTACTCGGGTCGCGGTGGGCGGGGCTAATATCCGCGATTTGAAGCCTTCTGTTCACATCGATGATTAAAATTATTTTTATTAGACAGTACTGTACAGAAGTTGAAAAAACGTTTCTAAAGTACTTTTATTTGTGAAACAAATGCTTGAGCCTGTAAAACGGTTTGTTCTTTCCTTCCAATGTATAATAGAGTATTTAATTGTATATTAATTGTAAGAAAAAACAAAGGTTTCTACTTCACGGATTTTGCCTATCACGGGTTCTTTTTGGAACGTAACCCCCGCGAAAAACAAAGGTTTACTGTACATTGTATTCTTAGGTGTTCCCTTTTTTTTAGCAGTGTATGTTAAATGCAAACACAGAGGAAGTCACATTATAAGCTAATTTAAACATCAGATAAAAACAACTTTATCCTTTGTTTTTTCTTTGTTTTTCTTTTAGAAGACATATTTTCTAAGTAACTCCTTTATTTATTTTTCAATCAAAGTCTTTGCTCTCTCCTTGTGTCATTATATACCATCAAAGAATTTTTAATACTTGTTTACATATACAGTTGGCCAAAAAAGTATTAGTCTGCCACCAATTGTGCAAGTTCTCCCACTTAGAAAGATGAGAAGCCTGTAATTTTCATCATTTGAGACAAAAATAGAAAAAAAGTCCAGAAAATCACATGATCTGATTTATAAAGAATTTATTTTTAAGTATGGATCTTTAGTATGTTTGATCTTCCATCCTGGAGGGTCAAACAAACATGAGCTTCCAAAACACCTCAATTGCAAATGTATTGATAATTTAAAAAAAGAAATCTTACCAAAGACCTGATGGCAAATGGCAATTTTGCACTAAACAGTTCATATAAATTTCTGTATCATTATAATCATAGAGCACCCTTATGATAATTCCTTCAGTCTTACCGTTTTCCACTTCTCTTGGGCCTTAAGCATTTTGAAGAAGGTATTTAAGGACCTCAGACTGTGAAACCACAGCTTTGCTCAAGGACTTTCTGCATATAGATAGTGGGCCACTTCTTCAGGAACTTTGCAGAGATGGTATCAAACATCAATGTAAAGTCTTGCTCAAGTCTGCCAAATGTAGATAACACTTTGTCACATTACTTTTTCTACCACTAATTCTAATGCATGTAGCATGCAACAGTAGCAGAAGTTGAAGAAAAATGAACATACTAATCATTCTATGTCCAGGAATCTTGGAAAGTCCAAAAAGATCTCAGATGATTTCACTAGATCGTGGATCATTTTTGGCAGTAGTTGAAGGTCTGCCTCATCTTCGTCTTTACAGTTCTTTCATCTGCTGTATGTTTCATCAGTGCTATGGCCTCAGAACACAAACCGTCAGTCATTTGGCTCTCTTCCTCTCTGAAACAGTTTCTATAAAATAACCTAACATGTGAACGTGGTTAGCAGGGGACTTTTGAAATTGGCAACAGGCAGAAGGATAAGTCTTGGCAAGTTTTGAACTGATATAATGAACCCTGTACACAACTTTATATTGAAGTAATCTATGGCGAGCACAAATAGATGAAGAATAGACAAGAGATAACGCAGATTTCCAGAGTTGTTCTGTTAAATTAAAATTAAGACTTTCTTCCCAAGTATTCTTAACAGCGTTGTTTGAAGTTGAAGTGGAAAGTCAAATGAGTTTGTATAAAACTGATATACAACCTTTACCTACAGGGTCAGCAGAGAGAAGAAAATCTAGCAGTGTTTCTGAGGGACGGTTTGGGAAGTGAGGAAACAGTTTTTTAACAAAGTTACTATGGAGTGATATTTCTGCCACCATATTGCACAGAAAACTTTCCAAGTTTCACACAAAACTTTCTAAGTTGCAAGTGAAAATATTAAATATTTGGTTTTCAATAATTTTTTATCCTGCTCTATTTTTTTGCTTTCAAAAACTTTTTTTGTTTTCAAAAACTATTTTGCGTTTGCAAAACACATGTTTTCGCATTCGGTGTCAAATCTCGCTTTTTCCTATCTTTGATTTTGCTACTCTGAGCGCGATTTAGCGTGAAAAAACTGCCACTATTGCCACCGCCAAAAAAAAGTTTTAGCATGCGTTGTGTGTCATCTTACTTTTTTCATATCTTTGATTTTGCTGAGTTAGGTTTCAGTTTGACGTGACAAAGCTACCAACAAACAGCCTGCTGATTGGTCCAGATTAACCAATCAAATTGCTGTATTTATCTAACATGGTGTCTGCCACCGTGGCTCAGAAACCGAGCCAGCTCTTTTAACCCTCAATATTGTCTCTTTGGATGAAGACCTTTTCATTTTTTTTTATAATTTTAACAATAATTCATACTTTTTTCTTTTTTAAGCATTGGTTAATTTTTATGAAGATTTGTGAATTTATGGCTGAGGATCTCCTGAAACTGTAAAGTTTATCTGACATTAAATCAACAGCTGTGTGACCTGTGAATCCTGCAGATTATTGGGAAAAGGTTTGATTTTCTTTAAGATCTGTTTTTTTAAAACAAAAACGATAAAAGATTTAAAGCACATAATAATTTATGCTGCACATGTTTGGGATTAGATGAACAGCAATAATAAGCAAAAGAATGATGGCTCACCAAAGGAAACTCAATGTATTAGCAGAAGAAGCATTTTTAACATTTGTTCATTTTCACAGTGTCTGATGTTTTAGAACTTGTGAGCGTTTTGTCCAAAGTTTTAAAAAAATTGTCATAAAAATGCTATTTTCTCTTAATATTTCAGTTCAAATACAAATCTTAAAAATGTTTAACTTCTGGCTGGACGGAGTCGGAGCTCGGACATTTTTTTTTCTGCTGCAGACATTTTAAACGTTTGTCACTACACTGACATGAATAAATACTAAACCCTGTATCATTTTAGCTGCTTTGCTGCTCCTTCTGCATTTCACTCTGAGAGAAACCCGCCACAATGGTTGAAAACGGCAGAACCGCGTTCAAACAGAACCGACGCAAAATCCATGCCTGCCTCCAAGCACCATCAACAACAGACAGAGACACCTGATTGGTTAGAATCTGGACCAATCAGCAGCTGTTTGGCAGTTTTGTCACGTCAAACTGAAACTTAACTCAACAAAGATAGGAAAAAAGTGATACGACACACAACGCATGTGAAAACTTTTTTGGCGGTGACAATAGTGGCAGTTTTATCACGCTAAATCGCGCTCAGAGTAGCAAAATCAAAGATAGGAAAAAAGCGAGATTTGACACAGAACGCGAAAACATGTTTTGCAAACGCAAAATAGCTTTTGAAAGCAAAAAAAAAAAAATTTGAAAGCAAAAAAAATTGACAGAAAATTAAAAAATAATTGAAAAACGAATATTTAATATTTGCACTAGCAACTTAGAAATTTTTTGTGCAAAGAGGTGGCAGAAATATCACTCCATAAGTTACAAGCCTAAAAGAAATGAAACTGATGATTCTTAGAATGCCGTATTTAAGTGGAAGTTGGTCAAATGATGAAGAGAAGCAATTGGTGTAGAGATCAGCTACAGATTTGATTTCTTTTGTGTGCCAGATTTTAAATGCCAGGTCGGTTTTATATGGTTCAAATACACATTTTTTAACCAGATGTCTGGACAGTACTGCCAACAAGACTTTACTGCTTCCTGAATTGATTCCAAATTTTCAAGGAGGTGGAAATCACTGGATTGTTAGGAAAGTGCGAAAGAGGAAGTTGCAAGCAAAAAACAAAACGCAATAAGACCTGTGAAGACCTTTTTTCAAACTTAACCCAACTCGGCATTGAATCATCCTCGTCAGTCATCCAAAATAAACGTTTCTGCAGATTGGCTCCCCAGTAATATTGCCTAAAAACTAGGAGAGCCAGTCCTCCTCTGTCTTTAGGTGATTACACGATAATACATGGCGGCTTGCCGGCCCACAAAAAGTTGAAATAGGTCTGTCCAGTCTAGATTGGGAGATGTTGAAATTGATATATAAAAACATTGGTAGGACAACCATCTTTAGCAGGCTCACGCGACTTGCCAGTGGGAGGCAAAATCACTTTCAATCTGTTCAATCAAGGGGGTGAAACTTTTGAAAAATAGCACAGACAAGGAGAGCGTGACCTGAACGCAGAGGTAATGAAAACCATTAGTTGACCATTTAAATGGCAACGTTGCAAGGTTGAGTGCTGTGGCGAGATCATGAATGGGAAAGAGTTCACTCTTGATAATTGAGTTTCAGGGCTACAGACTGCGACCAAATGGTCGCATTTTGCGACCAAAATTTGAGAGTGTGCGACTGCATTTTACATCCAGTCGCACATGTGCGACCAGTAAATTTGCCTCCCTCACCCTCCGTATTTTTTATACATTAAACATGGAAGGGGCACGTCAATGATCAATTTAATAATCAATGAGACGCGAGCGCACACACACGCAAACACACACACACAAACTCGCACACATACTCATGAGACGCGAACGCACTCGCGTGATGCCGATCTGTGAGGCGGCCACTGCGTGTGAGAAGGATAGGGAAAGTCACTGTAAGTGGCTAAATGCGTGGAGGGGGAGGGGCCTAGAGATGATCGAGCGCGCGTAAACATCTGTGGGGAGGAAACGGAGACAAATCATCACAACCTGATATGTGCGTCTGAACTATGAGCAGGCGAACTATTGATTCATTCTTCCAACCTGCAGCTAGTGCCAGAGTGTACAGCAGGGGTCTCAAACTCGCGAAGCAAACCACGGCTCTCATGCACGGCTGTAACGGCAGCACACCGCTCCCGCGGGAGTCGGGTCAGCTGAGGAGCGTAATATCATAAATGTCCCACACCTACTTGCGTGACAGCTAACGGGGCTCTAACATTAAACACGTGCGAGCAACAACACGATTTCGTCTTAGACACATTTAAAACACGGTGGGGAAGTGCAACGATAAGATGAACCAGCGCAGCGCCTTGAACCGGGGGGGGGGGGGGGGGGCGAAGCTGCAGCGAGACTGAAGGAGAACAGGAAGTTGTTGACCTTAAAGTGTGGATGCCATGCTTTGAACAACTTTGTCAAATAAAAAAGCCCTTTAAACGCTGATTCTATTGATACCAATAGTTAGCGTCGAAAAAAATCCGAAGCATATGAATAATAGACATCTTTCGAAGGAATCAGAGATTTGAATTTGCCGCTAAGAGCGCAGGCTGGAAGTGACCTCTACGGTTGCAAAAGTGACTCATCATCATGATAATCTCCGCAACTTTCCTCTTCATCTTTCTGTTCATCTGATGATAAATCGCTAATAGAGACGGTAGCATCACTCTGTGCTTCGCTATCGGTGCTAGCCATGTTGTCTGCCTTTCGTTACGTCACAAACATGGCGGCGCGAAGTCGGCGGAATGCGTGAAGCCGGCGGCCGTCCTCGTTGTTTATATCGCGTTTTTCGCTATTTATTCTTTTTCGAAAAATATTAAATACAATCGCAACATGAAATAGAGACTATTTACTATATTTTGGCTTATTAAAATAGGCCATGTCACCCACACTTTAACATTCAATTTACTTTTAATATGCCTCTTCCCCTTAGTATTATCTGTGATTTCTGATATTACATCTTTTATAATTATTTTAATGTTTTGTACTGTATGTAGCCTTTTTTTAATCAGTTGGTATTTTAAATTATTTTAATTGATCACTGAACTACAAAAACCATCAGGACACATGTCCCATAATGCATTGTTTTGTAGTCTGTAGGGCAGCTTTCAGTCAGTGCAGTACTAAATTTCCAGCTTTGTTCGCTCAGGTTTTGCTCCCACCCCTTTCTTGTGATATTTTTGTTTTGATTGACAGGTGATGTTGGAGCAAAAACAAAAATATACATCTCACACCAGGTGATCTGTGCAGCGTTGCGTCCATCTGGGTGATCTCAAACACGCTTATTGGGGATCTTGGCTGCACCTATTTGGTGTCACCAACATGAATTTCCATCCTCTAATGTTTACATACATTTAAGTATTGTTTGTAACTGTGAAATGATCGAAAGGTTACTACAGTAATCACTTTGTTTCTAAAAACCTTTTTTATTCTAAATGTATGGTATTTTCTTTACTATTTGTACTGTCATGACAGTGATGGTGCTGTCAGTTTACCTTCTTGTTGCATCTTCAAAAGTACAGAATAAAATGTACACTGAATTTGAAACAGCACATTGTAATTTCTGCATCTATTACTAAAGTATTTATTAGTAATACAGTGGAAATGAGTAGATCTGGTTAGCATGTTGATTTACGGTATGCGCCCCTAAATTTTCTGGTTGTGCCCCTAAAATTTTCAGTTGGGGGCCACTGTGCTCCTAGTGAAAAAAGTTAGTCTGGAGCCCTGAGTTTATAGCTAGATACTGCACTGTAATTCTGTAAGATGTTAAGTATTGCGGAAATGAGTTCACAGGGTCAGCAACATACAGCAAAATGTCATCGGCATCCATGAAAACTATTTTTCAACATGTTGGAAAATCTTTATGATATGACTAAGTAATGAAATTTAAGAATAAAACTGCGTTTCTGAGTATTTATTTTTTCTAATTGGGAGGAATCAGGAGCAGATGAAAAGAAATCATTTGAAAAAACTTGTAGTTGTTATGTACAAACTACATTTGGCAGGCCGCAAGCTCCCTGGGTTAGGCTCCGGAAGCCCCGTGACCCCGAAAGGAACGAAACAGGTTTAGAAAATGGATGGATGGAGTTCTGTGCTGTTTCATTTTAATAGAAAAGATTTCCAGAAACAAAATTTTGGCAGGGGGTGGTAAAGTAAGGCTTTTTCAGCACTGTGTTTTACTGCTGTGCTAAAGAAAACAGCTTATTTGTCAAAGAAATAAAGCCCTTCATTGACGGTGTGAATCTGCAAACGTAGAGAGCAAACATCTCCAGCAGGGGCTGGCCCTGCAAACAGCTCCGACCTACTTCCTTTGGCTGCCTGACTCCTGTGGCCGTGAACCGCAAGTTGGGACTCACAACCTTCTGACGCGATAAGACCTTTGCATTGTCTTTTTAAGAACGCACAAAGGAAAGACAGGCTAAAGCTTCACGAAACAGGTCCTGGTCCTCTTGTGCTGGACACTTTCAAACAAAAACCTCTGTACGTGGCAGAGACCTTTGGATGGTAATGGGACAGTGGCGCTCTGCGGCTGAAACACGTGAAAATTGGCTACAACAATGAAAACAGAAAAAAGTGTTTTTCTCATGGTTGTGAAGGAGAGACTTGGTGAGGAAGGACAGTTTTTATTCGGTGAAAGCAGAACCATTTAGACGATTATTCATTCAGAGTTATGGCAGAACACATCAAACTTTCTGTCTTATTTATAATTTTAATAGAGAAGATGATTGCGGCATACGGTCAGGACCATAAATATTTGAACAGACACATTCTTTCTAATTTAGTTTCTGTACATTATCACAGTGAATTTGAAATAAAACAACTCGGATGCCATTGAAGTGCAGACTTTCAGCTTTTATTCCATGGGTTGAACAAAAAGATTGCAAAAAAAATGTGAAAAACGAAAGCATTTTTTAAACACAATCCCTTCATTTCATGGGCTCTGTCCAAATATTTATGGTCCTGACTGTATGCCTGCAAATGAACAAAAGCTGAAACAAAAAAAGTGTAATCCAAGGAAAATTTAAAGCATTTCACTGGAAACAGAAAAAAACGGCACAATTCGCTCCATCATAAAATTAGACCTGCAGATATTTTCAGCAACTAAAGCCTAAATAACATCCATGACAAAAAAAAGTTACTGCGTGAGAAATGGAAGACTGGAACTCTGGATCCATTTTTTGATTATTGGTCTAAATGAAATGTTATGACTCTGACTTTAAACTTCCCGGGCTTGCCTCGCTCATGGATTCCGCTCCGGGGAAGGAACACCTGCAGAGTGACAGCTCATCTGCTGGCATCCAAAGTCCATGAATCATGGCTCATAGCAGAAATCAGCACTCAAAGCCACTCCTGCCACATATCTGCTCACTTTCTCAACACAGCTCACACTGAGAGCTTCGTGATAATATTATGGGACAAAAACAATCCACCATGTCAAATTGCTCACCTACGCTCAGTCTATAACATAATCCTAAAATTGCATTGAAGATTTGGTGAGCCAGCTCACGGCTGTGAGTCCCAACATATGAGATACCAATAAAAGGAGTTATTTAACAAAAGTTTCTTCAGGAAAAAAAGCAAAAACAAACGTTAAAGTTGTTTTTATGATGTTTCAATCATGTTGTGACTTTCTCTCTGTGGTACCAGACCAGCCCGTCTGGTACAAGCAACCATGCCATGTTCAAAGCCACTTCACTCACCTTTCTTCCTTGTTCTAAATTCTTTCATTTTATGTTCAAAACTTAGTATGGTCTTTTGAGAAAAGTAGTTTGTTGATGTATCTGTTATGCCCATTTCTTGGAATAATTAATTGGCTAAATACTGATGCTGAAATGATTTCTACAAGAATTGACATTGTTTACTTTAATTCCAGAACAGGGTTTGGCGGAGGGGAGATCTCACCATCAGAGAAACAGCTTTTAACCGTCTATGACCTGGACAACAAATTCATTGCCTATAGTTTCTGCTTTGATGATGTTATTGATGTAGTGGCAGAATGGGGCTCCTTTTACATTTTAACTAGAAGTGGAACAATGTTTCTTCTACAAGAGAAGGACACACAAACCAAACTGGAGGTGAGTAACAGTTTGACTACGGGCTGATGTCGGGTTTGATTTCTCTTTTATTTGTTATTTTTTTGTTCCAGCGGAAAAAAAGAGTTTCCTTAGAAAACTGTAGCATTTACAGACAGAATTGCAAGGATGATGAAATTTTTTATCCATGACTGTGTGTGTTGGCATGTATTTTAACTAGTGCTGTCATGTGATAATCCTTTGTGTGATTTAACCTGGGACCTGTAATTAATGAACTTAATTAATCTATTTTTTATCGCAAATACTTTTAACCCAATAATTGCTGTAAAAAGTCTCATTTTGAGTTATTTTCATTTAAATTCATGACATTGTGGCACAGTAAAAGAGTTGGTAACACTTTATATTAGGATTTCTTAACAAGCTTTATTAACAAATTAACAAGCATTATAATAGAATTTTTAGAATTTAAGACATCTTTTAATACAAAAGTCTAATAAGGTTAATTAAATTACTTAGTTAACACATTTACAAGCATTATTGTTAGGATGCTTTTAAGATGCTAATGGTACATTTATTAGCATTATAGATGCCTAACAAATTTGTCAGTGTTAAAAAACTTAAGATTTATAAACAACCTTTAACAAGTTAAGAAGTATTATTATTGTTTGGAGTACTACATAGACATTTATCAGCGTTAAAGATGTCTCACACCAGCTTAAGTGTTCATAAGCTTAATAAGTTTTATTGACTAACTTGACAAATTAATGTTTTATTAATGTGTAAGATGATAGTAAGATATTTATTAGCATTATAGACTTTTTGCAAATACCTGAAAGTGTTAATAAGATTCATTAACATCTAAAGTCAGACCATCGTTTTCAAAATCTATATTACTAAACTGCTTATAAGCTTAACAAATGTAGTAATTAACTTTAGCAGTTTATTTAATGTTTTGCAGTACCTCATCTAAAGTGTGGAATGCTTTTACCCCCAAAAAACACAAAGCTTGTAAAAAGAACTTTAGAACATTAAAAACAAACTTAACATACAAAACTCTTTCTGTTAAAGAAATATAATTAATTCAGACAAATTTTCAAAAACAAACAAACATTGTGATCGGTGTCAGATGACGCTAGCATCAAGATCACCCCATATTTGGTCACGCTTTAGATTGGTGGGGGGCTGCAAAACACTCAATAAACTGTTAATAAGAACACTGTTAATATATTTATTAATCCCATACAAGCAATTTATAAATAGCTTGTGAATAGGATTAACAAATGCTAATAAATGTCATTATAAGCAGCTTAATAGCACATTATTCATGCTCATTAATGTCTTATAAGTAGTTTATTAGGGAATATTTTAATGTATTTATAAACAGCTTATTTAAACTTGAAAGTAAGTTGTAAGACATGTACAAATGATAATTAATGTACTTATAAGCAGCTTACTAAAACATTACTAGTGCTTATTAATGTCTTATAAATAGTTTATAAATTAAGGACTGTTATTATAAAGCGTTACCGATCTTTGGTAACACTTTATATTAGAATTCCTTAACAAGCTTTGTTAATGCATTATAATAGAATTTTTATGCTGTTATGAAACATTTATTAGTACAATAATTCTGCTATAAATTACAACAAAATTGACTTCATGAAGTTTTCCTAATATAACAGATTTCCAACCTTTACTTTTACACTAACAAGTGTTGTTTTTTTCCATTTTTCACATTTTTTTCAAATTATTTTTTTTTAAATGGTTTATTTCAAGCAATCAAGTAGGAATAATACACAAAAACAATCCAATCATCAGTTATTATTACATTCATACAATAACTGAATAAATATTGCTTGAGAGGGAGTGGAAGGAAGCAAATTTATATAATCCCACCCCTGTTCTACCGTTACCATTTTATTACATGATTTATCAATATTCCTGGAAAAAATTATTTTGTAAAACATAAATTTTAGAAATCAACATGGCAATAAATTATCCAAAATATATGCAAATTATGTTACTTATATTGATATGATAAAAAAAAATAACACTATATCAGTAAAATAGACATAACACTGTTTCAGGAATTTTCATAGAAAGATTTGATCAAGTATCAAAAGTTAATAATATGTACAAAATTATGTTTCATTAGGGAAAAAGTCATTAATCAGCTTATCAATTTTTTTGAAGCAATATCATTAAAAGTCAATCAATTTGACAATTTTCAATAATTGATTAATCATTTGTTTTATTATTTTTTTGTATTTTTTTTTCTTTTTCTTTTTTCATGATAAAGTAATGCTATGAAGTAAAATAAAAAGTAAAAAAGTGTCCATATTTGTCAAAAGACCAAGGCTGGTATTCTTTCTTCTGCTGATTAACAGCTGTTCTTCTCGGTTTAAAACAAAGTTTGTAGTTCTCTTCGCTGTTATATCTGCAGACATTAGGTAGAGGTCCAAATCCTTCTTCAGCTGATATCAGCGGCGCCTAAGAGTTGAGGTCAAG
Organism: Oryzias sinensis; assembly: GCA_037389245.1. Classification (NCBI taxonomy): domain Eukaryota; kingdom Metazoa; phylum Chordata; class Actinopteri; order Beloniformes; family Adrianichthyidae; genus Oryzias; species Oryzias sinensis. Next base: position 30,422,269 of record CM074497.1, read on the forward strand.
TTGTCTGCATGTCAGTTCTTTGTTGATAATCAGGTCATTTCAGACTTTTGGAGAAAATGATGAATCCAGACGTAATATTTCTTGAAATTATTTGGCTCTTTGGTTTATTATTGCATTTTGTTCAGACGTCCGTAACCAAGCACTTCTCAAAGTCCTTCATGGTCTTCACAACCAGAACCTTGGACTGGTCCGGTGGACCGAGTGGTTTGACGTAAATCCTGCAGCCTTTAACCCAAGTGTTCTCAATCTGCTTCTGCTTTCTGAGTAGCCTGGCTCAGATAAACAGCCGATCCATTGAGATTCCTCCTTTGATTCATCAGAGCTAGCTTGTGTTTTTGATTCACAAACCTGATGAGGATCGCTGGTTTATCCGTCTCCTTTCTCCTGGGGAGCGGGTGGCAGGTCTCGATTGTATTGAGATCCAGGGAAATCCCTTTAGACGTGAGAAATGATTTCACTTGGAGATCCAGAGTCTCGCCACAGCTCTCCATTTCAGAACTGCTAGCGATGCTAGTGCTATTAGCATTAGCAATGCTAGCTCCAGCTGCGTTTAGCTTTGCCCAAGGTTTGATTGGTAATCCAGTGAGAATGACATTATTCATCCTTACTTGTTGTTCCACATCGTCCAGTCTTTCTCCAGAGTGTCGACCCGGTTATCTCGTTGCTCATTTTTAACGCGGAGCCTTATGAATTCTTCCAATAGCACTGTAAGCGGCATTAGCTTAGCATTCACTTGCTCCATAAAGGGATACAGCATAGCTTGGATATCATCAAGAGTATTTTTAAGGTCTTCTTATTGCTGGCTATTCTTAGGGGCCATGGTCAGCTCTCTTTTTTGGAGAAAATCAACTTTTTAAGTCGTCTAAGTCATTTTGAGTCGTTTGAAGATAGTTGTATAGCCGCAGAGAGCCACACACACGCGTCCTGTGCTGTAACCCGGAACAGGAATATCTCAAACTATTAAGAAAAAACGAAACAAAACCGAAATATCTCAAACTATTAAGAAAAAAACAAAACAAAACTTCAGATCTAGAATGCTTTCATTTAATGCCTAAAACAGTAGAAACACTTTTCTGAGCAAATCAAAAAAAAAATACTGATAAAGTTCTCATCTATATACCAGAATACACGTCTACATAACTTATTCCACAATCTGATGCACGTATTCCATATATTTATAAGAAACTTGAAATGTAAGAAAAGATTAAAAAACAGGTCCACAAATACATATATTTAAAATAAAGGCGGTAATAAATTAGTTAAAAAAAGAGTGAACAAAAGAAAAACTAATAAAGTTAAAGTCCACTTAGCTGTCATACTGTCAGTGTGTGAAATTTGTTGTCCACATTTAACCCCTCCCCTGGAGAAGCAGTGAGCTGCTGACACAGCTGCTGACACAGTCGCCAGTCCCCACCATATAAGGAGGCAGTGATGAAAGTCTTCCGGGAATTCCCGGAAATCCGGGTTTTTGAGCAAACCGAACGTACTTTCCGGGAAATAAAGACCTGATCTTTACGGACAAATCGCTTTCCGGATGAAAAAATGGTCTGAAATCGGCGAATTTTGGCTTTATTTACTATATTTCTCCGCGGATCGCTTCCTCTATGGTCGTGGCCATCTCTCGTCTTCCCGGCCTATTGACCAATGACGGGACGTTTTAGTTGCTTTCGGATGCGTCGACATCTCTGATTGGCTCTGTCTGTACCACGTGGTCAGCGTGACAGATTCCCTAGAGACCAAAACTGGCTGACCCACGCTAAACTTTCACAAACAAATCTGAAGAGTTTGCGATCATATTTGTGTTAAAATAATGGCGGGCATCGTCATTATTGAGCGTGGTCACGACCTCAGTTGTGAGAAGACGATAAAAAACAAATTGAAGTGGTCTTGGCTGGAAAAAAAAGATTTTTAAGGTAGTGTAGGTCAAATGCTTTTTTGTGTAAAATAATCTCAAAACCACATTTTGAAATAATTTCAATTTTAGTTTTGAGTTTCAGTTTTTATTTTGAATACATTACTCTATCTAATTTATTTGTATTTCTTAATTACCATGATTTAGTTCAGTATAATTGACATTAATTATACGTATTTGGTGGTTTGGACCCAGACTCCCTTAAAAAAGAATGTTTACAATGTTTAGTTTAGTTTGTATGTTTGTTTTGATATTTCCCAAATTACTTAGTATTGGTGTTAAAGAATTGATGTATTATGTTATAGAAAGATAGTTTAAATAGATCCCATATTGTGATGTAATTATAGTTTGAGAAAACAGTGCAAGTGGATGTTGTACATCTGTCATTTCTAAAGCAGAAATAATGTATAAATAACTGAGGTATTTTCATAGAATATCATAGTTACTGGTGTTCTTTTTGCCATTTGGGGCTTTGATGTTACTATATTTTAGCAATTGTATCTTTTGCAGATTTTAGGAATAGCTTAGATTGTAGGATTGTGTTACTTTGAGCAATTATCCAAATTATTTTTTAGGACCAGCAAGTCCTTAATGTTAAGTCAAACTAGGGGTTTGAATGACAAATCATGATGCTCCAATTAGTCTTAGTTTCTTGATTAAGAAGTGAATAACGAGCTGCCAGAATGTACCAGAATGCATCTAAGACTATGTATTTTTCAAAAATTTCTCTCTGCGCCGCCATATCGCTCAAAGAAAAATTCAGGGATTTTTTCCTTGCCTGACTTTCATCACTGGGAGGGTTCCATCCTAAATCCAGCATCCTGAGACTGTATGCTAGCCGCAAGGAAGGAGGCCGAGGACTAGTGAGCGTAGAAGCCACTATCCATGATGAAACATCCAAGATGCATGAGTACATCAAGCTCAAGGCCCCAAATGACAGTGTGCTCAGTGAATGTCTGTGGCAATGGAGAGCAGAGGATACAGTGCTGGAGGACAGATCCTCATGGGAGGACAAACCCCTGCATGGGATGTACCACCGGACCATAACTGAAGTGGCTGATATCAAGAAGTCCTACCAATGGCTAGAAAGGGCTGGCCTACAGGACAGCACTGAAGCGCTCATCCTGGCAGCTCAGGAACAAGCCCTGATCACCAGAGCGATAGAGGCTCAGATCTACCACACCAGACAAGACCCAAGGTGTAGATCTACCACACCAGACAAGACCCAAGGTGTAGATCTACCACACCAGACAAGACCCAAGGTGTAGATCTACCACACCAAACAAGACCCAAGGTGTAGGCTGTGCAAAGAGGCGCCTGAAACAATCCAGCACATAACTGCAGGGTGTAAGATGCTGGGTAAAGCATACATGGAGCGCCACAATCAAGTGGCTGGAATAATATACAGGAACATGTGTGCAGAATATGAACTGGAAACCCCAAGGTCAAAATGGGGTGAGAGGGGGGTTCTTTTTATGTCCATTAATGCACTGCTCAAAAGAATAAAGGGAACAACTAATCAACTCAGTGTTACTCCAGGTCTGTCACACTTTTGTGTAATCAGTCCAAATAGGAAGCAATACTGACTGACAATCAAATTCAAATTTGTTTTGTGTAAGTGGACTAGACAACAGGTGGAAATGATAGGCGAACAGCAAAATACCTCCAATAAAAGAGTGGTTCTGCAAGTGGTGAACACAGACAATTTCTGGTCCCTGCAAAATGACCTCCAGCAGGCCACAAATGTGTTTGTGTCTGCTCAAACAGAAACAGACTTCATGAGGGTGGTATGAGCTTCCGACATCCACAGGTGTTAGTTGTCTTTACAGCTCAATATTGTGCAAGATGTTTGGTATAGAGCACAATATTAGTAAATTCTCCAATGGCGCCCTGTTCTCTTCACATCAAACTTTGATTTGATTTGTTTACTCTGTCACATTTATAAACTGCCATCATTTATTGTTCTGAAAGCATTCTGTTTTCATGTTTTTTCATACATGCCTTAAACTTTTGTACAGTGCTGCACATTTTAGTGTTTAAACTATTTTGGATGTTTTTCTTTTTACAATGACTCGGCATGTTTTTTTTTAGATCAGCTTTTTTAGGGTTCTTTTATGTTTACATTTGCTTTTTGAATATAAAATGATTAATTTGTTTACTCATTGGTATGGAATTGTATTTTTTTGATAGTGTTTATGAACTTTATCAACACTTATAATCAATATAAATAAAATAATGCAGCGGTTGTCACATTTTTGTCTTTTAAGATGCTCTTCAAGAAGAACCTGTTTGTGATGGCTATAAACCTGGCTAAGAGCCAGCATCTGGACAGTGATGGACTGTCAGAGATTTTTCGACAGTATGGTGATCACCTGTATTTGAAGGGAGACCACGATGGCGCCATCCAGCAGTATATTCGGTAAACTGCATTAACACGTTTCCCATAGAATAAATATTTTCTATCAGATTCAAAATATGGGATTTGATTAACTTGTGTTTTTTAACTCAATTTGTTTCTCTGAACAATTCCAACATAACAGAAGTTACATGTTAAACGTGTTTTTCCGTAGCACGATTGGCAAGTTGGAGCCTTCATATGTTATTAGAAAATTCTTGGATGCACAGCGGATCCACAACTTAACAGCTTACTTACAAGCCCTTCACAGGAAGTCACTGGCCAATGCAGATCACACCACATTGCTACTGAACTGTTACACCAAGCTAAAGGACAGCTCCAAGCTGGAAGAATTCATTAAGGTAAGTTGGGAACATGAATACAGAACAGGTAGTTGTGTATTGGGCAAAAAAAGAACTTTTTATGAAGATATACTTTTACATTTGTATTATATTTTTGACCTCAGTAAAACCTTGGGTCATTTGTAAGTACTGACAATAATATTGTAGAATGTTTTGTTTTTCCAACAGAGCAGTGAAACTGAGGTGTGCTTTGATGTTGAGATTGCCATCAAGGTTCTTCGCCAGGCTGGCTACCATCGCCCTGCTGTGTACTTGGCTGAAAAGCACAAACATCACGAATGGTATATGAAAATCCAGTTGGAAGACCTCAAGGTAAAATATGTGGGCAGCTGTGCAGATCTTTGTAATGAGGTTGGCCATCATGACTACCTTTTAGATATTTTGCAGACTTCTAGAATTGATGCTAATTTAATAGCTTCTCACTGCTTGCTCTTCTTCTTTTTAACCTTATTTTTTAACCAATGATAAGCCTAAGACCCTCTAAAACAGGGGTCTCAGACTTGCGGCCCGCGGGCCAAGACAATAGTTTGCAGCCCCCGCCTTAATATGAATGTTTAATGTTAGTGCAGTTTTGTATGAATGACACTTTTATAGCATTGTGTGGGGAGCTGACGAAGCAAACAATTACTCTTGGGGGCGTGACACTGATCGGCCCTGACGCTGGAAAACCTTTAGGGCTGGAAACCTGACAGCCCCCTCCCCGGACCAGGAGGAGTTCCTTACTTTCCTTTTTAGAAAAGTGTCTATTTGCTCGTAATTTTTGAAATAGCCAGGGCTGAACTTTTTTCTGGGTCGAACGGACCTGGAGGAAGGTAAAGGTTATAATTACAGTTACGCACTGCGACGTAATAACGTAATAATGGTTTTCCAAGCGCGGCTATGACTGCAGTTCACCACTCCCCCAGGGTCAACTGCGAAGAATAAATGTCACATGCCGAGATGCGTGACAACTAACAGGGCTTTAACATTAAATAGGTGAGAGCAACAACAAGATTTAGTCTAAGACACACTTAAAATACCTGTGGACAATGCAACCATAGGGGTGTTTGAGATAAACCAGCGGCTCGCCTGGATTGTTGGCAAGACCAGGCGGGGAAAGGCGGTGAGATGAAGGCGAACGCTGAGCTGCAGTGAGACTGAATGAGAACAGGAAGTTCTTGACTTTTAATTGAATTTTGAATTTTAATGTGCCTCTCTCCCTGAGTATTATCTGTGTTGTTATATCTTTTATAATTATTTTAATGTTTTGTAATGTACGTATGTATTTTTTTATCAACAGGTATTTTAATCGATCACTTTAACTACAGAAACCGTCAGTACACATTTCCCAAAATGCATTGTTTTGCAGTCATCAGGGCGGCTGGCAGCCAACTCAGTACTAAATTTCCAGCTGTGTTCGCGTAGGTTGGCGCCTTGCTCCGACCCCTTTCTCGTGATATTTTTATGATGATTGACAGGTGATTTTGGAGCAAAAACATGCGTCACACACCAGGTGATCTGCGCAGCATTGCGTCCACTTGGGTGATCTCAAACACACTTATTTTTGCATCTTGGCTGCACATATCACATGTCGCCAACATGAATTCCCATCAGCTTTTGAGCCTTCCTTTGATCTTAGGTATGTGTAATGTTTGTGCCGAAATCCAGTGAACAGCGCCCGTTCTTTAACTGACCACAGTTTGAAGTCAACTATGAAAATATAGGAGTGGATGACCAGCTACTTTAAAATAACTTGTGACCAGGGTTTAAATGTACAAAAGTCATAAGAAAGAAAATCCAAAAATGGTTTGTGAATTTTGTTTCTCCCTTACAGATTTGCGTTTTAAAGAGCAAACTGAAAAAATAAATTCTGCACAGATTCAAAATTGGAGCACATACATGCATGAAAAGTTCTTCTTCACCTTGAACTTTAAAAAGTCTAAGTACAAGTCCAGACTTCCTGACAGTCATCTTCAAGCCATACTGAGTGTATCGGCTGGTTCCTCTCAGCTCTACCAGAGGAAGCTGCCAAGTGTCCAGCAGTAAGAAGTAGGCAAGAGAAGCCGTGTTCAGAAGAACCATTTATTGAAGTTAAAGGACTGTAAAATTTGTCTTCTTTTGTGTTAATATTTACCAGTTCAGTTTAAATCTGAAAACGGTAGATATAGAAGACTGAATAAACAGAAATGTAATCACAGTTCAACAGTTTTGACTGAACACATCCAAATTTATTGAGCTAAGAAAAACTTGTGTTAAAATTATAAATTGAACTGTTGACTGCTATAAATATCCTATTGCATTTATAATCATTTATTTTATAAGGAAATTTAAATGATATTTAACTGCAAACACATGTATTTAGGCACTCATTATTGGTATGTCGATGAATGGAATAACTGTTAAAACTCAAACGAATCCATTGACTCTACTAAAGGAGGAAATGGGAGCCAAAGATGTTCTAATTTGATACTTGTTAAAATATTGATAACAGAAATAATAATAATACATTAAATTAAAAGTGCCTTTTAAGTCTCTAAAGGACAATGTGCCGCTTGATGGTTTTTGTGACTGCACTTGGGGACACTTTCAGAGTTTCCCCAATTTTGGGACTGACTGACCTTCGTTTCTTAAAGTAATGATGGTCACTCGTTTTTCTGCACTTAGAATTTGGATTATGGCAAGAAAAAAGCAGCTAAGAGTCTATTCAGTAGGACAATCAAAGAAGCAAAGATGGCTGCCGCTCATCCAGACGGAGTTTCATGCACTCCAGACAACTGTAACCAAGGACATTGCCAATTTAGGGAAACCGTTCAAAAGCTTAGACTGGAACTCAGAGAGAAATCAATTCTGATAGAGAAAATTCTCTCAGTATCGACATCCCAGTCTAAGTACATCCAGCAGCTACAGCACTCCATTAACACCAACCGCTCCCTTTCTCAAACCCTTCCGTGGTTTGGAGAAACTCCCGCTGAAGCCCATTCCACCGCTACGGACAGCAACATAATTCAATAATAATAATATGTGGCCGTAAAAACAACGGGTGGGAACGGATGGACGGGGCTCCGAGCACCACCAACACCAGCTCTGCACTGGAGGCCAGGAGTCAATAGGACCTCCATGAAGACCAGGCTGATGCCGGGCCCAGGGCTCCAGCCCTCTGCTCTACGCCCAAACAGTCGTGGGCTGAGGTGACACGTCGCGGCCGGAGGATCTGTGGACCCGAACCCGTCACAGCCAGTTCGGGGAACCTAGCGCTGACCAACCGCTTTGCCCCGATGGCTGAAGACCTCACTGCGGCGTCAGCGACCCGAGCGGGCTCACCGGGACCGACATCGGGCAGAACGCCTACCGTGGCATCCGGCTCTGCTGCTGGTCCCAGCCAGGCGACGACTCCCGCTACCACCTCTACGGATCCAACGGCGTCTGCTACTTCGGTGCCCGCTTTGCTGGAGCCTGGCCGGCTCGCCCTTCTTCCCGGAGCCGCGGCACTGGCCCAGCCGCCCGGATCCTCTGCTGTTCCGCTGGCCCCCGCCACGAGAAGGAAACGCCGCCATCTGCTGAAAGACGCGGTGGCCCGACGCTCAGGCGAGCTTCCCCGGGGCTCGCGCGCCGCAGCCTGCATCTCACCAGCTTCAGGGGATCCACTCTCCACAGAAAAACCAGGTCTTCACGCTGGAGTACTGTCTGCCCGGAAACATCACTATGGAGCTCCCATTTCTCCACCTGAGCCCGCTGGAGCGGAGGCCGCTGCTCTTCACCCCGCTGCTGTATCGGGGAGACCCGCTGGAAGACCCGGACCTGTACAGCAGCCCGTGCTCATCGTGGGAGACTCCGTTGTCCGGCATATCCGGGTCAGAAGGTGCCACACACACACACTCTCTGGAGCGGTCGTCAATGAGATTAAAAACTCTGCCCACCAACTCTCTGTCAAACACCCCTCTGCGGAGACTTTCATACATGCAGGCACCAACAACCTGAAACTGCAGCAATCAGAGACTCTGAAAATGGACTTCATCCATCTGATTCATACCATCCAACAGTTAAACATAAACTGCATCATATCTGGACCACTGCCTGCACCCCGTTATGGAGACATCATGTTCTCACGCGTCCGTCAGCTTCACATTTGGTTAAAAACATACTGTCATTCCATAAGCATTCCATACATTGATAATTTCACAACCTTTTACAATAGACCATACCTCTTTAAATCAGACGGTTTACACCCCAACAATAGTGGTTCCCGTCTTCTCAGCATGAACATTGATCTAACCTTCGGTCTTTGGAATGGAATGGAAACAAGTTTATTTCGAATATATGTTAAAAAACAAACAAAACAAAACAAAAAGAAAGAACAGACATAAATAAAAAAAGAGAATATAAAGAGAACGTTCACGCTCAAGAACCGTTATAAACACAAACAGAATTTTTTTCTTTTTCTTTTTCCTTCCATATATGAACACAAATACTACAAACAATTAAACAATTATACATATTCGAAAAGGAGTGAGAAGAAGTATAAACTTATATAAACTCACCCCCTATTCCTCATCAATAATAATTACATTAGTAAGCACCTTCTTTATTTATACACAATGTTTCATAAGGTATAATTTTCACAGAGTACTGTCCTAAATACTTAGCATGAATTATTATTGAAGAATACTATGCGCATATTAAGATAAGAATAATATACACATACATATTTTTTCATATGTATACTTACATACATATATACATCTAATATCCATCCGATGTATTTGAATATCGTTTTAAAATCATATTTTTGTATCTTAAACCATTCTTTTCTTTCTTCATCTTTCAAAACCATATCCAGCTGACGGTTGAACCAGGACACCCACACCCCTGACTCATCATTCTCTGCCATACAGCATCACATACCAGTCCGCATCACCAATAGACATTCAAATCATTTGCATTCATATCCACGTGCCTCGCGTGATTGTTGTCTCCGACCAATTCATACATCAGTCACAAAACCCAGGACATGCACACATCAGATTGTACCCACAACCATGAAGATGGCTCTTTTAAATGTCAGATCACTTTTAAATAAGTCTTTTATCATTAATGATCTGATTTTAGACCATGATTTAACCTGTTTGTTTTTAACTGAAACCTGGCTTGGCTCTGATGCACCAGCTTTTCTCACTGAGGCTTCACCACCTAATTTTAACTTTTTATTTTCAATCAGGGGAGGAAAGAAAGGTGGAGGTACAGCAACGATTGCTCACAAAAGAATTTTATCTGAAAATATTTTACTTGGTAAATATTGTTCATTCGAGCATCATGCTTTTGTCTTTGGAGACCCTCCTGTTTTAACTGTCACAGTATACAGACCACCAACCCCTCCTTCCTGTTTTATCGAAGAATTTTCGGAACTTTTATCATCTCTTCATATTAGGTACAATAGGATTTTAATTACTGGTGATTTTAATTTGCATGTTGAAAATTATGATGATATCTATGCCTGTGAGTTTTTAAATCTTCTAAACAGCATGGATTTTCAGCAGCATGTCACACAGCCAACTCACAACAGGGGACACACCCTGGACCTTGTCATTACCTATGGTCTGTCCACTGGGGTGTCCTCTGTTGTTGACATGGCAATATCAGACCATTATTGTGTGTTTTTTACTGTCACCAGTGAAATCCAGCAGGAAGCCTCAGTGAGAACTGTGAGGAAGCGGTATTTAACTCCTGAAGTGGCTGCAAGTTTTATTGATGTTTTTAAGCAAACTCCTGCTCAGATTTTACCTGCACCCTGTGCTTTTATTGTTGATCATTTTAATAACAGACTTCAGTCTTCCATAGATGCAGTGGCTCCATTCAAAACAAAAACATTAAAAGCCACTCCTAAAATGCCATGGAAGACTGACGACATTAAGGGTCTGAAGCAGAACTGCAGGAGAGCAGAGAGAAGATACAGGAAGACAAAATTAATAATTCACAAAGACATTTTTAAAGAACAACTCAAAATCTACAATAACTCAGTTAAACGGGCCAGAACCTCCTATTTTTCAAAAATCATTTCAGAAAATAAAAACAACCCCAAATTTCTTTTTAAAACAATTGATATTTTAATAAACAAAGACTTCAACAAGTCCTCCATGCCATCATCTAATGCTGCATGTGAGGACCACTTCATGGGTAAAATCAATGCTATAAGATCAAACATTTCATCCATGCAGTACACTGATCTTAACAGACCACCAGCATTGTTTTTACCAGAAGAAACACTGGGGGGTTTTGTCCTGGTTGATGCGGAGATGCTTGGTCGAGTTGTATCCCAAGTAAACACTACAACCTGCCTTTTAGATCCCATTCCCACTTCACTTTTTAAAACATTTTATGGATTCTTTGAGTCAGAGCTTTTAAATATAGTAAACTGCTCTCTTCAGACGGGGGTCTTCCCCTCTGCCTGTAAGACGGCGGTGGTGAGGCCCCTTCTGAAGAAGAGTCAATTAGATCCAAAATATCTGGATAACTATAGACCCGTATCCAACTTACCATTTTTAAGTAAAATAATAGAAAAAAGTGTCGCTACTCAACTGCATGAGTTTGTATATGCCAAAAAAATTTTAGAAAAATATCAGTCTGGTTTTAGGAAAAGCCATAGTACAGAGACGGCTCTTTTAAAGATCGTTAATGATCTAAGATTAAACTACGACTCACAGAAAATTTCTGTCGTGGTGCTGCTGGATCTTAGTGCCGCTTTTGATCCAGTAGATCACCAGATTTTATTAGACAGACTTAGTAGTCTAGTGGGCCTTTCTGGAAATGTTCTTAAGTGGTTTTACTCTTACATGACAGATCGACACTTTTATGGATACATGCTCTTCAAGAATCCACGAAATAAGTTGTGGGGTTCCCCAAGGGTCGATTTTAGGGCCAATACTGTTTAATTTATATATGTTGCCTCTTGGGGAGGTCATCAGGAGACACGGCGTTGACTTTCACAGCTATGCTGATGATACACAGCTTTACATCGCCGTGTCTCCTGATGACCTTGAACCGGTTAACACTCTTTTAAACTGCATTTTAGATATAAAGTTGTGGATGGCAGAAAATTTCTTACAGCTCAACCAGGACAAAACTGAAGTTTTGATCATCGGTTCTGAAGACAAGAGAGAGATGATTTTACCACATCTTCATAATTTTAAACCTTCTCCATGTGTGAGAAACCTGGGCGTACTTTTTTGACTCTGAGCTAAATTTTATCCCACACATTAAAAATGTCGTTAAGACAGGATTTTATCATCTCAAAAACATTGCCAGAGTTTGCCCGTTCCTCTCTCTTGCCAGCACAGAGGTACTAATGCATGCTTTTATTTTCAGTCGTTTAGATTATTGTAATGCCCTGCTCTCTGGTTTACCCAAAAAGTCTCTTTCAAACTTACAAATTCTACAGAACTCAGCGGCACGAGTTTTGACGAGGACCAGAGGGCGGGAACACATTACACCGGTTTTAAAATCGCTGCATTGGCTCCCTGTGCGTTTCAGGATTGATTTTAAAAATTCTTTTAATGGTTTATAAATGTTTTTATGGTCTTGGGCCTTCTTATTTAAATGATATTCTTTTAAAATATGAGCCCTCGCGGACCTTGAGGTCTTCCAGTGCTGGCCTCTTAGTTGTTCCCAAGGTGAGGACCAAAACTTATGGTGAGGCTTCGTTCTGCCATTACGGTCCTCGCCTGTGGAACGGCCTTCCGGAGAGCCTCAGGGCCGCAGAGACTGTAGAGGTTTTTAAGAAGAGGCTCAAGACCCACCTTTTTAATTTAGCTTTTAGTTGATTTTAACTCCTAATTTATTCTATTAGTTTTAGTATAGGCTATTTTATGTATTAATTTTAATTTTATGCATCTTATTCTCAATTTTATGTCTTTTTTTTTTTTTTTTTCTTCTTCTTTTTTATGTTTTTAATTTTAGCATCTTATGATTTTAGCCCCAGTGTTTCTTGAGGGGATCTTTTCCTCCAGGGATTGCCGGCTTGGTCGGTGGTTGTTGCTGCAGTTCTTGCCCTTGCTGGGGCGGCTGGGGTCTAATTTTACAGCTTCATGGCTGTGAGGGGACCCCGGTGTTGTCCCGGTCTGGGTGGGCACTGTGGCGATGTTCCGGTGGCCAGGCTGGCTCCTGGTATGAAAGGATTCCCAGATACTGTTTCCTCACAGCAGAGCCAAGCCATACTTGTTTGTTTGTTTGTTTGTTTGTTTGTTTGTTTGTTTGTTTGTTTGTTTATTTGTTTATTTATTTATTTTACAGTTACATAGTCATAATTCATTGTATGTGGGAGCCATGGGTCATGTGCTTTAATGGAGGGGAGTGGGAAGGGTGAAGGGTGGGTTGGGGTTTTTATTGTAATGTTGTGTGTTTACTGTTTTTAGTGTTAAAGCGCTTCGAGCTGCACAAAGTGCATGAGAAGCGCTATTTTATAAATAAAGTTTGATTTGATTTGATTTGAATCAGCTGTGTGTCCACCTGATCTCTGCACAACACAACTGATGGTCCCAACCCCATTTATAAGGCAAGAAATCGCACTTATTAAACCTGACAGGGCACACCTGTGAAGTGAAAAACATTTCAGGTGACTACGTCTGGAAGAGAGGTAGTCAAGAACATCAAGAGAATGCCAAGAGTGTACAAAGCAGTATTCAAAGCAAAAGGTGGCTACTATGAAGAACCTAGAATATGACATATTTTCAGTTGTTTCACACTTTTTTGTTATGTTTATAATTCCACATGTGTTAATTCATAGTTTTGATGCCTTCAGTGTGAATCTACAAATTTCATAGTCATGAAAATAAAGAAAACTCTTTGAATGAGAACTTTTGGCCTGTGCTGTATGTATATATATACTGGTATATAATATTCTGTGAAAATAAAGGACATTTTTAATATTGAATATAATATCTTGACTTAAGGATTGAGTCATGTGTGAATGCAGAAATAATCTTCACATGAGCAGTAAGACTTTACAGATATAATCATATTTCTATGTTTTTTCTTTGTTTTGTTTTGTGTTTGTTTTTCTTTCAAAATCCAGAACTATCAGGAAGGTCTACATTACATTGGATGTCTGCCTTTTGAACAAGCTGAAAGCAACATGAAACGATACGGAAAAACACTGATGCATCATGTACCTGAAGGTACTACATTGCTCCTTAAAAACATATGTACCAACTACTATCCTACTGGAGAGGCCGTCAGCGTGGACCATTGTCAAGTTAACAAGGTCTGTTACCAGTTTTATTTCTATAAAGACGTGCATCTTATTTCGAAGTATCCTTATTTGTTAATACTTGATTTTTTGCGCTTTTTTTAAGGCAAATTCTGAGGAATTTATTCCCATATTTGCAAATAATCCCAGAGAGTTGAAAGCCTTCCTAGAGCATATGATTAAGGTGGACCCCTGTTCTCCCCAAGGTGTGTATGACACACTGCTGGAACTTCGGCTGCAGGACTGGGCACATGAAGAAGATCTTGAGGTTGGTATGCAAAGTATTATGTTGAAAAACCAGTATATAAGCATTTTCATATAAACATTATTATTAAGGCTAATCCCCAACCAATCAACCAACCAGGAAGAACATTACATCCTGATCTAAGAACATTCCAGATGAATCAGTGCTACTAAATGTGTTTGTAAAGCCACATCTTTAACACAATGTAGATTATTTTTAGAACAGAGGAAGGAAAAATATTTCACCTGTTTATAGCGTGTTTAGAATTTCAGAATGCCTTATGTTTTACCTATTATTATACATAACAACTTTAAGGCAAAGTCCTTATACATTTGTTTGTGTTTGACAGAAAAAAAAAATTCTTCAGGGGGAAGCTGTGTCCCTCCTGAAGAGTGACAACACTGTATTTGACAAGGCCCTGGTTCTTTGTCAAATGCACAACTTTAAAGAAGGCATCCTCTACCTTTACGAGAAAGGCAAACTGTAAGTTTTGACTAAGAAATTCAGAAAATGCTTGAAAGTACTTTTCATTGTCCGGTTTCTTAATTATGGCCTGTATGGGCTGCAAAGACCACATTGTTTTCACAGTGGAAGACATTTGGAAATTTGAGCCATGCTCGAAAAATGCAACATAATTTGCTGACACCTGATACCCAGTGAATATTAACTTGGGGCATAGTGAACACCCCACCACCACCACCAACAATGGCATCATAGCAGGCAAAATGGTTAAAAACACGAATGGACCAAAAATCCCTTATGGAGCCAAAAAAAAAGAAACTTCAAAATCTATCTATGAAATCAAAACATGTTGGAAACAATTTGGAACCGAGGAGGCTCAGGCCACGGTCTTATTGTGCCGGTCCAAGGCCCCGATAATGAACACGGGTTGGGGATAAAAAAGAGTTTTGAAATGCTTGACCGCCATTTTTTTCGATCCCCACTCAGGACTTCCATAAGTTCTGCCTCTAGTTGCTTTGTTCCCCCCTCGTAATTCCTAACCAATGAGTGAAGAGATTTGGTTTACAAGCTTTGGTTCGAATCAGGCAAGTCTGCTTGACGGCAGTCTAAATGTAGATCAAACACAAGGTTCAGGACTCGATCCGCAAGAAATTAAGTGGACTGAGTTTACCCAGTCTGAATACACCCTTAAAGTTGACCTAGGGATTTTCATCTATTGTGTCTTCTAACTTCCCAATGCAAATTAGGAGAAAATGTTGCAATTAGAAGTTGTGGATTTCGAACGGCGTGCATGTGGCAAGCATAACAGAAAATTGTGAAAATGTAATGTTGGATTCCTGCCTCGCGTTAAATGAATTAATAAAACACATGATTTCAACATATTAGTAATATGGGGGTGATTAGTAAATCTTCTCCATTGCTAAGGAAATCCAAAATGTTACTTTTGACATTCCTCCAGAACTCACATACATCTGTTCGTTATCCCCAGGCGCCAACACATAAAATGGTTGCTATGGAGATACAACCAAAAGAAAACCCTTTTTTTTTTTTTCTTCTTAAAGATCAACTTTATTCATTCATTCATCTTCTTCCGTTTTTACGGAGTCAGGGCTGCTGGAGCCTATCCCGGCCACTTAGGGGCGAAGGCAGGACACCCTGGACAGGTCGCCAGTCTGTCGCAGTCAACTTTATTCAACCATTAAAAATTCCCAAATTCCACCTGCACCTTTGTACATAGTGGTTTTTTTTTTCAAAGTTTTCTTTGTGAATACCTCAGCCCCCTCAGCAACTAATTTACATTTTAAATTATAACAACAATCTTTGGTTAAATCATCTCATGAATGCAGGTTTACTGTAATCGCAAGAAAACAAGACATTTGATCCAAAAAGCAAATTTTAAAAACTTTTTTTTTTTAAACAACCAATTGCCACATGCAGCTGTAGGCTTATAGAGGCATGAGGGGGGCAGGGGGGGAATCAGGGAGATTTCTATGTTTGTCAGAGGACAGTAGTGCTTGGTGGCTGCTTAGCAAGGAAGGTCAGGTCAGGGTCAGGTCAGTGATTGGAAGTGGGTCAGGCCTGTGGGGGCCAAACAATGCTGCTCGCAGCTTTAAGGAGCTGGTCGGTCTTCAAGTTTGGTTGTATTTCAGAACTGTTGGAAGTAATTGACATTTTCTTTACAGGTATCAACAAATCATGCACTATCACATGCAGAATGAGGAGTATGGCAAAGTAGTAGAGGTTTGCAAGCATTATGGAGACCAAGAAGGTTGCCTCTGGGAGCAGGCGCTTGGATACTTTGCCAAGAAGGAAGAGGACTGTAAGACTTTTATAAGTGAAGTCTTACACCACATTGATCAAAAAAACTTGATGCCTCCATTACTTGGTGAGTTAGTTTTTGTTTTAATTCCTACCAGATGAAAAAACTTCTGAGCCTTTTAGCGAAAATTTGACCCCCACCACATGCTAGGGAACTCACCAAAATTTGCATTCACCTTGTACCCAGTGAAAAATGAATTTTGGGTATGGAGAATAAACCCATACCCCCCTCAAAAATCACTTGCATTATGGCTGAGGAATGGAAAAAAATGAACTGTTTGTGTATGAATCGCTTATGGAGCCAGGGGGAAAAAAATCTACTAACAAAACCAAAATACACGTGTGGGGGATATCCAAAAGAAATGTTGATATTATCATGGGATGGTCGTAGCACCTGTGGCTTGACGGCCATTTTGTGGCAAAATCTGAGAATTGGCGATTTTCACATTTTCCCACAAAATGGGACAAGGAATCTTTTACCTGAACGGTCGTCATGAAATTCCACTCAGGTGCTGCAGCTTGAGCCTACAAGCACCTCTGAAGTGTTGACGACCTTTGACCCCGGGAAGAGGCCGCCATCTTGAATTGAAAAAAAAAAACATCTTTAGTACCAGCTACAACTTAGAACTTGTCATAGGAATTTTCATCTATGTCTTTTAACTTCTCGAGCATCATGGGAAAGCAAATTTCAGCAAAAATTCTTCACATGGTTCTCTGGCTCAACCTAAAAGATATAACATACTATTTGACAATTGGTGATACTAAACGCGATGCTGGTATTCTTTGCTTTAAAAAGTTTTTTTTTTTTGCTGTAATAAACCAGACTTGATGCCTCTGCCTTTCAGAAATGTTGAAAGCAAAACAAAAATGTTTGGAAGCAAATATTTATCATTTTTATTTGCTACTTAGAAGAGTTGTTTGCAGTGTTGTGGCAGATATATCACTTCATAACCTTTCATTCAATTATTTAGGAAAATATCCTTAAACATTGGTGAAGAACAACAATAAAACACACCAAAACTGGGTTTGGTCTAATTTTGTTGTGAAAGGTGTAATTATTAATGTGTTAAGAGACGCTGCACGCTTATGTGGCACACCTGTATATTGGAAATAGTGTTCGTCATCTTTGTGTTTGCGTGCAGGAGAAAAGCAGTGTGTCTATTAAAAACACCCTGCAAGTACATAGAAAGCTTCTTTTATTTGATTCTGTCTGTTGTAGATTCTCATTCATCTCGATTGATTCCATTATAGTAGTTGGTAAACAAGCAGTGAAGTGGACTTGGTTTATCTTTATTATAAAACACATTTTCTTCTTTTCCAAAAGGTTTTGAAATTTCCCACTTGGTGCTGTTTTTTTACATTTTTAGAAATATTGTAGTGTAGTTTCTGGTTCAGATGATCTTGAGCCGGATATCGCTGCCAAAATATTAAATCAGCTTGAATCACAAGTAAATTTTGTGAGGTAATAACAAAAAAGTTTTATATAACTAGTCACTAAAATTGAACAATGTTGCAGCTTTAGTTGATAACTTTTTGGTAAGAATTTCTCATTTTAACGATTGCGTCTAACATTTTTGTCTCATCAGTTGTGCAGACACTGGCACACAACTCCACAGCCACTCTCTCAGTAATCAAGGAATACCTCATCAATAAGCTGAAGAGAGAGAGCCAGCAAATAGAGGCAGATGATAAAAAGATTTCCCAGTACCGCGAGGAAACGTCTGTCCTCCGTTCTGAGATAAAGGAGCTCAAAACAAGGTCAGTCATGTCTGAAGGTTAGGAGATGGAACACACGCAAGCCTGCAAAGATACTGTAGCAAACTCAGAAAAATTGACCACCTCACACCGCTGCCTTTAGCTCAAGACAATATTCAACTAAAGCACATTAAACCAGCTTGATCTTGATGAATCGGTTTTAAAAAAGTCTTTTATTAAACTCAATGCTGTCTAAATTGCTTTTTCTCACATCAGAAAATAAGGACACTGTCTGTTTCATCACTACGACAGGACAGACTACATTACACTGTCTATACAGTGCACCAAAAAGGATTTTTAGGTAGACACCAATTGTGCAAATGAGAGAGGCCTGCCTGTAATTTTCCTCATAGATATACCTTAACAATGCGACAAAATGAAAAGAAAAAAAGATCCACAATGTCTAATTTTTTTTTAGAGAGAATTTATTTGTAAATTATGATTGAAATAGGTATTTGGTTGACAACAAAAGTTCAACTCAATACTTTGCTATATACCCTTTGTTGACGATGACAGCAGTCAAACATTTTCTTTAAGTCTTCACAAGGGTTTCACAAACTGTTGCTGGTACTTTGGTCCATTCCTCCATGCAGATCTCCTCTAGAGCAGTGATGTTTTGGGGCTGTCGCTGGGCAACGCAGACTTTCAACTCCCTCCAAAGATTTAGCTAGGCCACTCCAGGACCTTGAAATGCTTCTTATGAAGACTCCTTCGTTAGCCGGGCAACGTGTGTTTGGGACTGTTGTCATGCTAAAAGACCCAGCCAGACGTTTCATCTTTAATGCCCTTGCTGATGTAGAGAATGATGATCAGAATGTGACCATACATGGCCCCATTCATTCTTTCCTTTACACGGATCAGTCGTCCTGGTCCCTTTGCAGAAAAACGGCCCCAAACCATGATGTTTCCACCCCCATGCTTTACAGTAGGTTTGGCGTTCTTTGGATGCAGCTCAGCATTCTTTCTCCTCCAAACACGCCCAATAGAGTTCTTTCCAAAATGTTCTATTGTGATTTCATCTGACCATAGGACATTCTCCCAATCCTCTTCTTGATCACCCAAATGCTCTCTAGCAGACTGTAGACGGGCCTGCACATGTACTGGCTTTAGCAGGGGGACACGTCTGGCCCTGCAGGGTTTGAGTGCCTGACAGCGTAGTGTGTTACTGATGGTAGCCTTTGTTACTTTGGCCCTAGCTCTCTGCAGGTCATTCACTAGGTCCCCTGTGTGGTTCTGGGATTTTTGCTCACCATTCTTGTGATAATTTTGATCTCACAGGGTGAGATCTTGGGGGGAGCCCCAGATGGAGGGAGATTCTCAGTGGTCTTGTATGTCTTCCATTTCCTAATAATTGCACCCACAGTTGATTTCTTCACACCAAGCTGCTTTCCTGTTGCAGATTCAGTCTTCCAGCCTGGTGCAGGTCAACAATTTTGTTTCTGGTGTCCTTAGACAGCTCTTTGGTCTTGGCCATAGTGGAGTTTGGAGTGTGACTGTTTGAGGTTGTGGACAGGTGTCTTTATATGGATAACCAGTTCAAACAGGAGTCATTAATACAGGTGGAGGACAGAGGATCCTCTACAGAAGAAGCTACAGGTCTGTGAGAGACAGAAATCTTGCTTGTTTGTAGGAGACCAAATTCTTATTTTCCACCATTCACAAATACATTCTTTAGAAAAATCAGACAATGGGATTATCTTGATTTTTTTTCTTTTACATTTTGTCTCATAGTTGAAGTAAAACTGTGATGGAAATTACAGGCTTCTCTTATCTTTTAAGAGTGACATTACGTGACATACGAAGCCCATTGAGACGACTGTTGTGAATTTGGGCTATACAAATAAAATCACATTGAAAATACGTTTAATAATTAAGTTGCAGGGCTCTAGTCTCTGCCTTAGCCAGTCTATTATAGTTTAAAGTTGTTACTTTGGTCCGAATTGTTTTAGGCTGCCCATACACATCACCATAGCAACGCTTTTGACTGCCGTTAAATCTCGCGATAATCAGCCAACTTCCGTTTCTCTCGAAATTTTCAGTAGTATGTGTGAGAAGAGTTTCACATGTGTATGTGAGGATTTTCACATGTGTATGTGAGAAATGAATGTGTTTATGAATGCTAATTCTGAATAATGTCCTACACGGTAGAGCCCTGCGCGGGACTATTTTCTTCATCCCGCTCCCGCCCGCGCCCGCTGAATTTTTGACCAATCCCGCCCGCTCCCGCAACGTATGCGTTACACTCCCGCCCGCTCCCGCAATATGTATGTCCACTCCCGCCCGCACCCGCAAAACTCATAGAATTTAGTCCCGCACAGTAATAGAGATGCATTGATTTTGTATCGTCTCCCGTCCCGCAGGAAAAAAACACGTATTTGTATTGATATTATTACAGAGATTCATGTCCCTCCTCCAGCCTCATCTTTTCATGCATTCCTCTTGTGTAATGTACAACTTAATTATTAAATATATTTTTACAAATCCTGTTCGGTTAAAAGTGTGCGTGCGTGCGCGCGCAGACAGACGGCCTGAAGCGCTCTCCTAGTAAGAGGCGGGGCGGGGCGCACCCCCAACAACAGGTTAGATGACAGAGGCCATTGGGCGTCTCTACCTGGTGCGTTCACGGAGCTTCAGTACATAAGAATCCAACAGCCGCACAGCCTAACGTAGTCCGCTAATATATATTCATGAGACATTCATGGCAGCACTGATCCCGCGGGGTTTTTTTCTGCCGCCCGCTCCCGCCCGCAGCACAATTCAAACCGCCCAATCCCGCGAGATTTGGGTTGGGTCCCGCGGGACCCGGCGGGACCCGATCCCAATGCAGCCCTCTACTACACGGCACCTCGTAATATCCCATCAACCTTTATTTACAATCTCCCGCTAGCTTACAGCCCCTCACTACCCCAAGCTAACATTAGTGTAGCAACAAAATGCCGAGCAATATTGGGGCTTTGCAGCCATACAGTTTAGAGCCAGATACCAGCTAAGATGAGGAAAACAAAGACGTACATGGATCCATTTGTCTTCAAGTGGAAGATCAGAATGCAGCAGAGCAGAGAGATTTTCACAAATCTGAGCTTTTTACAAACCGTAGGTTTTTATCTGCTCCTGATCAATCACAATTTGATCAAAGAAATACTCGGAAACACAGTTTTAATCTTTAATTCTTTTATTTATGTCTTCCATCGTGAAAAAAAGGCTACAAGAACGTGTTACAAAGACCATTTTCATTTTGGATTGGATGTTTAAGCAAAAGATGAACATTCAATTTGGATCAAATGGGTATAAGCAGGTTCTTTTAATCTAGTGATATACAGAGTGCATAAACTACTACATTTTATGAAATTCATATAAATGTTTCCACAGTGCAAAGATATTCCAGAAGACCAAGTGCAACATGTGCAACAGCCCTTTGGAGCTTCCATCTGTTCATTTCCTGTGCAGTCACTCTTTTCACCAACATTGCTTTGAGAGCTATGCAGAGAGTGAGGCAGAATGTCCAACCTGCACTCCAGAGAACCGAAAAGTCATGGACATGTTGCGTTCTCAGGACCAGAAGCGTGACCTTCATGACCACTTCAACCGACAGGTAAAACCTAAATAAGTGAGCCAGCCTATCATTATTAGCTCTGTCTTTGTTCATATACAGTGGTGGACAAAATAGTTGGTACCCCTCAGTTAAAGAAAGTCCACAATGTTCACTGAAATGACTGGAAACATTCAAAAGTAATAATAAATTAAAATGTATTGAAAATTAAATCATCAAATTCAGCCATTACTTTTGAGTTTTTGATTAACAGAATTATTTAAAAAAACAAACTAATGAAATAGGGCTGGACATAAATGATGGTACCCATATGGTGGTATGGTATGATGGTACACAATCACTGCAATGAAACGGTTTCTGTATTTGTCAATGAGCCTTCTGCACCTGTCCACAGGTATTCTGGCCCACTCCTCATGAGCAAACTGTTCCAGTTGTCTCAGGTTTGACGGGTGTCTTCTCCAAATGGCATGTTTCAGCTCCTTCCATTGATGTTCAATGGGATTCAGATCTGGGCTCATACAAGGCCACTTCAGAATAGTCCAACGCTTTTCTCTGAGCCATTCTTGGGGTTTCTGGCTGTGTTTTGGATCGTTGTCCTGTTGGAAGACCCATGACCTGCGACTGAGAACAAGCTTTCTGACACTAGGCAGCACATTTCTACCCAGAATGCCTTGATAATCTGGAGATTTCATTTTACCTTGTACAACTTCAAGACCCCCTGTGCCAGATGCAGCAAAGCAGCCCCAAAACAGAACTGAGCCTCCTCCATGTTTCACAGTAGGGACAGTGTTCTTTTGGTTGGATGCTTCATTTTTCAGTCTACCAACATAGAGCTGATGTGCCTTACCAAAAAGCTCCAGTTTAGTCTCATCTGTCCAAAGGACATTTTCCCAGAAGCTTTGCTTGTCAACATGCATTTTTGCAAATTCCAGTCTGGCTTTTTAGGATTTCCTTTCAACAGTGGTGTCCTCCTTGGTCTTCTCCCATGAAGTCCACTCTGGCTCAAACAACGAGGAATGGTGCGATCTGACACTGATGTACCTTGATCTAGGAGTTCACCTTTAATGTCTTTGGAGGTTGTTCTGGGCTCTTTGGATACAGTTCCAACTATCCGTCTCCTCAGTTTGTCATCAATTTTCCTCTTCCATCGTCCAGGGAGGTTGGCTACTGTCCCGTGGGTCTTAAACTTCTGAATATGATGTGCCACTGTCCTCACAGGAACTTCAAGCTGCTTAGAGATGGTTTTATAGCCTTTACCTTTACCATGTTTGTCTATAATTGTGTTTCTAATGTTCTGGGACAATTCTCTCCTTGGCTTTCTGTTGTCCATGTTCAGCGTGGTTCACACCTTTTCACCAAACAGCAACGTGACTATTTGTCTCCCTTTAAATAGGCAGACTGACTGATTATGAGTTTAAAAAAGGCTTTGATGTCAATTAAAGGACATACCTGAGTTCATCATGACCCTCTGGGCAATTAGTTTTCAGTCTTATGGAGGTACCATCATTTATGTCCAGCCCTATTTCATTAGTTTTTTTTAATAATTCTGTTAATCAAAAACTCAAAAGTAATGGCTGATTTGATAATTTAATTTTCAATACATTTTAATTTATTGTTACTTTTGAACGTTTCAAGTAATTTCAGTGAACATTGTGGACTTTCTTTCTTTAACCGAGGGGTACCAACCAACTATTTTGTCCACCACTGTAGATAACAAGAAGGCTACAGCAAACAAGGAGCCTTTACTCTCACGGCTGTTGTTTGAGATGATCGTCACACTTGCTTTGAAATCCAACTTCTCATCTGGCATATACCATTATACTGTCTTATGAGCACCCCCCTTTTCTGTGTTATACATAATGGTATGAGTCTTGGCCTAATGGGGCATCCAAAAAACAGTCTTGCTGTTTTCAGTGTTAACAGGAATGGGCTTTTTCCATTTGTTCAAAGCATTAATAATAATAATAATAAGAAATAATAATAGGGCGGCGGTTCGATTCCCCACTCCCACCAGCCAAATGTCATTGTGTCCTTGGGCAAGACACTTCACCCTCCTTGCCTCCAGTGTGGCTCCACTGGTGTGTGGATGTGCATGAATGATCCCGGTGATGGTCAGAGGGGCCGTAGGCGCCAACTGGCAGCCACGCCTCTGTCAGTCTGCCCCAGGGCAGCTGAGGCTACATCAGTAGCTACCATCACCAAGTATAAATGAATAATGGACACACTGTAAGCGCTTTGAGCGTCTGGAAAAAGCGCAGATAAATGGAATCCATTATTATTTATTTATTTGTTTATTTAACAGGGACAGTGCACATTAAAAGCATGGCTGCAATGCGCCAGAATTAGCCCAAAGGCTGCTTTTCATCTGTAGTCCCCAGACAGGTGTTAAAATTATTATTATTATTATGTCTTATTATTATTAATATTAATAATAATAATTATGCATTTTATTTATATGGTGCCTTTCTAGACACCCAATGTCACCTTACAGATAGAAAATAATACAATACAATTAAGAGAAAGACACATTAGATAAAAACAAACAAAACAATAGAATCCTAAAATTAATTGGAAGAGGTGGATTTTCCGATTTTTAGCGAACTGCGGGAGTGAGGCAGTGAATAAAACAATTTTACAATAAATTTCAAGATTAATCTGAAACTTTGCGATTGTGGTAAAATAATTATCAACGTTAACAATAATTATTGGCATTTTATTAATCTACAGGATAAGATGAGGCTTTATTGATCCCAGTGGGGTTGTTTGTCCCAAACCATTTTAGGACTACTTTGGTTGTCTCATTGCATACAATGTGACAACAAAATGTCTGTTCAGAAAAAGTAAAGAAAAAGTCTTTAATCAGATTTTTTCAATATTTATAAGGAAGCCCAGTTGTCTAGTGTATAATTGTTAAGCTTTGAGATGTTGTTTTCTTTGATCACATAACTGATATGTAAACTAATTTGTATTTTTTTGGTTTTGTTTTTTTTTTAGTTGCGCATCTCTAATGACGGTTTCTCAGTCGTCGCAGACTATTTTGGTCGAGGAGTGTTTAACAAGCTGACTCTGGTCACTGACCCCCCTGGTAGCAAGACTGTTGGAAGTCTAGAAGTTGACCTGCAGAGAGATCTTCTCATCCATACCAAGAAAAATAATTAGAAATCACCATTTATGAGATTGTTCATGTCGGAAGCTGAAGTTTTCCTGTCCTATTCAGGAAGTGTCTAATGTATTTTACCTCAAAGATGCCATGTCAAATGCTGAAGCTTCTTTTGGTGCTTTTGGTCGACATTTTTGCTCAACTGTGTTGGAACTTGATAATGTTAATTACTGGACATTATGACAGTTGTGTGTTTTATAACCCCACTAAATCACAGTAAAAAAACAAAAATAAAAACAGGTAAGAGCCATGCCATTTCCTGTAAATGGGGATTATAAAAGAAAAAATGTATTGTTGTCTGCCATCTTTAAGGAAGAATATTAACGTTGTATCATTCCGTGTAAAATAAAAAATGAAGAGTTGGCATTGCTATATTGGTTCCTCACACACACTTTCTTTTACTTGCCTCGCAGCAGTTGGTATAGTAATAAATTGAACAAATAAAATGTGCCTATCTTCATGGCTTTATGCACTTGAAATAATAGCCATTTCAAGGCTACTACACCTTGCTACACATACAATGAGTGATGCACAGCAATTAGTTTTACGTACTAATGGAAATGTACGAGCATTAAGAAAAAAAACAACCATAACATTCAAATCTGTGCAGTTATTAGAAATGTAATTTTGTCAACATCAAGAAATACAAATGTGTGGATGATTGATGGCACAATTTTACATTCCAACAACCATATATCCTCCACACTCTAACATAAAGCAGTTTGACTTTGTGCGTGTGATTCTGTGACGGGATTCAAAAAATCCCAGGGATCTTCTGGTGGACATCCTGT
Organism: Oryzias sinensis; assembly: GCA_037389245.1. Lineage (NCBI taxonomy): Eukaryota > Metazoa > Chordata > Actinopteri > Beloniformes > Adrianichthyidae > Oryzias > Oryzias sinensis. The sequence goes on from CM074497.1 coordinate 30,447,935, forward strand.
CAACTATCAGTGTTTCATTCAGGATACACCCACATTAGTGAGAACCTTCTCCGGAGGTCCTACCCACACCTCCTGCTCTATTAACACAAGGTGCTAATCAGCACACAATAGCAAATGACTGTCATTATAGATGGCAACCTTCAAGATGGAAGATGAAAAAAAGGGGACTCAAATTAAATAAAGAGATGAAAAATGCCCAAGGAAAAAAGCCAGGATAAAATAAACTTTACTCTGGTGGTTTAGCCTTATTTGCATCTCAGTGAGCACAGGCACACCACAGGGGTGCGTCCTGAGCCCACTGCTGTTCAGTCTGCTCACGCATTACTGTGCAGCTCGATACAACACCAACCACATTGTAAAATTTGCAGACGACACAACAGTGATCGGTCTCATAAACGACAATAACGAGTCTGCTTACAGAATGGAGGTGGAGCAGCTAGCACTGTGGTGTACATCCCATAACCTTCAGATCAACGTGGACAAAACAAAATAAATGGTAATTCAATTCAATTTTATTTGTGTAGCCCAAATTCACAACAACAGTCGTCTCAATGGGCTTCATATTGGTAATTGTAAAAGTAAAACAAAATCAAAAGGATCATAAATACATAGAATTAAATAGGAAAATACTAAAATTAACTAACAAACTGACTAAGCTATAGTGGCATCCCTGCCCTTAGACCCCCCTTCGTGGTAAGGAAAAACTCCTAAAAAAAAAGCGGATTCCGGAAAAAGCAAAGAAACCTTAGGGGTGTCCACATGAAGGAGGGATCCTCCCCCAGGACGGACAGGCGATTTACCAGAACTCTTAGAGAAGAATTAACTTATCTAAATCTAAAACTACATATATAAAGTCCAGCAGACGAGCTTCATCCAGCCGTGGTTGGGGGGACAGTCAGGGGCGCGAGTCGAGCCTGAGACAGGAACCACAGCCAGGAGCAGGAGCAGAGACGAGGTACTCGGTCAGGTACAGAGCAGAGACGAGCCAGAGATGAGCCAGAGACAGGAACCACAGCCAGGTGTAGGAGCAGGAGCAAAGGCGAGGTAGACGGTCAGGAACAGGAGCACGGATGAGCCAACTGGAGTCTGGAAGCACTCCCACTCCCCAGGAGGGGAGAGGAAAAGAGGGACAATACATCACTGCACCACAGATCACTGCACCAAACAGAGGCATGGAGAACTAAATGATAAATGATGATCAAGAATAAAGAAGAGAGGAACGGTAGAAGTAGAAGAGAAAAGAGGACAGAACCCCAGAGCTCCATAGTTACCCCAGCTTCAACTTCTAGCAGCCTTTTAAAACAAATTGTTATTGTTATTAAGTTTAATTTAAACACATTAACATTAAGTTTAATAATCTCTGAATACTAACTAGTCTGACAATAATCCTGCCCACAGAGGAATGTTTTCAGTCTAACTTTGAATGTTGTGAAGAAACTGGATTCTCTAGAAAGCACTATATTAAATTTTAGTTCGTCAGTTTCTTACACACAGAAATAATGAATAATGACTCAGAGACAAAACTTATCTTTTGTGGAGGTTTTACTTCGCCCAAACATGAAGGGGACAGACAGATGAACATGGTGCATTCAAAATCTGAACCAACGAGCTCAGGGATGGGGTTGGTATAAAAACCCTGCATTTGCATATTCAGAAGATCGTCCGATGGACCTCGTGTGAAAATCACGCCCACAGGTTACTGCTGGAGAGAAGCTCCAAGGCTAAAGTGAAGATAAGTCTGAGGCCTACTCAGCAGATCACAGTCACAGAAAAAGAGGGAGGATGAGAATAACCTGTTAGAACAATAGTTTGGCTGTGCTTTCTTCAAATGTAATATAATTTTGAGATGACAATACATGCTCAGTGAATTAAGTTTAAACCATTAGTGTAATAAACGTTAAAGGCAGTAAATTATATATGGATAGTCAGCAGAACACTTCTCATCATCAACCATATACCATTTCACGAATATTTTCAGTAAAGGCAGCATATTGGCTCTGCATTGAAAACAACATAAAATCAACGTGAATAAATGAGCATATCAGAGGTGGTAGGTGATACATGAGTGTTGATGCGAAAACCTCCAGGGCTAAACTTATACCATCTGTGTGAAACATTCATTGAGCAGTCAGGGAGGGCAAAACTCATCAACGACTCTGTGCCCTTCAGCAGCCATCACTAAAGGCCCGTACACACCGGGACGAATATTCGCCAGGCGTTATTCGCCAGCGTTTTTCGCCACGTTTTTTGTGTTCACACCCAGGCGATTTTCGCTGACGATGAGTCGAGCGAACATGCAATTTCATTCCCTGACGTTAGATGGCGCTTAATGTAAACAGAAATACTCCTGTACACAAGGTGGCGCTGCGCAACTTTACGCTTCTCAAAGTCGCTTTTCACCCAGAAGAAGAGAGCAAGTATTTACGCGATTGTCAGAATCAAACAAAGAAAACATGAATATTTCAAGCACCAGTAGCTCCAACTGGTGCTTGGTTCAGGGATATTTTAGAATGTCCATCATTATTTTTTCGCGGCAGTGTAGACACTACTTGACGTCTATCTTCTTCGCTGGTATGTGTGCTCAGCAAGGCAGTTTTGTGTTTGAGCGCCCCCAAGTTGTGTTTTACTGTAACTTCAGAAGCTCCAGACACGTGTGCAAAAGCGCCATTCTCATTGGTCGAGTAGATTTCAACGCGACACGTCGAAAAAAAAAAAGGAAGCCGAGGCGTTTGTTTTTTTTGACGCTTTAACGCGTGGCGTTTTTTCGCGTCGGTGTGCACACTCACATTTGTGCCCTTTGTTTAGTCACGAGGCGTTAAACGTCGGCGAAAATCGCCGGCGAAATTCGTCCCGGTGTGTACGGGCCTTAAGGATACGCATGCATCACCAGTCCAGACCTTGGCACAATTTCACTAATTAAAGTTACAGATAACAAGAAACAAATTAAGAAATAAAGAAAATAAAAAAAAATCAAATCAAACAAAAGAAAAACAATAAAATAAATCTGTAAAGACCAGTTTCAACCACGAGCGGATGCGAATTAGGTTAATTGTAGGCATAATGCAGATAGAGTCGGCCTGACAGCGATCATTCATTTGACACATGGAATCAAACAGGTGACGAAAAGAAAAAAAGAAAAACAACACACAGAGGACCGGAGTGACTAGTTTTATCAGTACACTCCACCAGAAGTAAACCAATAAAGTGGGGACTCAGACCAGTAGACGTCAGTCATCTGAGAAGAAATGTGTGATTTAAGGGCCTTGACCTCACTGATGATGTGAGTGAGATCTCCAGAGGAAGAGGGAATAAAAGTACAAGATGAAACCACGAGCAACAGCTGGACCCATGTTAGCTGGTTCGAAGCTCACTGTAGCTGGAAGAGAGGATTGCTAGAGGAAACACACCAGGGAGCTCCCCTCGCCAGGAGTAGTGTCACACTTCGTAGTTGGACTTCAACCAGGGATGTGTCTCAAAATGTCAGTCTCATAGGCTCTCAGCAATTTACAGTGGCTTACGTGAATCCAGGAGGGTCGTTCAGCATTGTGTACTGCAGTTGGCATGGTGAGGAGAACCTTGAAGGGTCCTGTCCACCTCGGGTGTGACCAATCAGTCCGTTGAATGGCCTTCGAGTAAAGCAGGTCACCGACAGGGGCCTTCTGGTCGGGATGCAGAGTCTGTGGGGAGGAGAGATCTGGAGGCAGACTCAATGTGTTCCTTTGTTCTCACAGCTTTCTTCAAACAATCAAGTTTCAATCAACAATCAAATTCATCAATGGTTTTATTAGAGCCAGGCATGAGAGTAGAAAAAAAATCAGGAAAAAAATAAAATAAATAAAAATTAAAAAATAAAAATTGTGAAAATACATTGAAAGTGAAACAGACAAGAACTGCGTCTCATTTTAACAGCACTATGAGCGTTAGGTCTTAAATAAATAAATCATACACGGACACAGTAAAACGGTAAAAACAGGCACATTGACTAATGGGAAAGTTTGAACGGAAGGGAGCAGAGCTTACTGCATGTGATTCTGGAGAATTTGCACAAGAGAATCACAGGTGACATTGTTTCAACTATCAGCCACGCAAGCAGCTGCAGCTTACAGCAAGTGAGTAAAGGTGGGGGGCTGATCAGATAAGGTGGTGAGGTCCGGGGAGAGAAATAATTTTGCTAGAAACAGAAACAAAATGTCCCAAAAATTTTTAACCTGTGCTTGGGCCAGCTGGAGTTTAGATTTACCGCACTTATTGCCCTGAGAGTTAAAACTTAGAAAGATTAGCAGACATGTCCATTAAAAAAAATGGAAGGCGAGTTAGTGAACCAGAGATCCTCAGGAATGCTTTTAAGGGGTCAATCCTGATTTACAAGCAGAAAAAATGCAGGGACCAGAGAAGTGGGATCTGAAGGCTGCAATCAAACTTTTTTGAGCAGGGAGAGTGAACTAAAAAAAAGGGAAATCGGCACCCGGCATCTGAGTCTGATCATGTTTATTCAAGAGGGAGGTGTGTCCTGCACAAACTGATCCACGTCTGCTTTGTAAGAAATGATACTTTCTATAGCTTTTTCTGAACATCTACCCTTGTCCATGTCCTAAACACTAAAATGCACACTAAAACACGTCCTATCATTAGTCGGAGAGCAGAGAAAGCCGTTATATCCGCTTACAACGGAGAAATCACCCCTCCTTTCTGCGAGTCCTCATCAGCCTGTCTGCAGGCTCGGGCACGCGCACTCTGATCTGAGAAGCTGTTCCCCCTCCTTCTGCTCTGTCCTGCACTCTGAGGCTGCTTAACTTTCTATGAAATCCATAATCTTTAACCCATTTATCCAAATACTTGATTTATGTTTGATCCTGTCTTTCCACATACTTCCAAACTTTATGAAAAGCTTTCTGGACCTGATCAATGTGCTTTCTTACTGTCTTTGTTAGATTTTGTGAATGAGCCCCACCCATCTTTTTGAGGTTTATGAATGACGATCAGCATTCATAAACAACGTTCTCAGGAATTCATCGACCACGTCAAGCTTCTACAAAGATAGTCTTTGCGGACGTGGCTGTCCTGAGAACCAGCTTCTCAATTTCAATCACAAACCAGAGTTCCCACCCAAATAACCCGTTTAATGGATTCTCCAGCGCTGAATCTAATCAGCAGAAAAAACTTAGAGAATCAGAAAAGAAACCTAATTATTTGTCAACTGAGTCACTATTTTGATTTAGAACGAGGCATTAATCAAAGTGAGCACCCACCACAGGGGCCGTCGAAAAAGGGCACACTCAGACACAGACAGAGAGACATAAAAAGCGTTACACACACAGTTTCCCCGGAGCTCCGTTTATTCCCTGGCCGGCCCACACAGGACCTTCAGCACAAAATTTTGGACACACAGTCCTTTCATCGTCCACACAGGACGTTTAGCACCAAATTTAAGACAAACAGTCTTTGCGTAGTCCACACAGGACGTTTAGCGCTATATTTAAGACACACAGTCTTTTTTTTTAATCCACACAGGACGTTTTAGCACTAAGTTTAAGACACACAGTCTTTTTTTTTAATCCACACAGGATGTTTTAGCACTAAGTTTAAGACACACAGTCTTTTTCTAATCCACACAGGACGTTTTAGCCTACTGAAGGCTCTATTAGTCGGTACACGCGGCGGTACCTACACTTCAGGCTCGTGCACGCGCAGCACCCTGACTGCAAGCGCTGCTCTATTCAGCGTGCCCGCGCAGCAGTCAGGCTGCAGCCGTGTCTCTATTCTTCCCCCAAAGTTGATGCACACACACACAAAGACACAGACACATTCAAAATAAGGCCCTAACAAGTAAAGAGAGGACAGACTTTCTGTGTGGCATACTCACTTCAAGCAATGAACCTCGTTATTTGATGAGGGTCCGACGACGTCGAGGGCACAACTGGATCCAGGGCGAGGGCCGCCGATACTGAAGGCGGATGTTTCAATGCTGAGGATGTGATCTCAGACCGCTAGCGGTTTTCAGGCAACCCCCCCCCCCACCCCCCCAGGGGTCCAGCGATGTCCAGGGCGTCAGTCGGCCAGCTCGAAGGACCAAATGTGAAGAAACTGGATTCTCTAGAAAGGACTGTATTAAATTTTAGTTCGTAACCCCGTCAGTTTCTTACACACAGAAATAATGAATAATGACTCAGAGACAAAACTTATCTTTTGTGGAGGTTTTACTTCGCACAAACATGAAGGGGACAGACAGATGAACATGGTGCATTCAAAGTCCGAACCAACGAGCTCAGGGATGGGGTTGGTATAAAAACCCTGCATTTGCATATTCAGAAGATCGTCCGATGGACCTCGTGTGAAAATCACGCCCACAGGTTACTGCTGGAGAGAAGCTCCAAGACTAAAGTGAAGATAAGTCTGAGGCCTACTCAGCAGATCACAGTCACAGAAAAAGAGGGAGGATGAGAATAACCTGTTAGAACAATATTTTGGCTGTGCTTTTTTCAAATGTAATATAATTTTGAGATGACAATACATGCTTAGTGAATTAAGTTTAAACCATTAGTGTAATAAAAGTTAAAGGCAGTTTCTAACTATTCTTCACAAATGTAGAAACTGAGTCAGCCTCTCTTCCATGAGCTGGGAGTTTATTCTGTTGTAAAAAAATAATCTGTCGATTTGAGATTATTTTCCTTGCGTGTTCAAAAAAGTCGAGGGGAAGAAACCACGGGATTCCACTGGATAAAGTTTAACAAATTTATTCCCTAACAATATTTCTAAAAAGTAAAAGATAATAAAACAGATAAAAACAGAGTAAAAACAGATGCGATCTGGGTGTGTCCAAAATCAAAGGCCTGCAACACGCAAGAGGTTACATTCCGAATTCACATGCAGCTTGTCTGGAGACACAGGAAAGTTCCCTGTGAGTGCAGACTTTTAAACACATGTGGTCAAGTCTCCTCCTCTGTAAGCAAGATGGCAGCTGTAATACACGCCTCTTGCCGCTCAAGATTGGCTGGCAAGGAGCCTGCCTACTTCCTTAGTCCATGCTCGCAGAGTCAGCAACTGTTCCCGCGATACAGAAGTCACCTCCCCAGACTGACATGGTCCCGCAACAAATGGCTCCTAGGTGGCCCCCCATGTGGCGGATCTTCTTAACATACAGTAGACAATACCTTTGTTCCCCACACAGGGAGCAGATGCCTGGCGATTCCCAGGGTTTGAGTCAGTCTCTCAGAATGATTGATTTATGATCCAGTCAGACCTACAACCAAATGGCCTCAGAAGATCAAAAACCGTTTTTTCTCCTGTAGGGGGTTGAGATTAGACTGCAGCATCACAACACTCTTTACATATGCAATGTTCAGGAAGCCCCTTTGAAATTTCAAAGGAACCACGCACAGTAAGCCTGAAGAGCAGATAAGAAATAAAGATAAGATAAAAGCCTAGGAGAAATGAGAACCACAAAAAATAAATTCCTTCAATTCCATAAGACAGGTGCTTGGTGTCTACACGCTCTACCTCCAACCATACTTTTACTAATTCTAGGAACCACAAGCAGTCCTGCATTTAGTGAGTGAAGTGTTCTACAGTTGGATGGTAAGGGACTATGGGGTCCTTAATATGGGGCAGGGCCATTCCATATATAGGCCTTATAGGTTAACAGGAGGATCTTGGGAGCCCTGGATTCTAGAATCAACTGGGATCAGTGAGTAGAAACTTATTTACAGGAGTGATCATGATCTCTTCTGCTAGTTCCTGCTAACAATCTGGCTGCTGCGTTCTGAACAAGCTGGAGACTTCTTAAGGAACTCTTAGGACACGCTGCTGACAAAGAGTTACAGTAATCCAGTCTAGACAGCAAAAAATGCATGGAGATGAGTTTTTCAGCATCACTCTTAAGAAAGTATATTTCTGATCTTGTAATAATCTGCAGATGAAAAGGCAGTTCTACACGCCTGAGATATGTGAGCCTTAAATGATAAACCCTGGTCAAATAAAACCAAAAGGTTTCTAACTGTGGAATTAGGGGTTAGCCTTATGCCATCCAGGGAGACTATCTGAGCAGACAGAGCATTTCTGAGGTTTTTAGGACCTAGATATAGCCTCAGTTTTTTCTGGAGTTCAGAGAGTAATTAATTGTAATCAGGTTTTGATGTCTCTGATGCAGGCGTTCAGTTTCTCTATCTGGTCATTCTGGTCAGGTTTCATGGATAAATACAACTGTGTATTACCAGCATGACAGTGAAAATTAATGCTGTGTTTCCTGATTATGTTTCTAATTTAGGAAACATAATTGTTTAGCTCTTCAGTACATTTAAAAATATGGGGCTTTTATGGCTCTCTAGATAAAAGGTTCCGACTATGCTTGACAGAGTCACTGGGGTCATCAACATGAACAATAAATCCCCTATTATAGTTTGATCTAGAATCTAAGACAATAGTCGATAGGAAATCGAGCTGGTTAAAGATTCTGAGTATGGGCGGGGGGGCGATAAATAATTATTAATAAAACAGGTTTTCGAGTCTTCCTGTTTGGGTGATTTATAGACAATATGATGCTTCCAAATGAATTATAAGCATTTTTAATTTTAGGGCTGAGAATTAAGCTAGACTGTGATATTACTGCCAAACCACCTCCTTTCCCTGAAATCCTGGATTTCTGATAGTTATTGGTGAAGGACTTCATTCAGTCTAACATGGTCATCTTGTATGAGCTAAGTTTAATCATTATGATGTCATTTAATGACATCATAGTTCTTAATGAATGCTGCTGTACTAATAGCGCAGGTTTCTATGACGCGTTCCTTTTACATGTCTTTCAGCACATAAGCTAAAGCTCGAACCTGCTTGACTTTCCCTGCATGGATTTTGCGCCGGCACTAACCCTAATGGAGGCTCAGAGGGGCGTTTTCCACTGCTGCTCTGCGCCTGGGTCTCGTCTCTGGATTGTCAGGTTGACAGACTAAGGCTAGCAGAAATCTTTCTAGAAAGAAGAGCGGCACCGTCCGGGTGAGGACCAGGCGCCGTCTCTCCGCATGAACCAGACTTCCTCCAGCAACGCTCAGTATCACAAAACCAATGCAGTTTTCTGGGCCCCATCTAGAAAGCCAGCCAGGATGATGTTAAAGCTTGACTGTACATTTCATCGCTGACTAAGTTGACAGGGGACCAGAAAAATTACGATGTCGGACATAGTCTTAGCCAGTTTACACACAGCTTCACGTTTAACTTAACCACCGCGGAGCTACGTTAACATATGGGCACTTGCATCAAAAACCAGGAAATGACGGCTATGCCTCTGCTGGATGCAGAAAAAGCCTTTGATAGAGAGTAGAATTGGAAGTTCCTCATTGCTGCCCTCCATAGTTTGCGGGTTGGAGGTATTCATCAATTGGATCAAAATATTATATCTAGCCCCAATGCATCGAGTTAGAACTAATAAACAGACTTCCAACAGGTTTTTTCTTGGAAGAGGAACTAGACAGGGTTGCCCACTCTCCCCCTCTCTTTTTGCAATATTTATGACCTCTATTTTACCTTAATAAGACAGAATAGAGAGTGTAAAGGAATTAAAACCAAATACAGCCATCATAAAATTAATTCTATGCAGATGACATATTGCCATTTTTAAGTAATATACATTCTGTAAATAAGCAGGCAATAATCATTAATAGATTCTGCTTCTATATCAGACTATTCCATTTAATTGGAATAAATCACATTTTAATACCACTGAACAGTAATGCGGAGCAAGGACTCTTTAATACCAGTTAAATCCAGGCAATATAAATATCTAGGTATTTATTTTTCCCCAAAACCATCCAGAACTGGTGCAGCTAAACTACACCCATTACTGAAAAACATTCAGGACGGTGATCTATTTCGCTGGACCAACCTGCCTCCTGTCCCTTATGGGCAAGGTAGCCCGCAGTAAAGCGAAATCTTACCCAAAGTTAATTATCTATTCTCAATGATTCCCCACAACCGCCATTAAATAGTTTCCAAAACATTAGACTCATCCACATCAAGCTTTCTATGGAGACAATAGGCACACAAGAAATTAGTCTAAAACTTTAAATCTGCAAAAAGATGTGGAGGATTAGAATTACCCTAACTTCTACAATTACTTTCTTTAAATAAATTTCATCTTAAATGGTTAAGAAATAATCCGAAACCAACTCTTGGTTAGACTTGGAACCAGGCGTTATGTGGAAGATCAACCTGTCAGATCTTCCATTTATTAGCCAAATGGTTAAAAACAGGGACTGACTTAAAGTATTAACTCTCGCGCCACTTTAACAGCCTGGTGAAATTTATAAAAATATCAAAATCATCAATTCAACCGTGCAAAGAAATGACACCCATCTGGAACAACGGAACATCCTCATAAACAAAAGATTATCCACTTCCCAGCTTGGCGAAGCAGGGTCATAAAACAACTAGAAACATAATTATTGATAGAAGATTCACATAACTCTAGGAACTTCAAGACAAACATGGAACCAAATAACTTTCTTGGAATATCAGCAACAAAATCAGTATTACTAAGACAAAATACAGAGACAACGATTTTAAGCTACACCAGATGTAGTTACCACTCTGATCAATTTCTCAATGAATAAAACTCTCTCCAAAATATACAAACTTTTATGTAATTTAGATAATAATATTTCACTTCCGACAACAAAAGTGGGATACGGTTGAGCATCTGCTTTAGATGAAAACTTTTTTGGTCAGAACTTTGTCTAAACACCTTTAAATGACAAAAGTCCAAATCTGCAGCTAATCCATTTCAAAACTCTTCACAATTTACTACACTGGACAGAGGATGTTCAAGATGGGTCTCAGCAACTCAGACATTTGTCAGCACTGTGACAGTAATCTACCCGACAATAACATGCATGCTCTGTGGTTCTACACGCCTGTCCAGGCTCTCTGGCAGCAGGTATGTGCCGATCTATCAGTCTGTGAGTAATCAGGAGATGTCCCCTCAGTGCCCTACCCGCCAATTTTAACTGCACCCCCCTTAGCACACCTCCCTCAATATATACATTCAACATAAACACACACACATGCACACACACCCTCTTAAACACATACCGCACACACATTTGTAGGAAGGTGGGACCCACGGATATCTGTCCCTGCCTCTTCCCTGGTGGAAGTGCAGGCCTTACCTTGGCCGTGTCCCGGTGCCAGCTTCCCTGGGCCCAGCGGTGCTCTCTCAGCATGGGTTCACAGTACACATCTGAGCAGGAGTGTTGGCGTCCTGAGGGGTGGGGTTCAGTCTGCACTGCTCCTGGCTGGGCCCCCTTGAATTTCCAACTGTGGCAGGCCTGGTGAACCCATATTCCTGACACCTTGTGGGCCTCTTTTTTTCCCCCGGGGTTCCCCCCTCTTGGGCGGGGGCGGCGGGCCCCTGCCGCTGCCTCCCGGACCAACAGGCGTGGGCAGGCGGGATGCTGCCTGGAGTGCGAACAGGTCTCACTGGGGTCCTGGCTGCAGTACCTGGGGTTGGGCGGGGATGCCCCGGGAACTCCTGGGTGGTGGTGGTGCCTCCGTCTGGGGCTGTGGGGTGTCCTTCTCGGTGGGCCCTCTGCGTTGGGTTCTCCAGCGCTTCTTGAGAGGCTGCTCTCCTGGTTGGGCTGGGGCGGCGCTCTCTCTCTCACCTCCGTGCCTCCTGCTCTCTGGCTCCTGGGGGCCTGCGGCGGTCCTGCCTGGCACCAGTCTTAGTCGCCAGGCGGTTGTTCCTACCGGTTCCCGTGTGGCGTTAGAGGGAATTCGGCTGCGCTGCTAGTGCGGTGGGGGTGGGTAGGGATGGCTGGGCACTCCCTCCTTCTTTCCCGCGTTCCACCATCATTTTGGAACATAAACCTCACTTGCCTGAGCACAGGTGTTAGCTCACTGCTGCACTAACAGTTTTGCATGACTGAATGACACAGAAATATTTCACACCTAGTTGGTTTTAAGGCATATAGTATCGTGTAGACACTATCTGTTTTGTATATATATGTCTGACAGGTGGACATTTTTGCAGCTAAGCAGGTGTGTGTTTCTCTTGTTGAGTGTGTGTGTGGACAGGCTCCGCCCTTATTGTACTACATTTGAACCTTACCATAATGATTAACAACTAGTTAACTTGTTGCTTTATGCTGCTTCATATGTATCCCCTTCCCCTCCTATTATCACCCCTACCCCCCTCTCTCTGTCGTCCCTCTCTCTTCTTCCCCTCTTTCCTTTTCCGTCCGGTCCAACACCAAAAGATTTCAGACATGATTGAAATTAATACGGATTTGGCTCAATTACAAAAAAGGGGTTTATCCAGACATACCTTTGGTTTTTTGTCCATGAGAAGATTAACAACCCCTCTTGTTGAAAGTAAAACCATAATCCAACACAGGGGCCACTCAGCTCTCATCTGTCTGCCCAGCTGTTGGACAGGACAAGTTAAAAAAAGAAAAAAAAAAAATAGAAAAAAAATAGCTGACACCTCTGATTGTCTCAAATGGGGCATCATTTACAGCCTCTGCGTGTGAATCACATTTCGGCCAGACATGGACTTACTCTGAGCTAACATCCTAGGTTCCTCGATGTCACCAACTCTAAGTGGATAACTTTCCTGACTGTAGCACTGGGAGCTCCGCGTTTCTAACTTCAGAAGGAGCCTATAACCAGAGTTGAGGAGGTTCAGCAGATTGTGTCGCTGAGGAGGAGCTTGTTACGCGTGGGAGTCTCAGGTGCTCTGTTTTGCGTTTAACACTATGTTTCCCTCCCCAACGGTGCAAACCCTGTGTGTTTCCCGGCTGCTGGGGTGCTAACTGGGTTAGCCCTGGCAGTGGGGCCCACGCTACGAGTAACGACCTGGCTAGCCGGCTTAGCTTCTGCTGTCTTGAACCGCTTCTAACTGCTCCAGCCTGGCCTCCAAGTCTAACACAAGACTACACTTAACACACCTACCGCTGTCTTCACTAAAGGAGGCAGGATCCTCACTAAACATATGGCACATGGAGCAGGAGGGAGGGGGAAAGGCGGAAGGAGTGGTGGCCATGATAGGTTCAAAGCTAAGGCTAGCCGTGTTTAGGTAAAGAGAAGTGGTTTATTTGGCAAAATGAGAGAAGTGAACAGCAAGCCGTTTAACACCTCAGCAGGTGAAGGTGACTCTGGCCCTTCCTGTACAGAGCGTCCATATTATTGGACCAGTCCAGTCTGTTTTTCAGGTGAACACCCAGACACCCACGTGTCCACGACCTCAATGTCTGAACCCTGGATGTTCACCGGTGAGTGTGGTGGTGAGAGGACCTCCTGAAGTCTAGGACCAGCTCCTTCATCTTGCTGGTGTTAAGCAGCAGGTGGTTAACTTCACACCAGCCCAGAAGTCAGAGATGAACCCCCTTGTCTCATCCCCCCAATACACAGCCCACAATGGCATTGTCATCTGAGGCTTCTGCAGGTGAGGGCTAATTTGGGGTCGAAGATGAAGTTTGATGTGTACAGAATTGAACAGGATTGGGAGATAGCCAGTCAACAGGGTGCACCATGCAGACCACCCATCAGACACACAGTCAAGCAGCCTCACAAACTATGGCCGGTCTGTGAGGTAGCTGATGGTCCATACAGTGAGATGTTGGTCCACACCTGCAACCTTTAGCTTCCTCCTAGGCCGTGATGGCTGGATGATGTTGAAAGCACTGGAGAAATAAAAAAGCATGACTCTCACAGGGCTCCCAGGGGACTCCAGGTGAGACCGGGCCCGATGCTGCAGGTAGATGATGGCGTCATCCACACCGATGTCTGGTTGATATGCAAACTGCAGCGGGTCCAGTGCTGAGCTCACCTGGGTGCGGAGGCGGCTGAGGATGATCCTCTCCATAGTCTTCATCAGGTGGGAGGTTAAGGCGACAAGTCTGAAGTGGTTCGGTTCTGTAGGACGAGGTACGTTTGGAACCGGAGACCAGGCAGGGAGGTCCTCAGAGGACTGGTACCTTCCAGTCTGAGGCTCATATTAAATATGAACAGCCACACACAGAGCTGGTCTACACACACTCCCTGTGAGGAGCCTGGAGGTGATGTTGTCAGGGTCCTGTTGCCTTCCTGGCCTAATTTCTCCTTGCTCCCATCTAACCTGATTCAGGGTGGCAGAGGGGTTGGTGGGTGGGTGGGCGGTGGATGGTCTAGTGCTGTGAGTCGTTGGGGGGGGGTTCCTGTGCTCTCCTTTGCTTCAGTTGGAAGAAGGGCAGAGTGGATTGCTTGGTGCTGAGGTGGTAACAGCTGGAGCTGGGAGGAGATGCCTAAGCTGGAAAGGTGTGAAGAGGGGTCCGTGTGGATAGAGTCTTGGGGCTAAGCAGATTCAATCAGAATCAATATATATATATATATATATATATATATATATATATATATATATATATATATATATATATATATATATATATATTTATCGGGCTTAGGACGACACAGAAACAGAAGAAAGGGAATAAGGGAGCAGCCCGGATTTAAACCCTGGTTTCACGGACGGAAGGCGCCGCAAACCAGCACGAGCTGAACTGGCTCCCGTCATCAAAATATAATACAACTGATTCTTACAAATTCTGCAACAACTGAACTGAACGAAAGTGAGAGCATTTTACACATAATCCACTCCACTGTGTTGGAGGTAATTGTTGATAGAACTCTCGACACTGCCATGAACCAGCTTTCACTGCGATTAGTAATTACTGATGCAGTCAGAGGACAATAACTGTGATGCTTACATAGTTGCATGGACTGCAGGGCCCAAATCACACATCTCAAGAGACTTAACTTAAAAACAATTTACAAATTTAGCCCTTGTACCTGCCTAAATGTCACTGAAGAAAAGTTCTAGATGATCGTGGCCCAGTTTATATGTAAGGAGAAAACTTTGTATTTGTAGGACTTCGGGCAGCAAAGCCAACAAACTTTTGATGTCTATGAGTGTGGCAGGGTCCCGCCGAGAAAGGATGCAGAGGAGCCAAGGTGAGGAGGATCTGTCTTTATTAAAGACACGGTGAACACCACGCAGGGCCATGCAGCATGCAGCACTCTGTCACTCCTCTTTTTCACCACCTGCGGTGCTCACCTTTAAATGGGATGCCACGCCCACAGGGCGTTGCTCTCCATTTCCCAGCCAGGCGGAACCACAGGTGTAAATCATAAATAAAAGAAAAATACCAAAATACATCAATACAAGCAATACGTCTGATGCTTATGGCATCCTGGCCGGTGCCACGTGCATACCATCCCCCTCCTCTGAGAGATCGACGGTGTGCGGCGATCCAGTCCAGCCCTCCGCCGCCGCGCAAGGCCAGGCCATGATCACAACCCGTTCCGCAGGCGCCCCTCGCCTAATGTAGAGGCCCTGTCAGGTTTGTCTGCAGGCATCAGCAGGACTGTCTGTGCGTGCTCCTCCACACCCGTCCTCGCGTCGGTTGGATGCAGACTCGCGGCGCTCCATGATAAGCGTCCTCGATCCGCTCGATGCGCTGCTCGGTCATTCCCAGCCCGGCTAAAGGCCTTCCGTCCCGGCCACACGCCCGCTGACCTCCTCCCGGACGGCACCTCAGCGGTCGGGAGCCGCCGACAACGGGTTACAGGCGAGTTAGCCAGCGCCTCTCCCGGAGCGCCTCCCTGGCCCGGCCCGGTAGGCGTCGGTCGCCCCTTGTCAGCTCGCGCAGGCCTCCGCGCCGCATCGCGCGGTGTTTTTCCGGCGGCATGCCCGTCCGCCTCGGCCGTCTTCGCGCTCCGGCGGTCCGCCTGCTGTCCATGAGTCATGGCTCCATCGCCAGGCTTAATCTGGATGCGTGTTGTTTGCTTTCCGGGCCCCTGGCGGAAACCTGGCCTTGACGAAGTGACCGGATCACCCTCTTCCTCAGAGGATGGAGTACCTGGAGGCCCAGGCTGCCGAGTGCGTCAAATCCCCCACCCGTCGGCTGCGCCCTCACCTTTGTGGCCCCCCTGCGATCCCACTTCTGACACCAAATGTCACGGGGTTCTCTCAAGAAATTCAGAAAAATGCAAAAACAAAAACTGGTAGGCAAGCCAGGAGAGATTTCATAGGGCTTTGCCCTTTTAGCTAAAAGTCTTGGGTGACACATGAAAAATATAAACAGGGATAAGCAAAACACCAGAAATTAATCTGATTCCAGATCAAATCACCTTCAATTGCGTTTGAACTTAGATGGCACTCCTTCTGCCACTTCAACTCTCGACTCAGTTCCTCTGCTATGGCAGTGAGGGCTTCTCACCTCGAGGGGTCTTTTTCCGACCCCAAAAAATTCCCCCCTTACCGAACTGGAAGGACTTTGAAAATATCTGATGCGCTTTGAGCAGCATCGCTAAAGAACATAAAATGGCGAAAAAATTGGGCATCATAAGCGGGTTTTCCACTGCTGTCTGGTAAAGCCCTGGAAACTTTACCCAGCAATGGATGAAGGCCAGGCCACTGCTACAAGACTTAGGGAGAGCAGCACTGTTGGCTAAGTTTGACATTTCACCAGAGACTTATAGGCAACAGTTCGCTCAGGCATATGCCGCATGGTGAAAACCCAACAGAAACACCACCATACCGCCTGAAGTCTCTCTATAGCCCGTTGGATCAGCGGAGGCTGACTGCCAAAAGGAACAGATAGGGAGGCCATCATCTTGGAGCAACTACTACCGGTGTTACCAGCTGATGTCAGGACCTGGGTGAAGGAGCATGAGCCAGCAGAGGGGATCGCAGCAGCAAAGTTGGCTGTCCAGTACCTCAATGCCAGGAGAGGAGGGCCTCTACATTAGGAGAGGGGCGCCTGCGGAACGGGTTGGTGGTTCGGCGTGGGCTTGCGCGGCGGCGGAGGGCTGGACTGGATTGCCGCACATTGTCGATCCCTCAGAGGAGGGGGATGGTGTGATGGTGTGCTGGAATCCAGATCACCGAGGGAGGCCACACGGATTTTCTTGTTTCTGTAATAATGTGTTTTGTTATTCATTGTATGTTATAATTTCCACCTGTGGTGCCGCCTGGCTGGGAATTGAGGCGCGCCCACGTGGTGTGGCATCCCACTTAAAGGTGGAAGGCACTGCAGGTGGCGAAAGAGGTGACAGTGTGTGTGTGTGGCTCATGCGTGTAACAACAGTGTCAGCTTAATAAGACAATTCCTCCTCACCTTGCCCTCTGCATCCTTTCTCAGCGGGACCCCGTCACAATGAGAAAACCCAAAACACTCATAACATCTGAAATAAAATATTAAATAAGATGACTAACAATGAATCGGTGAATAAAAAGCAATTTCTTTTAATTAAGGATTGTATATACGGTTTCCTAATTCATGAACAGGATTTTTTATTGGAGGAACAGAGTCATAATAAAGAAACAATAGCATGAATTAATAAAAAATGAAATCAGGAGATGTCCCCTTAGTGCCCTACCCGCCAATTTTAACTGCACCCCCCTTAGTACACACACCTCCCCCCCTCCATATATACATCCAACATAAACACACACACACCCTCTCAAACACACATACCGCACACACATTTTGCAAGGAAGGTGGGACCTAGGACCATCTGTCCCCTACCTCTTCCCTGGTGGGGGGTACTGGCCCCTTTACCTTGGCGGCCGTGTCCCCGGGAGTGCGGCTTCCTGGGCAGCGGTGCTCTCTCCAGCGGTGGGGGTTCACATTACATCTGAGCCGGGGGTGTTTAATTGTCCCTAGAGGTGGGTTCTGGTCCTTGCTCCTGGCGCTGGGCCCCGCCAAATTTCAACTGTGGCCGAGCCTGGTGGGGCCATATTTAACACCCCTTGGGCCTCTACTTTTCCCGGGTTCCCCCCTCCTGGTAAAGTGGCGGGCCCTGCTCCTCCTGGACCAACCCGTGGGCCGGGCGGGATGGCTGCCAACTATAATTATGGTACCGTGATCAGCTGGCAATTCAATAAACCAGTAGACTTACCCTGCAGTTCATTTGACTGATCAGTTTGTGTATTTCTGCCTAACGTTCATTTTTCTTTGAAGTTGTGCAGTTTGACAACATGACCTTGTCTTAACTTTGAACAAATGCTCCAACAAATCAAAGTAGATTGTCAATGCCATATTGGCTGTCAGTGATGTGAAGCTGTAAACTTAGAAATATTGCAGAGCACCAGAAAGTTCCGGCTTAACCCGCGTGCGATGATCACCTGCACAGGGCACATGTGCCTTGCTGAATGGATGTTCTGGGACCGCCTGATGGCTTTCTCTGCCCCTACCAGGATATCCACAACACCTTGAGATGGTATAACAAGTCCCCGTTGTCTTTCATCTTCAGCAGGTGATACATTTCATTTCGCTGGAAACTTGAAGGGTACGACACCAAACTGTCCCTACACTCATCACATGTGACCTGAGACATACCTAACCCGCAGAAGCAATAAAAGGCACCAATATTATTAAAAATTCCAAATGCAAAGGAAGGACCCATTGCTGTAGTCATGTTCAAACACTGTAGATTCTTCCACAAAAGGTGGCGGAGCATCCAGGTTTGATTTCGATGTCTTGGAAACTGTCAGGCACATTGTGTTGTCTGACTGGCGATGATGCCCTTGCACTCTTAATATGATTTTCACCTGATGATGAACCAAAAGGTGCCGGAATGTGGCATTGAACTGCCTACATGTTGGGTTATTATTCCAGCCATCTGCAAAAACATAATACTTTATCGAAATATAATACAACTTTTTCTTTCTCTTTCGGCTCTTCCCATCAGGGGTCGCCACAGCAAAACAACTTCTCTTTCGAGGAGAATTAGCATGGTTAACTTAACCCCGTCTGGTCTGGGCGGGTCTCCCTTGGGGGGTCCTGGCTCGTACCTGGGGTTGGGGCGGGGGCATACCCAGAATCTCTGTGTGGTGACGAGGTACTTGTCTTGGGCTGTAGGCGTCCTTCCGGTGGGGCCCTGCGTTGGGTTCTCCCGGCCCGAGAACTGTTCTCCTGGTTGGGCTGGGGGCGGCCCTCTCTTTCCCTCCCGTGCCTCCCTGCTCTCTGGCTCCTGGGGGCCTTGGCGGTCCTGCTGTTTAGCCTGGGTGGCGAACTTAGTCGCCCAGGCGTGATTTGTTTCCCTACCCGGTTTCCGTGTGGCGTTGGGGGATTCCGGCTACGCTGCTGCTGCAGTGGGGTCTTGGGGTGGGGATAGTGGTAGCTCTCCCTCCCTTCTTTACTGCATTCCATCATTTTAGAAAGAACATGAGCACTCACCTGAGCAGGGTGTTGACACCTTTGCACTGGCGGTTTGCGTGACTGAATGACTGAAATGTTTCACACTAGTTGGTTTTAAGGCATAAGTATGCGTGTTAACACTATCTGTTTTGTGTACATGTGTCGACAGATGGACATTTTTGCAGCTAGCAGGTGTGTTTGACACTTGGGTGTGTGTGTGGACAGGCTCCGCCCTTTTTTGTACTGCATTTGAGCCTTACCATGGTGATTAACAATATTCAAGCATTTGCTTTTATGCCTTCCTTGGTCTTATCCCCTTCCCTCTACTATCACCCTGCCCCCCCTCTCTCTAACGTCCTCTCTTCTTCCCCTCTTTCCTTTCCGTCCGGTCCAACACCAAGATCTTAAACATGTTTGAAATTAATAGGATTTGGCCCTCAATTACAAAGGGTTTATTCAGACATACCTTTGGTTTGTCTGAAGATTAACCTCTTGTTAGAAATAAATATAATCCCAACACAAAGCCTCGGCTCTCATCTGTCTGCCCAGCTGTTGGACAGGACAAGTTAAAAAAAAAATTGGTAATGATTAGGAAGTCAGATTACTACGAGGAATGCACTGGGTTCGCTAGGGGCTTTCAATGACAACAAGAAAAAGGTATTGGTTCCTGAAATTTCACCTTATCTTTAATTTTTCACTAATTGGTTTTTAGTAGCCAGGACACTGCCCATTTGTTGAATTGAAGATGTCAAATAAAGTATCAAATATCTGCAAATAAACAGAGCAATGATTGTAATGTTTGATACTGGAAATTTTTGTAGACAATTCTCTATTCATGACTAGAATATTTCAAAATTACCTCAATGAAAATTGGCTGTTCTATGTAGTCATCATCCTGAAATTTAGAAAGCCCCAAAGTGTTTTTGGCACTTGGAAGACTTTGGCAGTGAACTGCTAGGAGTTGTGCATGGGGTTACTTTCGTCTTCTGTGTCTTGAAGTTAATATGATCTCAACTTATTCCCAGCTCAAAGCCCACTATCATCCTGCCATGGATAAGGATAATTACTGAACAATCATACAATATTCAACAAACCAAACAGTAAGACACCTGTGCTGTGCTTAAAAGATGTTTTTTTATTTTCAAAGTTTAGTGGTCAACAGTCTAAAAAAAAATCACAATATATATGAATACAATATTTTTTATTGGGGTTAGGCTTAGTATGCACAATATCTAGGAAATATATGTGTGCATACAAGTCTTAATTGGCAAAAAGTTGTTAGAGTTTACGAGGCTGGACCCAGAAGCAGGACAGAACAGAGATGGTTGGTGAAAAAGAGTTTTTAAACAGTCCCAGTGGTGGTGGCTTAGGTGGCTGGATCCTGGGCGGCAGATGAGACCAAGGTGTGGAGAGGATGCTGGGCAATGTCTGAAGGAAACAGATTAACAGTGGATTAGGATTCTTGGCATAGGCATGAGCATAGGCATAGAAATGGTTTTGACAAGGTCTAGAGTTTAGCATAGGTCAGTACTCTACGCTGAGAGCAGGCGGACTGGAAAATTATGAGAGTCCATAAAATAGGCTGAAGGTTGATGAGGAGACTGGAAACAGGTGAGGCGATTATTCCCCGGTAGGAGTGGGAGGAGCTCATAATCCTAACAAAAGTGTATACCACTGGAGATATTTGTGAACAAGATACAACAAATACTGATGCCGCTGTTTCAATGCATGATATGAACAATCTTCTCTTAAAATGTATACTAGGCATCACCAACATAGCAAAAATTTCAACCTGATTCACATTATATATAATATACTAACCTGAAGCTTCTAGAGATCTTTAATATGTTGCCAGCACATCCTTCTTTCATCTGAATGCACGACCTGGTAGTTTTCCAACATATTTTGAACTACCTTCATCATATGGCAGGCATCAAAAAACACATGAACGTCCTGTCCGCTTGCTGGATCAACAAAAGAGGTTTTCAAACTTTGTGGGTCAAGACTGCATCCCAAAATCCGACACATGGCAACATTGCTGGTATGCTGCATCCGCCGTCAATCCTATTTAGCTGGTTCAGTTTCATTCGCAGATGAAGTAGATGATGACGAACAAGCTGTGCCTGTGCCGAGGCACTTAGGGTTCTAGTAAGAAGTAACCTAATGGCATTTTCTATGATCCATGCAGACCAACAGCCTTAAACACGAGGGCTTCTTTGGCATCATGTTCCCGGTCACCAAGTGGCTCCACGAAACCAACAATTCTTTTGTTAGCATTGTCATACTCAATTTGCTGTTTGATTGCCATCGCATCAGAGAGTGATGTTACAGAGAGTGTAGTTCTTTGGATCTTTTTCATCCAATTCTTTCAAGGTTGCAAAGACATCCTTATGAAAACCTGGTGAACTGTCCACAGTTTCAAGCCATCTATGGAGACCAAAGAAATTGACAACTTTTATTGCTATTGTGTGGCATGCACTAAAAGCACTGATCTGAGGAGATTTATTATTACCCGTTGGGTAAGATGAAAAAAAGAGTAAAAAAATATGAGATACTCACTTCAGAACTGAGAGGAATGGAAAAGGCCTTCAAAGACAAAGTGAATCAAACAACAAAACAGCTATTTGGTGAAACAAAAAAGAAGATTGATGATCTACTCCAATACGGGATCGAAACAAGAATAAGACATCTACAACAAAACTATTACAACTCAGGCACCAAAGCTTGACAAATATGAAAAACACAGGTAGAACTAACCATTAATAAAATACGAGACCCAAAAACAAATCAGCTAAAATATAATCCAGAAGAAATTGAAAGTGTATTTAGGAACTATTATGAGGATTTATACACTGATTCAATGACTGCAAAACAAGAGGAGATAAAAAACCTACTAGACTAATTAGATCTACCTACATTAGGAACGAAACAAAATTATTATGGCTAACCAAAACAGTGGTAGACCCAGATGCTGGAACCCGGAAGGAAACTCGGCAGGCGAGGAAGGTGAGTAGTAATAGATTTAATGATTTTTAGGAGTTCCAGGTGAGGATACGGTGAGGATGGTTGGAGGGTCGTGGCGGCGAACACCGTGCTTCCAGGAGGACGTCCAGATGGGTGACGAGGAGGGACAAGAGAGAAGGTGAGTCCAGAGCGTGATAGACGAGGTCGTGATCCTAGGTAGGCAGGGACAAGGCAAAGTTAGGCGAGGCATACAAAGCATGGACAAGAATAGCGAACAGGGCCAGAGGGCGCTTGCCGTGGAGCCTATGAACTAAGCGTCCAGTACAGGTCCTGGTTCTCCTTAGGAGTCCACCCGCTGATGAGGATGAGGAGGCGCAGCTGGTGAGGAGGAGCCTGCTGGGGGTAGCGTGACAAAAATGATCTTATGACAACAGAAATTTCCACAGGTGAAATTAAAAAGGCAATTGGGAAGCTGAAATCAAACGAGGCACCCGGAAGTGATGATGGATGGATTTTATTTAGTGGATAAAATGTAATTTTAACATTCATGTGTTTTGTGAGTCCAAGCCTCTAACAAAAGACTTTATGGACTTGATTGGTTCTTTTAACTTAGGGAGTCGGTTTAGCTCGTGCTGGTTTGCGGCGCCTACCGTCCGATGGCTCAGGGAGTTCGACTCCGAACTTATCTATTCCTTCTCTACTTCTGTGTGCTGGTCCCAAGCCCTCTCAAGGTTGCTTTGAAGGTTTAGCGCTCAGGAAGGGCATCGGTAGTAAAACATTTACTTAAGTTTACCATGAGACTTGTTTCCCTGATGGGAAAAGCGGAAAAGAGAAACACCATTGGTTCTTTTAACTTGAACCAGTACGTGCATTCTTCAACACATGGGAAAAGACACAAACTGGAATTGATTTTAGCTCTAAGATCAGTGCTAAATATTTATCTACCTGTTCTTGAGACAGTGCATCAGTACCAAGCCAGGTTTCAGTTAAAAAACAAACAATTCAATTGAGAATTTCTATACTTAACATTGAAGAAATTTGGATTTAATGAAAAATCAATTAAGTGTATAAGTTCTCTTTATTACAAACCTACGGGTAGAATTAAAGTCAATGGGTCCCTTACAAATAGATTTAGGCTAGGAAGGGGAACTAGACAGGGCTGGTGGCTTAGCCCTGTACTCTATGCCCTTTATATCGAACCACTTGCCCAAATGGTGCAGAGACAAAGGCAGTCAGATAACGGAAGAACATCCAGCGGACAGGTACATACCATTTGCCGCTTTCTGCAGATGATGTTATGGTATATTCTATGGATCGAGTCAAGTCATTTGGTAATTTGATGAAGATTTTGGGTAGATTTGGTCAATACTCCGAATATAAAATAAATATAAATAAACTCAGATACTCCTGTTTAATTGCGTTGCAAATCAAGGATTAAAGGAATGTAAAATAAAACAGGACGCTAAAACACTTGTGAACTTGAGTGTGAATATACCTAAAGACCCAGCAAAACTGTATCAAGATAACATGGAACATACAAATGTCAATTTCAGGAAAGACATTGAAAAATTGGTCCTAACTATGCTAGGATTAGGAAGTGAAGAATAAATGTTCTAAAATGAGTATACTGCCACTTACTCCTTTACTTGTTTTTAGCTCTACCAGTTAACATCGGAACAACTGTTGTATTTGGGCTATACAAATAAAATTGAATTGAATTGAACTGAACATCCCACAATCCCTCTTCCAAAAATAAGATAAACTTATCTTAAACTTATCTTATCAGGGTTAATGGCTGACGAAGTGTGCATTAACAGAAATTAAGGTTGCTTCCGCAAAGTGCGTTGATGCTGATAATGCACACTTCGTCAACCATTAACCCACTAATAGCATGGTCACTTACAAGATAAATAAATAATCGCCAGTGTTAAGTCCTTTATTCTTGGTTTTTCTACGGTTTGATTTGCTTTTTTCACAAAGAGCAGACTATTTGTTACGAGATGCGGTGCGTTTTCACGTTACCGCTGCAGTTAAGGTCCGGCGATACAAAGCGATATATATATGCTGATGGTCACGATGGGTTAAATAAAGAATCAGTTCAGAGAGAAAGTTCACCTCTTACTGCTTGTTTTTGTCCAGATGATGAAGCTCAAGTTTGTTTTACAAACCCTGCAGTGATACAGAACATTTCAGCTATGTGACTGACAATTCTATTTTTGGGTTGCAGTTATCACTGTGGTATATTATTTTTTAATGCACACCGAGCAGTTAATCAGAATCGAGTATTCACCGGGACCATGGTGTAACAAGATTTATATAGGAAGGAAAACAGTCAAGAATACAATACCATACTTCACAGCTTTACAAAAGGGGAATTAGAAACACGTAGCTAATCTAAAAGTATACTTAAGAGCTGCCCAAATGCATTGCTTAGTATACTGGTGCAACACAGAGTATGTTGTGTATGTGTAAAGATATAGAACTCTACACTCAAATTCCCGATTCAAACATGTCTGGGGGAAAGTGAGATCCCAACCACTGTTAAAGTGCATATAGATCTAAATCCAAAAACATTAAATACTCTTGAGAAATTGTATTCTGTTATAAAACAACTAACATTGGGTAAAGAACTTGGGTTGCTGAAATGGATAGCATTAGACAACACATTTAGACCTTCACAAATCAACCACAGATTCAAACAATGGGTTGAAATTAAAAATTTCAGAATTTAAGAGACATATGATCTAATAAGCCAAGAGCAGTTCGGAATATATGCAAGCATGAACTACAATAAGCAATCAAAATATAGTAACACAAAATACAGCCTATAACTAAGATATTTGAACAGGCTTACAGTGAAATAATTCCCAAGATTCTCCATCCATCCATCCATCTTTAATAAAATTGCATAATACTAAAAATTGAGAAGGCGTAAAAGACAACTAAGTGGGCGTGTTAGAAACTGAGTGAGTGAACCTTAAAACCGTGCTGGCAATTCTAACCAAGCGACCCCGTATTTTACAACTGAACGGCTGAAATCCTAACTGAGCAGTGATCCTGCTCGGACAAACAAGTTTGACACAAAGTCGACATTTCTAACTGTGATCAAGAGCCACTACACACTGACCTGCCAGACCGGCACAATTAAGGGTATGTTATTTCTCATATTCCTCCTCTCCTTACAACAGCACTGGATTAGGCAGTAGCCGTTCCAGTTTAGTGTTTCTGTATTTAACGTTAATACACATAGCGATTGAAAGCGTGCTGCAGCTGGTGATGTGTTTAAAAAAAGGCAGCGGCATAAAAACTGAGAAGTTAGTTGTGATTTATTTTTTCCAGTCATCAATCATTTAAAATCCATCAAAGTCCTCATCTTCATATCTGGAACAGCTGGGCTACATTTCTACTCGGCTCGCCAACCCTTTCCTCATCATCAAGTCCGTCTCTTTGCTGTCACGGCTCAAAAATTCCAGTGAAAGCAGACACCTCCGGCCAAGTTTATCCTGCAGTCCCAAAGTGTGGCGTAACTCGCCCGTTGCTGCGTCCCGGTAAGGGGGGAGGATGGACAGCTTTTCACTCTTATCTGCTGGAAGTTGCTGCACTGAGCCTCGAGTCGATCTTCCAACACAGGCCTTTCCTTTTCCGCGGAAACTCAGCAGCTGCTGCGTCTTCTAGCAACCTTTGTCAGGATTGGTTTCCAAGCGTCCTGCTTCTACGAACCATGGATTCACTCATTTTAAATTCTCTGGCAGCTAGGGGTTTGATAAGTTAAGAAAGATCTTCACAGATTCAGACTTCCTGCTTCAATAACTCTTCTGATTAATTTCAAATATGTCGCTTAAGTACAGTAAACCCTTGTTTTTAGCGGGGGTTCTGCGTTTAAAAAAGACCAGTGATAGAGGCAAATCCGTGAAGTGAAATCTTTATTTTTTTACTATTATTATACAATTTAATATACTACGTTGAAAAAAAGAAAAGAACAAAAGCATTTTGGGCTCAAGGATTTGCTTCACAAAAAAAATAACTTTAGAAACGTTTTTTTTCAACAAACGACTTCTGTACTGTACTGTCAAATAATAATTTTAATCATCAATGTGAACAGAAGGCTTCAAATCGAATTAGCCCGCCCACATAATCCGAGTGATTGGATTAAACGGGAGAAAAATTTAAATGATTCGAAAAATACAAAGTAAAAAGTGGGACAAATGGTGACTTCGAGAGCTTCACTGCTCTCCAGACTGAACGCGGCATTCCTGACTCCACTCTGCAGTGACTTCTCCTTTTGAACACCAGATTGCAGCTGTGTTTGTTCGGAGAAGAACATAGTGATAGACAGTTAAGTCGCTCTATGGGTTTAGAGAAACTTGAAATTGCAAGAGTTTGCACTTCTGAGTTGTAAATTTGGCAGAAAGCTGTTTTTATGTCGTGTACTGTTAAACTACAACATTATTGGCCAGCACAGGTAGAGATAAGGGTGTTTTGGCAATCAGGATGCAGAACACAATGCACGGAATCATTAAATGGCAAACCGTGAAAGTAAACCGTGTTGCATGAGGATCACTGTATCTCAATAACTGCATTATTAACACAGAAGTGAACACAAATGCATTTCTGAAGAAAAAAAAGATCGTTTTTGCCTTTTAATCAGAATTGTTCACTTTAAGCTGTGAATGCAGACATGAGCGGCTGCCAGTGACCGTCAACAAAGTGCAACCTCTGTGAACTGTGAAACACCACTGTGTAAAAATCAATAATCTCACAAAAAAATCATAAAATTATTATAAAGCATATTGTTGTTACAATACATATTTTGTAGGAAAGTCCATCTTTATTTTATTTTGTTTCATATACTTTTTCAAATTTTAATAAATATGAATCATGACTAAAGTTATCGGATTACTTGACATGACCTTATTGTCATACTAAAATAAAGAATGTCAATAGTTCACTTTGGATCAGATTTGGTCAAAAATCCTGAATAGCTCTGAAGGTGCCAGAATTTCTTTTTTTGCATAATCTTTATTTTAGTTGGAAAAATAAGATTCATGATTAGTCAGTACAGGAAGTTTTATGTCGAAGACTACAGCAACTTTAAAGCCATTATTGAAGAGCATTTTGACCATATCAGATCAATATTTAAATATAGAAAAATTCCTAACTCTGTTAATACAAAATAGGTAGAGATACTTGCTGACACATTGGGCGTTTATCAGAGAGTTATTGAAGCAGGAAGTCTGAATCTGTGATCTAATTTAACCGAACTGCAGCTGCTCTATTCCCGTGTTCCTCCGCGTAGCTGATAGCTGCAGTTTAAACTATGCCTCATAATCGTGTCTCTTTGCATTTCAGGGTTTTCAACGAAGTTGTTCTGCATTATTCACATATCTGCTCCTTTGTACTATTGGGGGGGGGTCTTCTTTCACGTCCTCTCCTCTCTCCATACCGTCATCATGTTGTTCTCTCCTAGATCCTCTTTACCGAAGTCACGCAACAACACAGTAGGGCCGCTCTGTACATTTTGGAAAATGGAAGACTTATGGTTATTGAAAGTACTAATATATAGAAAAAATACTGATAAAAGGCAGAGAGTGACATGCAGCTCCAAGACGCCTGTGCCCCCCGCCGCACTGAAAATGAAGGTCCACCTCTGCCCTCGCTGAGCTAAGCCATGCAAATTTCAGCCAATCAAGATCAACCAGAAAAGGTTCCTGCCCCAAAAGTGACAAAAACTGCCCCTTAACACTGATAAATCCACATGGCATAAAAAAGACATTTCGCATAAGATCACTTCTCAGTTAGAATTGCGCCTGCACGGTTTTAAGGTTCACTCACTCAGTTCCTAAATACGCCTGCTTAGTTGTCTTTACGCCCTTTCAGTTTATGGCAGATATGTAATTCCATACATCTTCCTCCGCTTATCCGGGACCGGGTTGCAAGGGGATCAGTCTAAGCAAAGATACCCAGACTTCCCTCTCCACGGCGACTTCCTCCAGCTCCTCTGGGGACCCGAGGCGTTCCCTGACCAGCCGAGATGTTGTCTCTCAGGGTGTCTAGAGTCTTCCAGGCCTCCGCCCAGTGGGACATACCCGAACGGCCAGCTCTCAGGGGCGATCCAGAGCATCCGGACTAAATGCGAGCCACCTCAACTGAATTGCTTTGATGTGGAGGAGAAGCGGTTCTACTCGAGCTCTCCTGGGTGACGGAGCTTCTCACCCTATCTCTAAGGGGGCGCCCAGCCACCCCTATGGAGAAGCTCATTTCATGCTTGTGTGGGACCTCGTTCTTTAGGTCATGACCATTAGCTCATGACCATAGGTGAGCGATGGAATGAAGATGGGCAGTGGGGTGAGCTTTCCAGCACCCCGACTCCAGCTTCTCTTCAGCCGGACCCGATAGGCGACCGCGCATAACTGGGGCGTCGCTCCGATCGCCTGTCGATACAAGCTCCGTGCCTCGCTCGTGAACAAGACCCCAAGGTATTTAAACTCCTCCGCCTGGGGCAGGGACATTCCACCCACCGAGAGATGGCAAACTACCTTTCTCCGGTCGAGAATCCCA
This sequence comes from Oryzias sinensis, assembly GCA_037389245.1. Classification (NCBI taxonomy): domain Eukaryota; kingdom Metazoa; phylum Chordata; class Actinopteri; order Beloniformes; family Adrianichthyidae; genus Oryzias; species Oryzias sinensis. The sequence goes on from CM074497.1 coordinate 30,476,623, forward strand.
AGATTCTATCAATCTTATACAAGCACCTTAAGGAATCAAAACAGAAGTCAATTTTATATGTCAGCGAAAAGCGGAGAAAAGGATTTGAGAGAAAAATCACCAGGAGGAGATGTGGTATGATATGGAGAAGGATTCACCAAACTACTTTCTGGCATTGGAAAAACAAATTAAATGTTTTATAACAATGATCCAAGTCAGGGCAACTAAATCAAAACTCGCCAACTCTGCAGGAGAATTTGTATGAACAAGGGTTAAAACCAAACACATATTTTTGATGTGAGAAAATAAAGCTCTTCTGGGACACCATCCACTCATTTATATCTGAAACGCTTAGGTAAAAGATACCGCCAACTTATCTTGTGAAGTATCTTGGCTACTTAGAAGGAACTGTTTCTAAAATGGACAAAATTTAGTTAAAACCTCTTCCTTTGGCAGCAGGGGAAGGCATAACTAAGAACTAGCTGTAGGCTGAATCACTTAACACACACAAACAATGGATGCTTATATTGTGGAAGGAAATCCAAACAATGGAGAAACTTACCTACATTTAAAATGAAGGAAGAACATTTTTGAAAAGACTGAGAAAAAAATGGTTTTATGTACTTACAACAATAAATGGATTATTGACTCCACACCAGGCATTCACAGACACAAATGGTTCTCTTAACAGGTTTATTTGGTCTTTCCAATTCCACAGTGAAAACTCGTTGGCTGTATGCCGGGATGGGAGTTAGGCTATGTTCACACTGCAGGCTGAAACTACGCAATTCCGATTTTTTTGCCCCTATGCGACCTGTATCTGATCTTTACATGACAGTCTGAACGACGCAGATCTGATCTTTTTTAAATGTGACTCAGGCCACTAGGGTATGTGGTCCTGAATCCGATACGTATCCGATATTTTAAAATGCGACCTCCGTCTGAACATGTATCCGACCCGTACGTCGATACGCTACAAAAGTCATAATTCTGCGTTTAAGTAGGCGGGAACTAGAACACAAATATCAGCCATGGCGGGGCGATGCTGCTGAGACCAGTGAGCTGGAAGGAAAGCAAAGGTCCTGAATTTGATTCATATTTGGGGTGACAGCTTTATTCAGGCCAAACTCCAGGGCTCTTATCGCAACCGGGCAGTTTTTGAAAAAAATTCCAGCGAAATGGCAGAGCATGGTGTTGAACCTTTCACCGGATGACTTTTTTCCCTTTTCCGACCGTGGTCAGAAACGCGGGGGACCCAAGGCGGATCCTCCTGGGTTCCACTTCCCCATTCTGACCCTCAGGAATTCTCCAGGATTCTCAGAGTGGGTTAATAAAGAGTCCATAGCATTATTATTCTGGGGGAAACCTTCTTTTATTACCGTTCTCCTTCTCCCTAACACACAACATGAATGTGCGCCCACACTGCCCCCCTCATTCTCTACCGCTGCACCCGCTCTTCTCCTCTCCCTTACACACACACACACCTTACACACACACACCTTGTGCCAGTGTGGCATAAATACACATCCCATTCACACAACAGTGGGTACATTCTGTCCAATTCATTACTTAAAATGAGAAGATTGTTGTTGTAAGTGTCCCTTTAAATGTTTGAGATCATGGGTTTTATTGTTCATTGAAAAAGTTTGGGATCATGGCATATGCTCATTCCTAAATGAAACAAAAAGCCATTGTACTTTGTGGGAAAAACGTCATCTTCTTTAAAGATAACACTCAAACAAATGACCAGAGAATTATTCAAGAGCATTCAGAAGGCTGAAATCCCCTGAACTTACTTACCTCTGGGTATGTCGGTTCGAGCCGGATATGAGTTAAGCGTGTTAAACACCGACTTGGTAACCCTGGGTTATCACGCATGCATAACAGTACATAAAGACATTCTCAATGGATGTAGTCAACATGTGGAGAAAAAGCGCTACACTTCATTGAGGCGAATGGAATTTTTAATAATGACGTGTGAAGGTCGATCCATTAAAAAATGTAGCGGCACCATCAGCAAAAGAAAAGTTTTTTGCTGGAGAGAAATAACGAAATAGCGCTGAGTTTCTATCTCATTTTTCCATTTTCATAAGTGCATACAATAATGCACTGAAATATAAGTACAAGCAGCAGACAAGTTCAAGCGATGTTGCTTTTATTAATCAAACCCAAGACAAATGTAACCCCTATTTCTGGGATGAATAATAAATAAATGTTGGAATCCAAAGTATAGATTTTCTTCTTACTCCCATACGTGTTTTAAAATTGATGACTCTTGTTTTTATATGGTACATGCTTGTTTATTATAATCATTTTCCTAAACTTGTTTTCCTTATCCATCACAGGTTACTTCCTTACTTGGGTCCCAGCTGTGTTTTAGTCACACTTTGTAGTCTAGACTAAAGGAGGGCTGTGATGGCAGCACTGCCTACCACAAACAACATAATGATGTAAGCATCCTCAGCATTACACGCTTTTTGTTTATTATTTTAGATTCAACATTCTTGGAATAAATGCACACATTTCTTTGGTTAAAATATACATTCATTATCTAAAGCTTGCATTAATTTCTAGCACATGTACATGTTTTAGTTTTACTTATTTTGGTTGTTTAATTAGTAACTCATTTTGGGGTTGCCAGTGCTGAGGGTGCTGCAGTGCACTTCTGGTATGGCTGGTGCTGCTGGGCTGTGCTGTGAGGACTGTGGGAACAAGTCTTCAGCCTTTAAATACTCCAGCCAGGCAGCTAGGAAGGCACCATCTACTGTGTGGGTCCTATACTGTTTATGAGCAAATAGAAATAAATAAATTTAATTAAATAAATAAATATGGCCTCATGAAAATACACAATCAACCAATAAATCTCTCATAAATATATAAAAAGATCATGAAATTGTGAAAAACCTGCACACTGATTTTATATAAGCCATTATATTATTCAATATATTTCATTTTGCTTTAAAAACCTGTTAATTATTTTAAAACAGCATTTTAAAATATTCATTTTTAATCATGTGGAATAATATAGTATAATTCTGTCTTTTTCAGAAACATTCCGAAATCGCATTTTCAGTAATACTGTTTATTTCATGTTGCTGTTTTCCTGTTGGCGTGTTATTTCATGAAAGAGCTTTTTCAGCAGAATGGTCTTTATGTCAATCTCATGAAATTAGGCGGGTCCTCGCAGCTCATTGGCTTATCCATGAAATCGACTCCATATTCTCGAAACCCGCTCGTGGTGGTTCAAATCAGAAGAAGATTATGTTTCAGCGTATATAACTGCGTATTAGAGATCAAATAAAGAGACAAACGGTCTGTCTGCTGCAGAAAGATGCAAACGCGGGCGACTCTGTTTTTGTAGTTTGAGGGTTTTGTGTGGACCAAAAGCACAAAGAGGAGCTCCGATGCGTCCGTCTATAGAGATTACCGTTGAAATAACTCCCTCATTCTCACATTCACTCAGAGCTCATAAATTACCTGATGTCGGCTCTACAGGGGCGGGCTGTGGATATGAGTGGAATGGAGCCATAAGCCGGAACAAGCCTGCTGGGAACCTCCTGAACCTTAGTTTTCTGTTTTCAATGAGACAATGATTATAATCAGATATCGTTTTCTTTTGTTTTATTTTTAATGTTTAAATGTTGAACCTTTCCTCTTGATGGCGTTTCTGACCCGTCGTCGGAAAAGCATAGCCGGAGATCGAGTGATTAGACAATTCTACTGCAGCCAGGGTTTACTCCAGAATCCAGGCTCTACTTTGAATCATTTTTACTAACCCTTTCCGAGGAGGACAGAACAACAGACCCCGCTCCTTTGCGCTCACACATACACTGCGGCGCTGCCTGGAAGCTCTGATTTACTACGTAATTTTAAGGCGTTTGACTCGCTGAGCTGATGCAGAAACTCACTCTCTGGAATTGATCTCCTCATCAAACATGGACACGGTGTTATCATGAAATTATTAAAATAAATAAACCTGATCTCTTAACACTCCATGTACATTGTGCATCCATGCATTTTTACTGAGATAAGCATTGTACTCACATGTATTATCAGGGGCTAAAAGCATTAGCTAGTAGCCCCTCCCACACATGTTGCGTTCATGGAACTCCAGTTTATAGACGTTTTGTGGAACTCCAACAACCACCCAGCCTAACGGGCGCTACTAGATCATGAATAATGAGAAGGTGAAGGTGATGCAGAACCGACCACAAAAACCACCTGAATTATGCACACTCGCCCCAGCCACTTTTATCCACAAATTTGGGTAAAACTTTCCCAATTTAGGTGTAACACTGTGGATGTGTTGAGGTGCATACTCCCCTAGTGTTGAGGTGTGTTCTTGCCATCACATTTGCTGAAGTATCTTGGACCGATGTGATCAGGGGTGCTGCTGCTCATGTCTGAGTAAAGGTAGCCAATCACAAAAGTCATCTCCGCCTTGTCTAGTTTGATTGACAGATAGACCCATTCTGCTGAAAAAGCTCTTCATGAAATAAATACGCCATTGTGAAAAACAGCAACGATAAAAACAAAGCTACTTTTGGAAAGTATTGCAGAATCAAGGTTCTGAAAAAGGCGTAGAATTATAATAGCGTATTCCGCAGATAAAATGTATATTTTAAAATTTTTGTTTTAAAATAATGAACAGGTTTTTAAGCAAATGAAAAATATATTGAATAATATAATGGCTAATTATGATAAGTGTGCAGGTTTTCCCAATTTCATGATCTATTTATATATTTATAAGAGATTTATTGGTTGATTGTGTATTTTCATGGGCCATATTTATTTATTTAATTAGTATTTATTTATTTATGAACAATCGGGACTCCCATACTACTGGGCCTCAGGAGAAAATCAATGGACTTATTTAATGTTTTATTTGCTTTCGCTTCTGTTGGTCATTATTCATGTTCGCTTTTGGTCTTTCTGCTAGAGACCAGTGTTGTGTTTAGTCTTGTCTTTATAGTCTTTGTTAAATGTCTTTTGTAGTCTGTTAGTTCCCCATGTTTCTCAAGTGTCTGATCAGCACTGCTCTCCCATTTCTCTTGTGTCTTTGGTTTAGGTCAGTTGGTTTCTGTTGCTTGGTGCCATTTCAGTTGGTTATGATTAAAAGTTATTGCCTGAGTTAATTATGTTTCTGTTGACCTCTTTGCAGGAATGGTTGTTTGCCATCTTTGGGCTTTTTGAAATTAAGTGCCATTTTGATAAACTTCTGTTGTGTCCTCTCTGGCATTTCGATCCCTCACATGTAGTGTCAGAAGCGGTCAGCAATTGAGGGTTTTGTACCCTCTCCACTTACGGCACAGTTGGTAGTAGGTGTACCATGCAGCGTGGAGGAAGAGTTGTAGACTAAGTTAATGTAGTTTCTATAATCTACAGATGAGAAAAAACTGCAGAAGATGGTGAGCTGGCTCAAGACCACATGGCTGAGGCTCAGCGGTGCAGAAGACTGGTACATGACAGGAAGCGAAACTATAGAAGCTTCCTCTCAGGTCAGAAAGGTTCTTGTGATACTCCCAACAGTGACAGTAAACTGCTGGCAAATGTAAAGGTCAGCACATGTGGTGCACAAAAACTTGGAATATGACTTACCAGGTGTCTACTCCAGGTCATGCGTTCCAGCATGGTGCTTCATGTGAGATCTTTAAGAATGGTTCCCAAAGGCTGAGGAGGAGGCCAAGGTGCTGCTCTCTAGAATGTAAAGGAGGAGGAGGTTGAATGTCTTCAACATCAACTGCCACCACTCCCGGATTTAAGCCATCTACCTTCAAACCAGCAATCTCAGGTGAAAGCACTAATAAATCTAAGGGTATTTCAGGAGTCTTAGGGCTTTTTGATCTTGTGGAACATGACGTGTGCTGAAAAGACCATGCCACTGTAAAGCGGATGAGCTGGGATCCCAGAGCGTCTCTTAGTTCATTAAAAAGGAGGTGGACTTCATGCTGTCTCTTAGGATTATCCCAGCCGCCTTCAAAAAGTGGTGGTGTAATCCGGTGGTTTTGGTTCCCAAGAAAGATGGGTGTGGGTCGATTTTTGCATTGATTTTTAGATACCTGAATGCATAAATGTCAAAGTCGATTCTATCCGACTCCTTGGATTTAAAAAAGCAGTAACACCATTGACACTCTGCAAAGGTTGTTGGCAAGGTGCCTGCACTCGGTCACAAGTACACAGCTTTCCTGGACGCCCTGGGGCCTTTGTGAGTTCACTGTTCTACCGTTTGGATTACATGGTGCCCCAGCAACTTTCCAGAGACTCATGGACCAGGTACTCAGTGGGCTTGATGGCTTTGCATGTGCTTATCTGGATGACATTGTTGTTTACAGCACAACATGGACGAACATTTGAAAACATTGAAACTTCTGGAGTGTCTACATTCAGTGGGACTGACAGTTGTCCAGCCAAGTGTGTTTTTAGACTGAAACAAGTACCTAGGTTTTACTATTGGAGGTGGACGATAAGACCACAGAAGTTAACAAAGTTCAAACGAATTGAGTCCTGTCCTCTTCCCAAAACCAGGAAGCAGCTGAGGTCATTTTCTTGGCATGGCGGGCACACGGTTTATTCCAAACTTCTCAGCCGAGCTGCTCCGCTGTGAGCCTGACAGTCTCAAGATCTCCAAATCAGATTCGATGGACCACCAGGGCTGAAGCGACCTTCAAGCGTTCATTAGTACCAACAGTACTTCACATGGCCCAGACTTTGAAAAAACCTTTTACACAGAGCGGATGCATCTGAGAGGGGCGTTGGAGCTGTGCTTCTCCAGGGAGCTCCAGGAAGCTGATGCCCAGAGAAACTCGCTATTCAACCGTCGAGAAGGAAGCGTTGGCAATCAAGTGGGCCATGGACTCGTTCAAATATTACCTTTTAGGGAGAGAGTTTACCCTGGAGACTGACCACAAGGCGTTATCTGGCTGGAGAGGATGAAGGATACCAATGAATGGATAACAAGATGGTATCTTGCCATGCAACCCTTCTGCTATAAAAGTGAAGGCCATCTAGGCAAGGACAAGCCACAGCCTGACTACCTCTCCAGTTCTACAGAGAGTTTTGGAAGGGGAGGGAGTGTGATGGCAGCATGCATACCCACAAACTCAACATAAAATGGCTTTCCTCAACATTGCACACTTTTTTAATTTTATTATTTCCAGATTCTTTATTCTTGAATAAATGCACATTCTTTGAATTAAAATATACATTCATTATCTGTTTTCAATAATTTCTAGCTTTTGTGCATATGTTTTAGTTTACTTATTTTTTGGTTTGTTTAATTAATGTTTTTCTTTTTGAGTTGCCAGTGCTGAGGGGTGCTACTGAGTGGCCTGCAATTGTGGCTGGTGCTGCTGCTGGGCTGTGCTGTGAGACTGGCAAGGAGCTCAAGTCTTCCTTCATCTCAGCCAGAGTAGTGGGCACCATCTACTGGGAGCCTCAGGGGCAGCTCAATAGGACTTATTTAATGTTGTTGCTTCCTATTGAGGTCATTATTCATTTTGTTCAGCTTTTGATGCTTTCTCTTCCACTAGGAGAACAAGTGTTGTGTTTAGTCTTGTCTTTATAGTCTTTGTTAAATGTTTGTGTAGTCATGTTAGTTCCCCCCATGTTTCTCAAGTGATCCTGATCCCAGCCACTATATATATGTTCCCCTGTTGTGCTGAGTTTAGGTCAGTTTGTTTCTGTTAGCATTCTGTTCAGTTGGTTAAGTTAAAGTTATTGCCTGAGTTAATTATGTTTCTGTTGACCTCTTTTACAGTTTGTTCATCTTTTTACATTTTTTGAAATTAAAAATTTTTCATTTTGATAAACTTCTGTTGTCCTCTCTGGCCGCTCGATCCCTCTAGAGACAAACATTCACCTTGACAGTGCATTTCTAAAAAGTTAACAATATGGCGCTCATATCTGGGGTCTAAGGTTTAATTAAATTAAGAAGCCTAGAATCCCAGTGTGTGTGTGTGTGGCGTGATGCGTGTTTAGAGGACTGGCTGGCGTGCCACGTGGGCTTCGCGTGAGAGCCTTTGACTCGATGGGCTTTAGGCAGTGTAGAAGTCTATTCCTCCTGCGTCTGTAACAGCAAACCCATACCTACGGTGGCCGACAGGGCTCACACTATACTTAAGAAAAAAAGCAACGAAATTACCAGTAACACGACGACATAGCGCAGCATTAGCATTAAGCTCAACTGTGAAGTGGGGACTTTTTAAAAAAAAAGTCGGTTTCTAAATTATTCAGCGCTCTTAGAACTTCATTGATATTTGGACCACGATTAGAGATTGTTTTCTTTAATTTCTTCAAATAACACGTTTGTCTAAAAAATAAATTACTCAGCTCTCCAGAGTGACATCTGTATCGCAGCTCTTTGTCTTTTTTTTTATTAAGACTTTTAAGAAATTAAGTAAATTTAATAGGAAAAAAACTAAATAATTTACAACTTTGTCTGAATTCTGATTTAAATCTCGTACATTTACAAAAAAAAAAGTCATATCGTTATGTGGAGCCTTTTCTGAAGTTTTTTTTCGGATAGGTTTAAAAAAAAAACAATGATTCTAAAACCTTTTGAGGCGCAAATCAGATAATTTTCAGTGTAAACCCGGTTTTCGAGGTTCGGTGTCAGTAAAGCGGAGTTTCATATATAAAATAAGGAACCAGGGGCATTTTAGATTATGAAGGACCGCTTTGCAGCTTTTATTTTCCTTTTTCATTCACATATCCTGGGGTTAGTCGTCACCTTCTGCGACGCTGAACCTGTCATCCGAACACCAATGCAGAAGTAAACAGTTTTACATCACCCCTCCTCCAGATGAAAGCGTCCGTTAAAACATACTAACAATAAAGAGGAATGAAAATAGTCTGTTATATTAGCATTAGAACGTTCACAATCACAAAAAATGCTCCTCCTCAGACAGAAGCGTCACACAGACATAGAAGATCTTGTCTTTAATGGAGAAAGAAAGGATGCAAGGGGACAGCTGCAGGGATACTCTTGAACCTTTGCTCTTGTGATGACTTCTCTTTTTTCTTTCTGACCGTGGTCGAAACGCAGAATTTTCTCCAGGGCCGAACGGATCCTCGTTTGGGGTTTAACCGTTCGAATCCTCAGCCTCAGAGCCAGTTAATAAGACAAAATGTCTTCTTCTGTATGGAGGTCCTATACTGTTCATAATTAAATAAATAAATATTTGATTAAATAAATAAATGTATTCATGCAAATACAACCAACCAATAAATCTCATAAATATATAAAAGATGTGAAAAAGGTGAAAACCTGCACACTGATTTTACTAAATTAGGCATTATATTATTCAATATATTTAAGTTTTAGCACTACAAAACCCTGTTTATTATTTTAAAACAGCATTTTAAAATATTCATTTTAATCATGGCGGAATATTATTATAATTCTACTTCTTTTTCAGAACCTTGGTTCAAAACCAATATTTTCCATTAGCTTTGTTTTTTTATTTCATATTGCTGTTTTTCACAATGGCGTGTTGACATGTTTCAGCGATATCCTTGGCTTGCTGACATTAGAATCAAATAAGACAAACAATCTGTCTGCAGAAGATGCAAACATCTCGACTCTGTTTTTGTAGTTGAGGGGTTTGTGTGTGGACCAAAGGAGCTCAGTCGTCCCACGTCTGAATTCCGTGAAAACTCTGACTCTTCATAATTCCTCAGCTCTCGTTTTGCTCTGCAGCTAACAGCTCTTTGCTGTCTGACACAGATCCCAGTCCTGTTGGAAGCGTCCATCATTACTTATATATCTCGGCTTGCAGGAGGCGGCTGGCCGGACGGCGGAGAGTCGGACCAGACAGCTTGTGAATGAGAACATGCCTGCTCGGCCTCCTGAACCTTATGATATTTTTCTATTTTCATTGAACACGTGATTATAAATCAAGTCCTCTGTTTTTCCCCTCTTGAGGAAAATGTTGAACCTTTCCTCGCGAAAGTTTCTCTTTCTGTGGTTTTAGCACTTGGCCGGAGATCCGGGGTTTTGATTTGGGATGCTTCCACGTTCAGACCTCTCAGAGCTGGTTATTAAAAGAATCAGTCTCTGTCTCGCTTGGATATACTTTTTGTGTACTTTTCATTTGAACTGAACAACAGATATAACAACTTGCGCTCACATACACACACACACTTTTTTTGAGCTGAGCGCTCTGATTAGAGTGTCGCTGCAGCACGCCTGGCGTAGTCAGGCGCTGTTTGGCACAAAGTTCGGCCCAGGCGCTGCGCACTCGCGGCGTCCTAATTTACTCTGTAACAGACTGGAAGACTCTCCGGGATGATCTCATGGGAACTCAAACATGGAAACATTGTTGTGGAACCATTCCCGAAATAAGTAAACCACGATCTTAACATTCTCCGTTGTGCATTGTGCATCCATGCATTTAAATTGAGACGTGGCTTTTAGCAATAAAACCACGGTGTTGCTCAGGCTAAAGCATTTAGCTACTAGCTCACCCACAGCAGCATGGTGTGTTTAATAGACTCCTGTTCACAAGTTTGTAAAAATTAAACAGCTTACTCAGCCTAGCAGGCCGCACTACTAAGATGTTCATGAGAAGATGAAAATTGCAGAGCCGGAAACCACACAAAAATCACAGGGTAGTACTACTTCAAGCAGCTTTTATCCGCAGAAATTTAGAACAAAACTGCCCAATTTCTGGTAACACTGTGGATGTTGAGGTGCACCTCCCCCTAGTGTTGAGGTGGGCATCGGCAAATCACACGTTCACTTTCAGCATCTTCGATCGATGTAGTCAGGGTGCTGCTGCTCATGTCTGAGTAAAGGAATCATGAAATAAATACGCCATTGTGAAAAACAGCAACATGAAATAAAAAGAAAGCTACTTTGGAAAATATTGATTTTGAAATCCAAGGTTCTGAAAAAAGAAGTAGAATTGTAATAATATTCAACATGAATAAAATGAATATTTTAAAATGCTTTTTTAAAATAATGAACAGGTTTTTAAAGGAAAATGAAATATATTGAATAATATAATGGCTAATTTAAAATCAGTGTGCAGGTTTTTCACCATTTCATGGTCTTTTTATATATTTATGAGAGATTTATTGGTTGACTGTGTATTTGCATGAGGTCACATTTATTTATTTAATCAAATATTTATTTATTTAATTATGAACAGTATAGGACTCCATACTTCTGGGGAGGGACACCATCTTTTTATTAAGGTTCTCAGTCCTCGATCACACAATATAGACGCAAACTCTCCCGCTCCGCGCTCTCACCCCCCTCTTTCGCCCGTGCTCTCACACATGCACGCGGGGTCTCCAACACACACACACGCACCCACGCACGCACACACACACACACACAGCGCGCGCACACTCCATAACTGTCGCCGTAAGCTTCATCGCCTGCAGAGATCCTGCAAACCACCCATCAAAAAATAAAACATTAATAAATCATAAATCAAGCAATTAAACTTCCAGACATTTGGAACGTTATCAATAAACATTCAGTTCACCTGTTCAACTAAGTTTAGTCGGCCTGCTCTGCTGCTTTGCAGCGTTCACTTGTTGCTGCTGCTGCCCTGTATGCTCACTTCCACTTTAATCTCGTAAAAATACAATTTTTTTTCTCATAAATTTACGGTTTAAAATTTCATAATTTTACTTTTTTTGGTGGCCCTAAAACTCTGTCGTACCGAATAGTTTGAATCTGCCAGGCTTATATTTTTTCCCCAGGAAAAAAGTACTCACTTCCGTTGTGCTGAGCTTAATGCTAATGCTGCGGTTATGTCGTCGTGCTTCGGGTAATGCCGTTGCGCTGTCTCTTAATGCCGTTGCGCTTCGGGTAATTTCGAGCCCTGTCGGCCACCGTAAATGCAAGTGTACAACATGAAGAAAAATCAATGCAGTATACAACATACAATCAATATACAACACAAATAATGTTAAACAGCCAGGGGAGTCGATTCATTAAATATTTGCAGAGAGTTACAAATTTCAATAGTTCTGAGAGCCTTTTTGTTGGAGGAAAAGGATATTGATTTTATGTAAAAAGTTACATCTTTAATGAATTGTGGGAAGTATGGTGTTTTATTAGTAAATTTACATTTATGTATGTAGAATTTTGCCAGAAGAATTAATAAATTAATTATAAAAAAAAACTTTTGTTTTTTGGGGGTCCTGAAAAAACAAAGTAATACATTTTCCCATTTCAGGGAGAAATCTTTGAAGACATGAATAATGATGAAACTACTGAACTCCTTCCAAAATCTCCATGTGGACAAACAATGCCAGAAAAGATGAGTTACTGTTTCTGGGTGATCTCCACAGAAACTACAATCAGTATTAGAATCTTTTTTAAATTTTATCATGTAATGTTTGGCAGGGTAAATTTTATGGAGAATTTTAAAGGATACTTCTTTTACCTTATTTATTATTAAATACTTATGAGGGATCGTCCAGACCGCTTTCCAGTTGATATCTGGAACAAATTGATTCCAATAATTTAAAATATACGGGGGAGAGGTATAAATCTTTTGAAATAATCTGCGTATTTTTATATTAGTAGTACGCCCATAAGGGAAGCATATTTTTCCTACCGGTGACTCATCCGCGTTGGATATTGTATTTTGATTAGGTATCAAATTATCAGTGTTCTTAAATAACATTACTATTCCTGAGGGGATAGCCTTCTGCACCATTGAAAACTCTTGTAAAGTAATAGGTAAATTATACTGTGATAGGAATTCGTTATAGTTTAACAGCTGCCCCTCCTTATTAAATAGTTGAGCCACCAGTAGGATCCCATTCTGGATCCAGGTCTCTAAATAGAGCGATGTATTTTTGTATAAAATATCTCTGTTGTTCCAGATGATGTACTTGTGTGGAGAAAAATTATGTTTGTATATAAGGTTTCCATGCTAAGAGAACCTGCTTATGGAAGGATGAGAGTTTTGTGGGGAGTTTCTCAACATTATAGTGACAATTTAAAATAAATTTAAAGCCTCCAAAACGGGAGAAAATCTGAAATGGTATGATGTTCCAGATAGAGGTGGGGTTCTTCAAAAAAATTTTGGCCCAATTAATTTTAAAAGTATTATTGAGAGAGTTAAAGTCTAGAAAGTTAAGTCCACCTGATTCATAGTCATTCATAAAGACAGATTTTCTTATGTAATGTGTTCGATTTTTCCAGATAAAATTAAGAAGTGTGCGATCAATTTCTTTACAAATGTTGTTGTCAAGGTGTAAGCAGATGGCAACATAAGTTAGACGGGAGATTCCTTCTGCTTTGGTTAGCAGTACTCTACCTCTTAAGGATAAGTCCCTTTGTAGCCATTGATTAAGCTTCTTTTTGGTTTTCTGTATGATTGGAGTAAAGTTAGATGAACATCTTTGTTTTTGATTTTTATTAATTAAAATACCCAAGTACTTAATTTCTTGTTTAACAGGGATCGTGCAGATAACATCAACTGAGCAGTCTTTAATAGCTAGTAATTCACATTTGTTTACGTTTAATGTTAAACCAGAAGTTTGAGAAAAAATATTAATTGCGTCTAAGATTAGAGGAATCTGGCTTGAGTTTTTTAAAAAGAGTGTAGTGTCATCAGCCAATTGGCTAATGATAAGCTCTTTGCCAGCTATGGTAATGCCCTGCACATTACTAGAACAAATGTGGTTTGTTAGGATTTGAGTGCAGAGAAGAAAGAGATATGGTGAGATTGGGCAACCTTGGCGAATGCCTCGTTTTAGGTCAAATCTAGGGGTGGAGCCATGTCTCATTTTTATAGAGCTGTTACCATTCGAATATAAAGTTCTGACAGCATTACAGAAAAAATCTCCAAAGCCGAATAATTTTAATGAGTTGAAAATAAATTGGTGTTCGATTGTGTCGAATGCTTTATAAAAGTCTAGGAAAAGAATAAAGCTGTCATCAGGCACCAAATCAGAGTAATCAAGTATATCTAGCACCAATCTGATATTATTAGAGATATGCCTATTTTTCATGAAACCTGACTGCGTTTCATCGATGATTAACTCTAAAACTTTTTTGATTCTATTAGCAAATATTAAAGCCATAATTTTATAATCACAATTAAGCAAGCAAATGGGTCTCCAGTTTTCAATTAAGAGCAGGGCTCCAGACTAACCTTTTTCACTAGGAGCACAGTGGCCCCTAACTGAAAATTTTAGGGGCACAACCAGAAAATTTAGGGGCGCATACCGTAAATCAACATCCTAACCAAATCTACTAATTTCCACTGTATTACGAATAAATACTTTAATAATAGATGCAGAAATTACAATGTGCTGTTTCTAATTCAGTGTCACATTTTATTCTTCACTTTTGAAAATGCAACTTGCAACAATCTTTGTGACACCAAATAGGTGCAGCCAAGATGCACAATAAGCGTGTTTGAGATCACCCAGGTGGACTCAACGCTGCACAGATCACCTGGTGTGAGACGTATATTTTTGTATTTGCTCCAACGTCAACTGTCAATCATCACAAAGACATGCGAGAAAGGGGTGGAAGCAAGGGGCAAACCTACCCGCACACAGCTGGAAACTGAACTGACTGAAAGCTGCCCAACAGACTACAAAACAATGCATTATGGGACTTGTGTCCTGATGGTTTTTGTAGTTGAGTGATTAATTAAAATAATTTAAAATACCAATTCATTAAAAAAGGCTACATGCATTACAAAACATTAAAATAATTGTAAAATAAATACATAATAACACAGATCACACTAAGGGGGAGAGGAATATTAAAACTAAATTGAATGTTTAGGACAACTCCAAATTCCTGTTCTCCTTCAGTCTTGCTGCAGATTCGCCTTCATCTCACACCCCCCCCCCCCCCCCCGGTCTCCCCAACGATCCAGGCGAGGTCCCGGTTCATCTCAAACACGTCTATCGTTGCATTTTCCCCACGTATTTTCAGTGTGTCTAAAACTAATGTTGTTTTTGCCCGCACGTGTTTAAAGTTCAAGCCCCGTTAGCTGTCACGCACGTGCGTGGGGGACATTTATTCTCCTCAGCTGACCCGACTCCCACGGGAGCGGTGTGCTGCCGTAACAGCCGTGCATAACCGTTTGATGCGCCGCCGTAACCATAACCAAAACACTAAACCTTCCTCCGGTTCTGTGAGACCCAGAGAAAAGTTCAGCACGGACTACATGTATTTAGAAAATTATGAGCGAATAGATACGTTCTAGAAAGGAAAGTAAGGAACTCCTTCATGTGGTCCGGGGAGGGAGGGGGCTGTCAGGTGTCCTGCTTTCAAGCCCTGTCATTGTCCCGCCCCCAACAGTCATTTACCCCACTGTGATTGGTTGGTCATCTCCGTGCACGACAATGAAAAAGTGTCATTCATTAAAACTGGCGGGCTGCAGTAAAATTAAATTTTCATATTAAGGCGGGGGCCGCAAAATATCATCTTGGGGGCCGCAAATAGCCCGCGAGTTTGAGACCCCTGCTGTACACTAGCGGCAGGCCGGAAGAACGAAACATTGGTTCGCTTACCCATAGCTCAGACGCACATATCAGGTTGTGACTATATTTGTCTCCGTTTCCTTCCCACAGATTTTTACGCGCGCGCGAAGTTTTGTTGTAGGAACGGAGCTAAATTATTAGAGAATGCCTGGTAAAATTCTGCAGATAAACCATCTGTGCCGGGAGATTTGTTGGACTTCAGCGCGAAGATGGAATTAAGTACTTCCTCCAGAGTTAGAGGGCTGTCGCACTGACTCCTGTCCTCCTCATCAATAGTTCGGAGGTTTTGAATATTGTTAAAAAATAAGGAGGAAATGTCCTCATTGTAACTAGCTGCTTCGTGTGTTGATTGTCGCGTGTCGCCGTGTGACACTAACGCTACGGAAGCTCTGGGGAGCCAAAAATGCGCCAATAAAAACTCGATTTAGTTATTTTTGAAATCGCCGTAACAAAAAATTCGAATTAATTCATTTGATCGATTTATCGCCCAGGCCTAAATATATATACAGTAAACCCTTGTTTTTCGCGGGGGTTATGTTCCAAAAAGAACCCGTGATAGGCAAAATCTGTGAAGTAGAAATCTTTATTTTTTTCTTACAATTAATATACAATTAAATACTCTATTATACATTGAAAAAAAAGAACAGACCATTTTACAGGCTCAAGCATTTGTTTCACGAAGAAAAGTACTTTAGAAACGTTTTTTTCAACAAATAACTTCTGTACTGTACTGTCAAATAATAATTTTAATCATCTATGTGAACAGAAGGCTTCAAATCGCGGAGATTAGCCCCGCCCACCGCGACTGGAGTAACAGGATTAAACAGGAGAAAATTTAAAAGGATTATGAAAAAAATACAAAGTACAGTCGGACAAATAGTGACTCAGGTGTATTTCACTGCTCTAGACTACAGACTGATCCGCTGCATCCTGACTCCACTTTGCAGTGTTTTCTTCTTTTGAAGCCCGCGGTGCAGGTGTGTGTTTGTTCGGGAGAAGAGCATAGTGACAGGCAGTTGTCGCTCTTTTTTAGAGAAACTCAAAATTGCAAGAGAATTTGCACGTACGTAATGTAAATTTGGCAAGCTGTTTTACGTAGCTGTACATTTTAAACTGCAACGTTATTTTTTTATTTATTTTTTAAATGCAACGTTATTGACGCACAGTTAGAGAAGAAGCGGAGTGACTTTTTAGCCAATCAGAATGCAGAACACAATGCACGGTGCAAATCTGTGAAGTAGCGAAACCGTGAAAAGTAAACTTCGTTATAGCTAGGGATCACTGTATATATGTATAACTTATCCAACTTAAACCAATTAATTATCATGACTCACAGTAACTGCAGTTTTTATCCACAGACGCTGTTGCACTAGGCGTGCTAAATACAGTCATCATCGTCCCCTCCCTCTCACTCATGGTGCAGAAAGAATTAAACACAACAGGGTAAAATAACTCAGCAAAACACAGTAAAACAGCAACAACTAAACATATTTAGACAAAAACCTACATGTGTACACAAATCCGTCCAGACAGGCAAAGGGAATGGTATCCCACAATTCCTTGCGGTGCCGATCTAACAGCAGCACAAAAGTTACACCTACTTAATTGAATTAATTAGAATGAAAGCTAAATAACTGTCTGATAACTATGTGTAATTTTTTTAGTTGACTGAACTCCAAAAAAACGATTTACCGTATTTTCACGAATATAAGGCACACTTAAAATTCATACATTTTCGTCCGCCAGCAGGGAAAATACGGTATCTTAACTTTTATGTGAGGAACATCGCCTGAATGAGACCCTTTCTCTCTAGAGCCAGTGCTGAAATCCTAATTCATGCTTTTATTACATCAAGATTAGATTACTGTAATGCCCTCCTTTCTGGTGTAAAGAAAACCACTCTTAATCGCCTGCAGCTAGTCCAGAAACTCTGCTGCACCCCTTTAATCGAGAACCAGGAAGAGGGAGCACATTACACCAATCTTAGAATAACTGCACTGGCTCCATGTCAGCTTCAGGATTGATTTTAAGATTATTTAAATAGTTTACAAGAGTGTTTGTGGTAGTGGTTCTTCTTTTATATCAGATTTCCTCTTAATTTATGAACCACCTAGAGCCCTTAGATCCTCAGGCGTGGGCCTGCTAAAGTTCCCTAGGGTCAGGACAAAAAACCACGGCGAGGCCTCATTTAGGTACTACGGACCTCGTCTGTGGAACAGCCTACCTGAGGATGTGAGGGCCTCATCCACTGTCTAGGTTTTTAAAAAGAAATTAAAGACCTATCTATTTAATTCAGCTTTTAACTAGATCTCCTATGGGGGATCTAAAATTTTTACTGTTATATTTTATGATATTTTACTACATTTTTGTTTAATGTGTGTTTTGTATTATTATTTTTTTTTCCTTAACATCTTACCTTATTATTTTTACATTTCAGGTGTTTTAGACTTTTTATGCATTAACTTATTTAATTTTTTTTATATTTTAGCTGTTTTTATATTTTAACTTTTCTATTTATCACTTTCACATTTTAGACGGTTTACAAGTGTTTTCTCCCCCTTGGCTGGGGTGTTTGTGTCTATGCTGACACCCAGGCCAACAGGAGGACAGAGCAGACGGCACCTTCTTGGTTCTCTCTTAAGGTTTTTTCTTGTTAACTCTTTTCCTTGTGCTTGTTATTGTGTATTTTATTATAAGGGGCTCATTTATTTAGTTTTTGCATTGGTGTTTTTGCATCCTTGTTTGTTTTTATGTACAGCACCTTGAGCTGTTTCTTTACATGAAAGTTGCTATAGAAATAAATAAATTTGAGTTTTGAATTTAACTGAAGCAAATAGTTACAGTGTTGGACAAAATAGTTGATACCCCTCAGTTAAAGAAAGAAAGTCCACAATGCTCACTGAAATGACTTGAAACGTTCAAAAGTAACAGTAAATTAAAATATATTGAAAATTAAATAATCAAGATCAGCCATTACTTTTGAGTTTTTGATTAACAGAATTTAAAAACAAACAAACAAAAAAAAAAAACTAATGAAATAGGACTGGATAGAAATGGTGGTACTCATAACTTAATATTACGGGTACCAGTTGTCTCAGGTTTGACGGGTGTCTTCTCCAAATGGCATGTTTCAGCTCCTTCCACTGATGTTCAATGGGATTCCGATTTGGGCTCATAGAAGGCCACTTCAGAATAGTCCAACGCTTTTTTCTGAGCCATTCATTTCTGTTGTCCATGTTCAGTGTGGTACACACCTTTTCACCAAACAGCAACGTGACTATTTGTCTCCCTTTAAATAGGCAGACTGACTGATTATGAGTTTAAAAACAGATATGATGTCAATTAAAGGACATACCTGAGTTCATTATGACCCCCTGGGCAATTAGTTTTCAGTTTTATGGAGGTACCATCATTTCTGTCCAGCCATATTTCATTAATTTGTTTTTTAAATAATTCTGTTAATCATCAACTCAAAAGTAATGGCTGATTTTGAATATTTAATTTTCAATAAAGTTTAATTTGTTACTTTTGAACGTTTCAAGTCCTTTCAGTGAGCATTGTGGACTTTCTGTAACTGAGGGGTACCAACTATTTTGTCCACCACTGTGAGATAGATTAATGTAAAAAAGTTTATCTTTCCAACATCCATACGTGGTCTTATCACCCTCTCATTGTGGAAAAAGTATCATCTGAGCTTCTTCATCCACTAAATTATCTTCAAATGGACACGTCATGCTGCTTCACCTCTCTGAAAACAAACTAACCTTCAACTAAACCTGCTCCGGACCAGGTTATGTTCAGAGCATGAGTTGCTATGGGGACTAACTAAGCATACCCAAAATTATACCTCCATTTTTGGAGCTGAAAGCTGAGGTTATCCGCTTCCTGTGCCTCGAACTTACAGTGGTAACTAGCATAACCTGCTTTCTGGAAAATATCCCCCTGAAGGCGACTGAGTAAACAAACAACATGCACAGAAACCAGGGGGGTATTCCAGGAAGCATGTTTAAACTAGCCTGACTTTAAGCCTGAACTCTGGCTGAAATCCGTCTGAACTTGCTTACTCTGGGTATGTCGGTTCCAAAAGACCGGATATGAGTTGGCGTAATTACGCTCGACTTGGTAACCCTGGGTTAATGGGCGTGCACAGCAGGTACATAAAGACATTCTCAATAGATCACCGATTTCTGGAGTCACCATGGAAACGCGTGGAGTGAAAAAAAGAAAACGCTGTTCTTCAGTGAGACGGAGTCTGAGGTTTTAATGACGACGTATGAAGATTACACGACCATCAAAAAAGTAACACGGCTGCATCATCAAAAAAAAAAAGAGTTTCTGCGTGTAGAAAAAGAGCAGACAAAGTAACCGCACGAGTTTCTGATCTTTTTTCCATTTTCCTTGTGACGCATATATATATATCCGTATCCAATTTTGCCAAGTTAAATGAATTAGTTCTATAGGGAACAAAAAATTGAGTTAAATTTATTCAACCTAATTTCTTAAGTCTATAAAACTCAATAATTGTTTATACAACTCAAATTTACATATTTATTTAACTAAATTTCATATTACTCCAATTCAATTAATCTTTTTTACATCTTGATTAATTATATTTCTTGAACTCTCAAATGTCTAAGTTTGAGCCAGCAGATATACTCAGTTTTATAACAATAAAAAAGATGGGGGGGAAAAATGCACGGAGCGCAAAAATTCGCTAAAGAATTTACCATCGTCATTACAGTACTTTCTCGTAGGGGTGCTATATTAACTAACCATCCTCTCCTTCACTCTCACTCACGGTGCAGAGACGTAAGCTCAGTCGGGCAAAATAACTCGGCGAAACATGGCAAAACACAGTAAAACAGCTAAACAACTAAACACATTTGGTCAAAAACCCACAAACCCAAATTCGTCCAGACAGGCAAAGGGAATGATATCCCACAATCCCTTGCTGTGCCGATCTAACCGCAGCACCAAAGTTTCACCTACTTAATTAAATAATTTGAATGAAAGTAAAATAACTGTCTGAAAACTACGTGTAATTTTTAAACCGACTTACAAAAAAAAAAAGATTTATCTTAACTGAAACAAATAATTAAGTTAGATCAAAGTAAAAAAGAATATTTTTCCAACATCCATAGGTGGTCCAATCACCCTCTCAATGTGGATAAAGTATTATCTGAGCTTCTTTATCCACTAAATCATCTTCAAATGGACACACCATGCTGCTTCACCTCTCTGAAAACAAACTAACCTTCAACTAAACCTGCTCCAGACCAGGTTATGTTCAGAGCATGAGTTGCTATGGCAACTTGACCTACCCTGAAACATACCTCCATTTCTGGAACCGAAAGCTGAGGTTATCAACTTCATTAGCCTCAAACTTATCGTGGGAGCTAGCATAACCTGCTTTCTGGAATACCCCCCAAGCTCTGTGGCATTTCTTGACATGACTGACGTTTGGCCCTATCTGAGCACGTGCTTCAATTGGATTTAAAGACAGAACGTTTACTGGCGTGGACCAATTACGTGGCGGTGCGTGGAACAGAATGGGTGGGTCCATGATTCCTCAATCAATGCAACAGTATGTATCTGACGGAAGTCGTCATCTGTTCCTTTCACTACAAAAGCATGACGTCATTTTGTTAGGCCAGAAAGTTGTGTTTTTGTAACAAAAACGCAACAAACAAACTGCAAACATTATTTTACACACTGGCTGAACATTTGTCATGCCGTTTTGTCCTTTTGTGTGAATAGTAAAGCCCAGATTTGGGACTGGTCTTGTAAAATCGACTGTTCAGACCGGAAGCTGAACAATCCGGAAGGTGACTTGACATTAGGTCTCCCGGCTCTGCGTGTGTGTAGGACCAATGAGATGACGCCGCGTTCCTGGCCTGCCTGCTGAGAGCGGGCCGGCAATAAGGACAACCAAAACCACCGACTGTGACGCTGGAGGAGCTCGGAATCCTGGTGGACCCGGAAAAACGGCCTTTGGCGCGACGCCTACAGCCTCCAGAGGTTCCTTTCCCATTTGACTTGCTCCGGTCACAGAAAGGTGAGTTTGGACACGTCCGTTTATGAGAAGCTCGAGCTAACGTGTTCAGTCAGGAGAAACAGTTTATCAACTTCGGTATCGTCTTCATTTCGGAGTGACTGTAGTGCCTTTCAGAGGGAAACATGTTGTTCAGCGGGTAAAGTTCTGTATGTTTGTGTTCCGTCAGTTTGGATTTCTATAAGCGAGAAGACTCATTGATTGAAAGAAGAACAACGTGTGGTTCCGATACAGAAAGGTAAGCCTCGTGCTACGAACCTTCCCGTCCCCTTTCGCGTCATCGGCCGTCCCGGAAGTCTGCAAGCACGCGCCCTCCCCACAAAAACCTGTAGGCTTTCTCTGTGCAGAATGAATTTAACGTTTGAGGCCACGGTACAGCATGTTTGATGGCTCGGCTCGGAACGGCTCAGCCTTGTACAAACATGCTCCATGACAGCTTTCATTACAGCTTCGAGTAAACATCACTTTGGACAAATCTGTTAAGATATTCCAAGTGATTTATTATCAAGTCATGATGATCTGTGACAGACCAGCATCAAGGCACTGTAGTGACATCTCCAGATGAAAGGTCTGAGGTGTTTTTAGTGTTTAAGGGGAAAATAGAGCAGCATCTGTAAATCTGGTTGGTTGTTTCATGCCTGTTGATGTTTTGACCATTTTGTCTCCAGCTCATCATGGCAGCTGGGAGTCTGGCTGTGGTTGCTCTCTCCTGCCTCTTTCTGGCATCCCTGCCGTCATACTCAGGTAAGGACTCTGTTCAGTTTAGGCAAATGTTAGAACTACAATAACCACCAAAAGCTCTGATTCTGTTCTTATTGGCTTGCATTAGGACAAACCAATCTGCTGGTTTTATTTCTACATCATAAATTGAGCTGCAGAGATTCTACTGTTCTCTCCCAGCCCTGTCATTGCCTGTGTCATGTTTTCATAGTGTCTGTGGCGGTCATGTCAGTCGACTTGGGCAGTGAGTGGATAAAAGTTGCAATTGTCAAACCTGGTGTGCCTATGGAAATAGTTCTTAATAAGTAAGTGTGAGGGTTTATTTTACTCAAGCAGATCTGGTGTACTCTGGTCTAAATCATGGCATCATTTTCCTTTGTTTTATTTTATTTATTTATTTATTTAAGGGAGTCGAGGAGGAAAACCCCTACTGCTGTGTGCCTGAAGGAAAATGAGAGACTTTTTGGAGACAGTGCTTTGGGCATGGTATGACCTGAAGATCTTTTTGTTCATGTCTTGGTCCACATCTTGCTCTATTGATTTCAATGAACGTTTCAATTTTAATATCCAATGCATCATATTCCTGCAAGCTTCTTATGCACCCAATACATTGTGTTAAACATTTCAGTCAGTGAAGAACCCCAAAACAGTTTATAGACATCTTCAAAGCTTGCTGGGTAAAAAGCACAGCAACCTTAATGTGGCGCTCTACCAGAAACGCTTTCCTGAGCACCAGCTGCTGGAAGACCCAGTAAGAGGCACCGTGCTCTTTGAAAGTTCAGAGTAAGTCTCTTTATGTTTGCCTTAGCTCAAATTGTTGTCTTTTATTGTTTGTTCATTCCATTCAAAAACAATCTTTGGATCGCTTACTTAGCATTTTGAGTTTGAGTTAACCGGGGGGGGCAAATTATGACCCAGGGCCATATTACAAAGAGTGGCCCTGAAGTGCAAATCACATAAACTAATCACTCGACACAAAAGCATTTTAAAGACAAACAAGAAAACAGCATTACATCTTAGAAAATACAAAATTATGGGACAGTGCTGATTGGATGATGATGATATCCAGTATCTTAATAACTTTTAAGAAATGGACAGATGTTTTCATCCATGCAGATGTTAAACAAAAATGGTGTATTAGGTACTAATACTGATAATCACTTTCAAGGGATTTATAAAATATGTTTGTGATAACTTCTACATTTTGAATGGATTGATTTGACAGAGCAAAGTGGTTTACTCCTGAGGAGCTACTCGGAATGGTGCTCAATTATTCACGGGGCCTTGCTCAGGACTTCGCAGGTCAGTTTGGAATAGAAGGAAGAAGCATTATTTTACAATCTGTGTGGATACAATGTGGATGTTTGTTTTTTTCATTTTCCTAATTAATCTCAAAATATACAGAACAGCAAATTAAGGATGCAGTGATCACCGTCCCAGCTTTCTTCAATCAGGCAGAACGCAGAGCTGTTCTGCATGCAGCTGAAATGGCAGGCCTGAAGGTCCTTCAACTTATCAATGACAACACAGCTGTGGCCTTGAACTACGGGGTTTTCAGGAGAAAAGATTTGGACAGCACAGTTAAGGTAACCTTTATAACATTTCAAACAAAAAATGATAAAAATGTCTTTGTGAATCAACATTTACTAGCTACAGATCACTCGATAAGTGGTCAATTTGAGGTCTAAATAAGGGGTTAATATAATTTCAATAAATATACCGTAAATTCCAGGTTATAAAGCGCACCCGATTTCAATAAATATACCGTAAATTCCAGGTTATAAAGCGCACCCGATTTCAATAAATATACCGTAAATTCCAGGTTATAAAGCGCACCCGATTACAAGCTGCACCCATCCATTTTCACGTTTTTAACTACTTTTATACATACATAAGCTGCATCAGAGTACAAGCCGCATGCATTAGGCAGCATGATCATCTTGACAAAGCACATCCTGACTCCCAGAGTAAGTGTGATTCATTAACACACTGTGGGAGGGCTCAGCCTTGCCTCAGGCTCATGTATTTGAGTACAGCCACATCTGCCAAACAGCATGGACCTCTATTCTGTTCACAAGTTCCTCAAATATGTTTTTTTTTTTTTTTTTACTTATCGACTATCTAGGTATCATACAGCTCAGTCCTTAGAAACCGTAAAAACGATCACGTGGATTTGTGTTTCCAGTCGTGTCCCTACAAAATAAAGGCTGATGTTATTCCCACATATTTACGTGCAGCCAGCCGAGTCACTATGACTCAGAGGTAAATACACTCATTCGCTGTTCTCTCCGTCACGCAGCTGACCGGCTTTTCCAATCCCGTTGGTGATGGTGGATTTTTTTCACGCTGCTTTTAACGATTGCTTTTAACTTGAAAGCTTCATCATATTGTAGTGGCGATCACGTGCACATTGAGTTTAATAGCAACAAAGGGTTCTGAGATGCGGCCGGGCATGCATGTTTCGTTTTGTTGAACCATGACTGAAGTGTCTAAGACCTGAAGTCAGGTCCATGCTGTTTGGCTGTTTAGAGGTGTGTTGAAAAACGAATGACTTGGGCTTGGTGTTAGATAGAGAATTCAAACCATTCACTGAGTCCGAAAGTACGTACATGGCGGCCGCCAATTAAATCCATAAATTAGCCGCTTCACTGAATAAGCCGCAGGGCTGTAAGCGCAGGAAAAAAGTGAAATTACGGTATTCAAATTACTTGTAAAAAAATAACAATATTCAATTGCAATAATAAACTCCTGCCACTCTGCAGAAATTATGTCCTAGAAATCGATGGTTTAAAAAAAATGTTTGCCTAAAAATGGTAAAATCGTAATTAAGACCACTCGGAATGCTTTTACTACAAATTGAAAGATTTAGGGTCTTTTAAGATGTACTTCGGCTGTATGTTTTAACAGATTGGTCTGGCATGTCTTGTGTTTTCCTACCTGTATTTCCAGGACATACTTTCTTCTTCTTTTTTTCTCCCAATTTCATTGTTTACTTGAACATATTTGTTTGGCTAATAGTGTTTATCTGTATTTGATTGTATTTTTATCTCTATTTCCCATTTTTAACATTTTCAGAGGCTTATTATTGTTAACACAACTTCAGACAGGGGGGCCCATCTAATAGTGCTTCCCAACCCTGGTCCTCTGGGATCACTGTCCTGCATTTGTTCAATTGTACCTTGCTAGACCACATCTGCTTTTGTCAAGCTTCTGGTGAGCTGAATCAGATGTGGATGAGCAGGGCAACATGGAAAGCACGCAGGACACTGTGCCCCCAGGACCAGGCTTGGGGAAAAAACGCTAATCTAACAAAGGTTAACAGTCTAAAATGATCTGTTTCAGAATGTCATCTTTTATGATATGGGGGCCAGCAGCACCACGGCCACAGTAGTCACTTATCAGATGGTCAAAACGAAGGAGTTTGGGACGCAGCCACAGCTACAGATCCGAGGTGTTGGGTGAGTTTGTTGATTAAGAAAATGTTTCCCCTCTAAAGCATAAAAACATTATGTTTGTTGAAAAATTCCTGTAGGTTATTAGATGGTACAAATGTGTGTGGTGTAAAGGTTTGCATCATGTCCAATGGTGTTTGAAGTGAGATATATATATCTTCAATGACTTGAAATCAGTGCTTTTAGCTTACTCCCAGTTCTTGGTGCAACTAACAATAAATCGGATTCTCAAAAACTATATTTCTAAAAGGCCCTCAAATCTATACTTTCATTCTATATTTTCATCAATCTATACTTTCATTCAAAGACATTTGTTTCAGTGATGCATCATATAGAAACTCATATAGAAACTGAGGGCAGTTTTTCCTCTTTTTAAATGTTTTTAAAATGACCGGATTCAAGCAGTTTGAACTTTTCCTTCAACATCTGTAGGTTTTAATGTAGGTTGTTCAGTTTCTTTTTTTTTTTTTTTAGGTTGTTCAATTTCAATAAGTTTTTAGAGTATGGTGCTGTAGGTCTAAATACTCGGGTTTTTTAAATATAATTCTTGCTCTGGTAACAAATACTTTTGTGTACTTTTAGTGCAAGAAAATTACAGGATTGCAACCCAGCTTTTCATTGAGTAAAATTGTGGGCTAAATCAAACAAAAGGACTCATGGTTATCCCTCAGTCTTTATTTAGCCATAGCGTCTTTGGGCACACTTAAAATCCCTTAAGTTTAATAAAAAGAACTGTCACCTTATAACCCAGTGTGCTTCATTGAACAATTGTGCTTGTGATCAAACTGCTGCCTGTGTTATGGTTGTAGGTTTGATCGAGGGTTGGGGGGCTTTGAGATGGATCTTCGACTTCGAGATCATTTGGCAAATCTTTTTAATGAGCAAAAGAAGAGCAAGAAAGATGTGCGAGAAAACCATCGAGCTATGGCTAAACTATTAAAAGAAGCCCAGAGGCTTAAAACCGTGTTGAGTGCAAATATGGAGTTTATGGCCCAGGTAAGCTGATCCCTTTGCCTCATTTTGATCAGTTATCTAGAATCTGCAACACATTTAATGAGATTATTCCCCAACATAACCAAGTATTTAAAAACAGTCTGCAAGAACAGGATTAAATGTAATTAAAAATCCCCAAATTTCATTGGTACTTTTGTCTATTTTGATAGGTTTTTAATAAACCTGAGTAGTTGTTCTCAAATGTTGTTGCCACAAATTTCATGGCGATCTCATTTTCTATACTTCACTTCCTGCAGATTTGACAAATATTTGACCTAATATTGTCTTCTTTCATTCTTAAGAGACTTGGATACAAGAATATTAATGGTTTGCTGATCCCCCCCCCCCCCCCCACACACACACCTTTATTCTGCAGGTGGAAGGTTTGATGGATGACATAGACTTCAAATCTAAGGTAACCAGAGCTGAGTTTGAAGAGCTTTGTTCAGATCTCTTTGAAAGAGTTCCTCGCCCTCTACACGATGCTCTGGAAACTGCAGACTTGAAGCTGGTGAGTTCTTTACTGCCAACCAGTTCATGGTTTCATAAAGGCCAAGTAAGCTAGAAGATCCTATGTGGCTAGATAGTAAAGAAGAATCGTTTGTCAGTCTTTTTACAACATTGCATATTGTACAGTGGTGTTTCACACACGTTTTATATATGACTGTGTAACCCAGGTTTGTCCCAGGTTTTTTCAAGCAGGGCCAGATTTGTCAATTTGAAAACAATTGAGGGATGTTTTTAAGACAGACATTTCTTTTCTCTCAATAAATGCCAATTAACATTTTTGTTTTCTTATACATAAACTGAATCACAGAG
Source organism: Oryzias sinensis (assembly GCA_037389245.1). NCBI lineage: Eukaryota > Metazoa > Chordata > Actinopteri > Beloniformes > Adrianichthyidae > Oryzias > Oryzias sinensis. The sequence goes on from CM074497.1 coordinate 30,504,109, forward strand.
TGCCAAAATCACTTTGACTTCTATATTTAAATAAGGAAGAGCTGCCAAAGAAAAACTTTCAAGAAACTTAAACATACCTCAAGTTCATTTCAAAACATCTATGTTAAAAAGCATCAGTAATCACGTCTCCATGTTTGGATTTGTGAGATCTTTTATTTATTTATTCTTTTTAACCCTTGTGCTATCCTAGGCACTTTAACATTGGGAGTTGGGTCATCTAGACCCACTAGACAGAGCTCTGAACCTTTTTTCTTCAATGATTTGTGATCTTCACTGGTGTCCATGGATTACATGAAATCTTTCCACCTTTATCCACCTTTGTCATGGTAGGGAGAACACGTCAAAGTAAGGGTGGGGTCATCTATGATAGCACAAGGGTTACAGGCGATCGTTTACCTTGTAGTGCAGGAGCTGTGCCTGAAGGATGGCGATTTCAGCCTTAATTCCTGTCTCTGAACCCAGTTTGATGACTTGCTGTCCTGTATTAGTCCAAGGAAGGAAAACCTAAAAACCCAAAAAAATGTCTCTATGCAAATGTGGAAAATATCAAAGTTTAGGAGGGTAAGATTACTGCATGTTTGTTTGCTTTGGACGGCGCTTTTTCTGGTACAAATGCCTATTGTCCCCTCTAGTGGTTGTTAGCACGAAACAACCACTTCAAGGCAAGTGGTTCTTGGTGGGAAAATAACAAATGAGTTTTTAATGTTTTTTTATTACAAGTTGACTTTGAGGATAAGTCACACTCCTGACCAAAATAAGAACGGTAAAACGGGAATCTACCATTTAAGCAATTTTATTCACAACTCCTGTGTAACAATGGACTGCTGGTTGCTGATTTATATGCAGAGTGGGCTTAGTGTTTGCCATGCCTGTCGCACTAAACCCATATTTTGAGTAGTCTCCTGGATTTTGTCAAACAGCCTTTTTTCTGTGAAGTTGAAGGTTCTTTTCTGTCTCTTCACTGGCTTTTTTTCTGCCAAAAGAAACAAACAAGTTAGTTTTTTATTAACTTTGCTAGCTTGAGTTTCTAATTTGGCGGTCAGAGGCAGTCTCTTTGAGTTGGGACCTGGATGTGTTTCTATGGAGTGATATTTCTGCCACCACGTTGCACACAAAACTTTCTAAGTTGCAAATGAAAATGTTTTAATATTTGCTTTTCAATTATTTTTTATCTTGCTTTCATTTATTTTCTTTTTGCTTTCAAAAACTATTTTTGCGTTTGCAAAACATGTTTTTGCGTGCATTTTCAAATTATGCTTTTTTTTCCTATCTTTGATTTTGCTACTCTGACCGCGACAGCGTGATAAAACTGCCACTACAGCCACAAGCAAAAGTTTTCACATGCGTTGTGTGTCATCTCACTTATTACTCTCTTTGATTTTGCTGAGTTAAGTTTCAGTTTTTTATTTTTTCAGTCCAGTGGTTTTCCAAAAATAAAATTTATTTCAGAATCACATTACCTGTAATCTGAGACCAAGAACTAACAAGTTCCACAACCTCATATGACACAATCATAGCAGACTGTTTATCGCATAATTTCACAGTAATTCTCTCTACTTATTTATTTATTCCTTTCATGGAGCATCATTGTCCAACTAATACTCTGTTTTCATCCTGTTTTTGTAGAATGTAGTCATTTTTATTGCATTTCTGAATCTATGCAATCATTGGAAAATAGAATATTATGTTGTTAGCCTTCAAGATCTTACTGTAAAAAAAGGTTTGCTGATTCTCTGAGTCACTTAACATAATCTCAACATTTAACAGACCTTATACATCAAATTGACCCAGGAACATCATCTCTGTTCCTCACAAATGAACATAACAGGAGGGTTAACAATGTATTTATTTCAATTTAGTTCTAATATAAGTCGCTGCGGAGTATAAGTTGCACCCCTTGCCAAACTATGAAAAAAAGGGCGACTTATAGTCCGGAAAATACGGTAGTTAATTCTGTTTCCTTTTTTCTCTCTGGCTCAGTACCAACTGTCTCAGTCTGGCTGTAGGGGACCACTGACCTAGAGTGTTAAAATTGGTGTCCAGTGATTCTCTATCCCTACCCCATACCCTGTGGGGGGTGACCAGGCCCTCGGCGACGGTGGTTCTGTGCCTTAGGTATTGGCATCCTGGCCCTGCCGGTCCTCTCTTCTTGTGAGGAGTGGGAATTCCTGAGATCTCAAGCTAGGCCATGACCTCAACATTACGTTCTAGCCTGGAGGTGTTCGTGTCCCTGAGGTGCTGGTTCTGGTCTTTGCCTCCATGTGCTGGGCCTCTTTAAAATACCCAACAACAGCATAGCCATATTTACCACTGACTTCGTTTCTCTTGGGCGAGAGGGATTTTCCCCTGCCTTGCTCTCTGCTGGACTTAACGCATGGGGTCGGGTCTCTCATGGGGGCTTATGGTCCTTTTATATTTATCAATGTGCTTGATCACTTATCACCTCTTATAACTCCCATCTACTTATTTTGCTGACTTTTTCATGAATGCGATAATTCAGAACATATGAAAGGGTTGATCCAAGCAGAGCGGAAAATGGTGAAACAATGGTTTGATGTAATAAATGATAACTAAACTGCAAATAAAAACATAATGCATGATATGATTACTGTAATTTCCGGACTATAGAGCGCACCTGATTATAAGCCGCACCCATTATATTAGGGTATGGAAACTCCTGCTGCTTCATCACCGTGGTGATCAAAAATCCCACACCGTCACGGCTCTATTCCAAACGGTGCCTGTGACACGGCAGCAATATGGTAGTAACAGCACTAACGGGGCTGGTTAAAAAAAAACAACAAAAAAAACATACCGGTAAAAGTCACTGAGAGCAGCAGTAACTTATGGGCACGCGTGCCTCTGCATGGCACGCACTGAAACCATGGAAGTCTTCTTCCTTCCTCCTCCATGATGAGGGTCTGTTCGTGCTATTCATTCACAAAGCAGGAATTTACATTAAACTTGCAACTTGAAACAATGGATAGATGAGTGGGCATAGCCATGGTCTGTTTGCCTATATGTGAATGATTTTGTGTTTAAAACGTTTTTTTGTCTACCAACAGGATGATATTGAGCTGGTAATTTTGGTGGGCGGTTCTACTCGTGTCCCCAAAGTTCAGGAGGTTCTGCTGAAAGCTACAGGAAAGTAAGTGAAAATCAAAGAGTTGGCCAAGTCTTTTAAAAGATTTGATGAACTACATTGTTTTGTGGTTTGTGTCTTTGAATACAGAGAAGAGTTGGGGAAAAACATCAACGCGGATGAGGCAGCAGCAATGGGAGCTGTGTACCAAGCAGCCGTTCTCAGCAAGGCTTTCAAAGTTAAACCATTTTTAATTCGGGATGCTGCTCTTTTTCCTATTCAGGTTTGTGCACCGCTGGCACCTGACATTACTTCAGACTTCAAGAAAGATGTGCATTTAATCAAAACAGTTGTTGTTACTCTTGTGGCATTACTCTTTAATGCTGACCTGTAGGTGCTGATGTTTGCACCATTTGCCGTGTCCAAGATTTATTTAAATAAGGAAATGGCTCCCCATCATGTTTACTTGGTTAAATTTAGCAGAAGGGCTTTTCTTTTATTCTGGTAGGTGGAATTCACTCGTGAGGTGGAAGAGGAAGGGATTAAAACCTTGAAGCAAAACAAACGGATTCTGTTCCAGAGGATGGCGCCCTACCCACAGCGGAAGGTCATAACGTTCAATCGTTACCAAAGTGACTTTGCATTTAACATCAACTATGGAGACATGAGCTTTTTGACTCCAAATGAACTCAGGTAACTGCACATTTCACTTCTAACTGGTTAAGAATTTATCTTGTAAAGTAGGTTTATGAACCCTCATAAAGAAATTGTGGATAATGTTGGCCAAAAAGGAGGTATTCAGTGAAAGTATTACCATTTAAACTTTCAAGTTTTTCCTGTTATATTAAAATTAGAATGTCACCGTTGAAGAATCCATCTTTAAAGGGCCTAAATCATGCTATTCTTGAGCCTTTCAGAGTAAACTATATCCATATAAATTATAATATATTACCTTTGGCACACTTGAAGAAATATTGGTATTTTTGCAGTTCATTTTCCTTGTAGGCACCGCCCATTTAATGGAGTCAACCTAGAGCAAGCCTTGGCAGCTGGTCTGGGTCTCTCCCACAAATCAAACGACATCCAAACTTTTGCAAAGATTGAGGTCTATATTGTAAATATAAAATGAAGCGTTTTGCCGATCACCGCCAGCAGGTGTAACACTCTTGCTGCAAGGGCCTGTTCCCTACTTTTCTGTCACAAAATGAAGACCCAGTCGTTTTTGTGGATTGGAAGGGGCTGGTGCTCAGGGCAGGTTTTTAGAGGATTGCTCAGAAATCTGTGAATGGATCAAAATCCCACTTTGGGGTGGTTTATAGTGAGGAATGCCCATTAGAAGACACTTAAAAGTACATTTTGCATGGTAAAGGCCCTGTAAGCTGTCTTCACTGCTTGTTTTTGCTGCAGTGTTTTTGGCTCTGTGAACTTGAGCACAGTCAAGCTTTCTGGAGTGGGAAGCAGCTTCCAAAAACATGCCGAGGCAGAGTCAAAAGGAATAAAGGCTCATTTCAATATGGATGAAAGTGGCGTCCTCCTTCTTGATCGGGTGAGATTTATTGATTTATTTACTCTCTGCGTTACCTTTTTTAACTTCCATGCACATACAAAGGTCTCAATGTAGTCTCATCCTGCTTTTAAAAACTTGAAGACCACCTTTAGAGGCATTCTCTGAGCAGCAGTGGGTTGCTGCAGTGTGCAAACCTCAGCCAAGTGGGTATCACTGCACTACTATGATCAGAGTGAAGCCTAGTGAAATATTTGACCTTTACATGCAACAAAATACTCATTTAGACAAACCGTCAAGACTCATGGGAAGTGGGTAATCTGGGTGTGAAGTTTCACACCATAACTGAAGGAGCTGTTAGCTGAAGTCAGCGCCATGCTGTTTGGCAGATGTGGGTGTGCTCAAATAAAAAGGCTAAACCACTGGTTACTCCTCCCTCTCTGAGACTACCGTGGTCTATCAGTATTTGGGCCAAGGTAATCAGTGATGTACCAATTATACCGCAATAACATGCTGCTTGTATACAATTGCGGCTTGTGTATGTTATAAGTGGTTAATCCTCCTTAAATTGGGTGGGTGCGGCTTGTAATCAGGTGTGCTCTATAGCCTGGAAATTACGGTATATGAGATAATAGTCGTTTTGCTCGCTGGGATGTTTGGCTATGGGATGGAAAGTTCTACTAAAAAAGCGGGGCATCCTGAATGAGGAGTGAATTAAAGCCTCATCATGCAGAACCTCTTCGGGTCGTCTGTCAACCAGCTGTATTTTTGTGAGCGGGTCGGACCAAGGCGAGCTGCTCATCCCTGGAGCAAGCAGTAAACGGGAAAGTTTCATGAAAATAATTTTTAAAAACCAAACAAAAAAACTAACCAGCTGAGTATTTAAGTAAAGTTCTATGTGATTGACCTGCGTCACCGCCCCCACCGGCGTGTCATCCCAACAATGTTCCGACCCAGGTGAAGAACTTTAAGAAAATTCAAGTTCCTGAAGAAAACTTCCGTTTTCTTCACTTGGTTGTTTTTAACGACTTTACCAAAATAATTCATATGTAATGAGGAATTAGCAAACAACAAAGTCTCAAATGTGGCAAGACATCCCAGAATAAACACCCAGCTTTTGCCCCAAAGCATCTTGATCCAGATGAGAAAAAATAGATGACAAAAATCTATTGGAGAAGCAGAGTAACTGCTAGTTAATAACACGAATTTGGTAGTTTTGTGGTGTCTCAGTAAGTAGTTCTCTTTGAAACCCATTAAATGAGATGGGGCTAAAAAACATTTCAGTAAAATGATGCCATCCACTGGAAACACCGGCTTTTCCAAAGACTTTAGCTCCGTGTTTTCATTCCTGTGGGAAACTGATCCAAATGACTCGGGGTTGTAACGGTTGCCGACCCCCGGTTTAGAGGATACAGATTCAATTAAAGCCGCAAGCGGCGTTGTATGGCCCGCAGACGCAACCCGCCTTCCACGCCCAACTCTACGCACCACCGCCTCCATGCCCAAATCTACGCACCACCGCCTCCCTCACCGCCCTCACTGCCCACTTTTGATAAAGGCTAATCAAAACGGCATTTGCTAATTATGCTAACTATGATAACTATCCTAATGTGGCTAAAAGTGCAAGCATAGCGATCAGCATCATCAACTGACTCAGGAAAACACATTTTTAAAAATGCTTATTATGCTAACTATGCTAGTTATGCTAACACAGCTAAAAGTGCTAGCATAGCGATCAGCATCATCAACTGACTCAGAAAAACACATTCCTCCATTGGTGAGAGCTATATGTCATAAGTTGATAAAAATCCCACTTTTTCCAAAATGGCAGCTTATCTGTTGATTTTATCTCCATAGCAACCATTTTATGTTTTGGTCCCCTCGGGAGGACGAACAGATTGACGTCAGTTTCGGACAAATCGGTAAAAGTAAACTTTTTGTTGTCCTTAGCAACAGTGATTTTATGCTAACCACGCCCACATTCCTTATATGTCCATATCCAGTGTTTTTCAATGTATTCTGTTTCAGGCATTAATGCATGCATTCAAATTTCACAGTAGTCCTTTGAAAAACATAGGAGTTATAGTTATACATAGTGCGCCACTTTGCTAGTTCGCCACGCGCACACCGTTCAAAATCTACAACTTCTAATTCCAACATTTCTTCCACAGTAGCTTGCCATTGATGCCCAACGTTGTTTATTGGTTTCGTTAGTCGATTCTCAAAAGAAAAAGTTCTGAATATTTTTGGCAAAAATGAAAATATTCGGAACTTTCCTTTATCGATCTTGTCGTGCGTAGCATCGTTTTGTTCAGCGCGGGCCAAGGAATCGCATATTTCCTCTTCACGACGTTCCGATGAAAAATGTGCGAGCTAGCCAAGGTGGCAACGGTTGCTAGCTCGCCACGCGCACGCCGTTCAAAATCTACAACTTCTAATTCCAACATTTTGTCCAGAGTAGCTGGCCGTTGGTGCCCGAAAAGTTACGAGACGATTGATGAAAATTCCAACGACGAGTTTTCGTTTGTATCTGGTGCTAAAGGTGCTTTTTTGAGAAAATTCCAGATGGCGGCCTTTTCCCAAGGTCAAAGGTCAACGACACTTCTGGGGTGTTTGTAGACTGGAGCTGGCAGCAAGTCTGTGCAATTGCGTGAAAATCGCTCAAACAAAAGTGTCTTTTCCCCATATTGTGGGAAAACACGAAAATCGCCAATTCTCAGAGTTCGCCACAAAATGGCCGCCAAGCCGTAGGTCGTGCGGCCGTCCCATAATGATTTCAAAACATCTTTGGGATATCCCCGACACGTGTGTCTTGGTTTCGCGACTGTATTTTGAAGTACATTTTGTTCGGCCCCATACGCGATTTTCGGCCCATTCATTTTTTTGACGGGATCGCTGGCCGTGATGTCATCGTCTTCGGGGGGGTGACGTTGACTTTGTGGAAAATTCATTTGCAATTTATCCCAGGTGTGTGCACATTTTGGTGACTTTTCGAGCATGCGGCGGGGGTCAAATTCTCGCTGAAAGGCGGCGAAGTCGTCGTTCCAACTGCGAATACAATATGGTCCTTGCAGTCAGTGACTGCTGCTGCGGGCCATAATTAAAGCCGCAAGCGAAGTTGTATGGCCCGCAGACGCAACCCGCCTTCCACGCCCAACTCTACTTACCAACGCCGACCTCAACGCCCTCACAGCCCACAAATTAAAAGCTAGTCGAGGCTGAATTTGCTAATTATGTTAACTATGCTAACTATGCTAATGTGGCTTAAAGTGGTAGCTTTGCCATCAGCATCATCAACTCTCACAGAAAAACACATTTCTCAAAATGCTAACTATGCTAGTTATGCTAACATAGCTAAAAGTGCTAGCATAGCGATCAGCATCATCAACTGACTCAAAAAAAACACATTCCTCCATTGGTGAGAGCTATATGTCATAAGTTGATTAAAAAAAAAACACTTTTTCCAAAATGGCGGCTTTTCTGTTAATTTTATCTCCATAGCAACCATTTTATGTTTTGGTCCCCTCCGGAGGACGATCAGATTGACGTCAGTTTCTGACAAATCGGTAAAAGTAAACTTTTAGTTGTCCTTAGCAACAGTGGTTTTATGCTAACCACGCCCACATTCCTTATATGTCCATATCCAGTGCTTTTCAATGTATTAAGTTGCAGGCATTAATGCATGCATTCAAATTTCACAGTAGTACATTGAAAAACATAGGAGTTATAACAGTGCGCCACTTTGCTACCTCACCCCGCGCACGCCGTTCAAAATCTACAACTTCTAATTCCAACATTTTTTCCACATTAGCTTGCCATTGATGCCCAAAAAGATTTGAGACGATCGTTAAAAATTCCAACGACAAGTTTACATTTGAATCCGCCAATAAAGGTAATATTTATAGAAAATTCAAGATGGCCGCCTTTTCCTGAGATCAAAGGTCAACGAAACTCCAGAGGTGATTGTAGACTTACATTAGTGACATGCGAGTCAAATTTCGTGAAAATCGCTCGAAAAAAAGTTCATTTATCCATATTGTGTGAAAACGCGAAAAACGCAAAATGGCAGATTTTGGCACAAAATGGCCGCCAAACCGTGGGTCGTGTCGCCATCACGTAATGATTTCAAAGCTTTGTTTGTATATACCCGACAAAGTTGTCTGGGTTTCGTTAGCCGATTCTTAGAAAAAAAATCCGAATTTTTTTTTTTTTTTTTTTTTTGCCGAGTCAGCACTTTTTTCCGTGATCGTTTTTTGTTTACCACGGCCGCATTCCTTTATCGATTTTGTCGTATGTGACATCGTTTTGTTCAGTGTGGGCCAGCGAATCGCATAATTCAGTTTCAGGCTATTCCGATAAAATTTATGCAAGATGGCTAAAATGGCGACGGTTGCGAATTCGCCACGCGCACCCGTTTCAAGTTCTACAACTTCTTATTCCAACATTTTGTCCACAGTAGCTTGCCATTGATGCCCGAGAAGTTTCGAAAAGATCGATAAAAATCCCTAGGATGAGTTTTCGTTTGTATCCGTTACTAAAGGTGCTTTTTTATGAAAATTCAAGTTGGCCGCCCCTTGCCAAGGTCAAAGGTCAACGAAACTTCTTTGGTTATTGTAGAATCGTGTTTGTGGCATGTGTATGCAATTACGTGAAAATCGCTCAAACAAAAGTGTCGTTTTCCCATATTGTGAAAAAACACGAAAATCGCCATTTCTCAGAGTTCGTCACAAAATGGCCACCAAGCCGTAGGTCGTGTGGCCATCCCATAATGATTTCATAACTTCTTTGGGATATCTCCAACACGCGTGTTTTGGTGTCGTAACTGTATTTCAAATTTTTTTTTTTTGGCCCCATAAGCGATTTTCGGCCCATTCATTTTTTTCACGGGAACGCTCGCCGTGATGTCATCGTCGTTGGGGGGGGTGACGTTCTCATCTTTATCCTAGATGTGTGCCAATTTTGGTGAGTTTTCAGGTATGTGGCGGGGGTCAAATTTGCGATCTACGGATCCGTTAAAAACGGGAAGAATAATAATGAAACGAAGCAGAAGCAATATAGAAGTTTTTGCGGTTAGGATTTCCTATGTATTTCAATGCAGCCAGTCTTTTACTATAGGCTGGGCATGTCTTGTTGGCTTTAAACGTGTTTTTTGAGGGCTTTTTTGGGCTTTTTGTGTTTTTGTCCTCATTTTCGCGACTACAATTTTAATGTTTGTGCGATGGTGTTGTGCGTGTGTGAGTGTATTTTTTTTTGCGTTACACAATTGTCGTGTCGTCTAGTGCTTTGGGCGACCTTTGACCCCATTTTTTGGCGTTTTGATGCGTTCTTTTGATGTTTTGGACCTTTTTGAGTGTTCGACCCTCGTAGCAGTTACAATATGGTCCTTGCAGTCTATGACTGCTGCGGGCCATAATAACAGTGTTGATTCGTAAAAGTTGTTGGATATGTAAAATTTCATTAAAAGCAGAATTGTTTTTTTTTTCTTTCATAGAATGCCATTTTAGCACAGAGACAACTCTGGTTTTGATTGTGTTTACAGGGAAAACGATAAGTCATTTCTTTTTATTCAGGATTGACTCGGTGTCTTTGACATACAGTGGTGGACAAAATAGTTGGTACCCCTCAGTTAAAGAAAGTCCACAATGTTCACTGAAATGACTTGAAACATTCAAAAGTAACAATAAATTAAAATGTATTGAAAATTAAATCATCAAATTCAGCCATTACTTTTGAGTTTTTGATTAACAGAATTATTTAAAAAAACAAACTAATGAAATAGGGCTGGACATAAATGATGGTACCCATATGGTGGTATGGTATGATGGTACACAATCACTGCAATGAAACGGTTTCTGTATTTGTCAATGAGCCTTCTGCACCTGTCCACAGGTATTCTGGCCCACTCCTCATGAGCAAACTGTTCCAGTTGTCTCAGGTTTGACGGGTGTCTTCTCCAAATGGCATGTTTCAGCTCCTTCCATTGATGTTCAATGGGATTCAGATCTGGGCTCATACAAGGCCACTTCAGAATAGTCCAACGCTTTTCTCTGAGCCATTCTTGGGGTTTCTGGCTGTGTTTTGGATCGTTGTCCTGTTGGAAGACCCATGACCTGCGACTGAGAACAAGCTTTCGGACACTAGGCAGCACATTTCTACCCAGAATGCCTTGATAATCTGGAGATTTCATTTTACCTTGTACAACTTCAAGACACCGTGTGGCAGATGCAGCAAAGCAGCCCCAAAACAGAACTGAGCCTCCTCCATGTTTCACAGTAGGGACAGTGTTCTTTTGGTTGGATGCTTCATTTTTCAGTCTACCAACATAGAGCTGATGTGCCTTACCAAAAAGCTCTAGTTTAGTCTCATCTGTCCAAAGGACATTTTCCCAGAAGCTTTGTGGCTTGTCAACATGCATTTTTGCAAATTCCAGTCTGGCTTTTTAGGATTTCCTTTCAACAGTGGTGTCCTCCTTAGTCGTCTCCCATGAAGTCCACTCTGGCTCAAACAACGAGGAATGGTGCGATCTGACACTGATGTACCTTGATCTAGGAGTTCACCTTTAATGTCTTTGGAGGTTGTTCTGGGCTCTTTGGATACAGTTCCAACTATCCGTCTCCTCAGTTTGTCATCAATTTTCCTCTTCCATCGTCCAGGGAAGTTGGCTACTGTCCCGTGGGTCTTAACCTTCTGAATAATATGTGCCACTGTCGTCACAGGAGCCTCAAGCTGCTTAGAGATGGTTTTATAGCCTTTACCTTTACCATTTTTGTCTAATTTTGTTTCTAATGTCCTGGGACAATTCTCTCCTCGGCTTTCTGGGCAATTAGTTCTCAGTCTTTTATGGAGGTACCATCATTTGTTTCAAGCCCTATGTCATTAGTTGTTTTTTAATAATTCTGTTAATCAACAACTCAAAAGTAATGGCTGATTTTGATTGTTTAATTGTTAATAAATTTTAATTTATTGTTACTTTTGAACGTTTCAAGTCATTTCAGTGAGCATTGTGGACTTTCTTTAACTGAGGGGTACCAACTATTTTGTCCACCACTGTACTAGTATTTTCTACAGGCCCCTGTTGAGGTTTCTTAACATGCAAAGCTGAACTATTAAATGTCCCTTTCAGAAGTTTTTCACAAATCAGAAGAAATGCCACAAATCAGTATCTTTGGGTTATTGAATCTGCATTGAGTTTAAAGTGCATCATGAGTAATGCATCATAAGTGTATGGAATTTCTATTGGCCTTATGTAGACTTCCGGATACACTTATCACACGCAGACAATAGTACATTCCATTTTTAATGACATCCCTTGAGGTGGCCAAACAAGGAACTTTGAGACATGCTCCCATTAACATGGGCCTTGAACCAGCATCTCCTCTCTACAACCCTCCCTGGGCCTGGACATCCCATAAACCTGCACCACTTGTACAGAATAACTCCTGTAACAATGGGTGAGACATAGGCTTTAGGCATTTCATTGAGGTCAAAATTTATAGAAAGATTTGTTAAAGAGAATCGAGGAATTTTACAAAATAAAACTTGTTTCAGAATTGAATAATTGTATAAAAATCAATGCATAAACAAAATAATTTTTATTTTTCTTTCTGTGTCTCTGTAACAAGTGACCCATAGATCACTACCGGTCTGTAGCCTTGGGGTTAGGGAACACTGCCTTATCTTAATCACAATTAGTGGTACCAACAAATAATTTCTTGTTACCAAAATAAGGTCTAATATCTTCCTGATTTTAAAATTCTTTGCACTTGCAAGTTGTACATTTTACCCCCTTTTTTCACCTTTGGTGGAAGAATGATTGCAGAAACCAAACCTTAAGCATATGTTGTTGAAATTATTTTCTTATCTTCAGGTGGAGTCTGTCTTTGAAACAACTGTAGATGAGAAAGAAGAAGAATCTACTTTAACAAGTAAGTGGTAAAAGAGAAATATTGAATATTGTTATTTCATTAATAACTGGTAAAGTTAATGGCAACTTTAAGGTAGACGTTTGGGTGACTCCACTCTTCACTTTAACAAAAAACAAAATTTCAGCTTTTTAGCTCTGTTGATGTTAGAAATTCATGGTCTGCTGGGGTTGAGCTGTATCTGTTTTGCCTACTGAATATTTTCATGTTTTATATTTAAGTACCCATTCAATGATTTAGTAATTTTCTGAATTGTAGGACTGGGGAACACAATTTCCACATTGTTTGGTGGTGGGTCATCTGACCCCACTGTAAATTCAACTGAGCCTGTCCAGGTATTTAAACAAATTTTCGTAAATTAAGTGAGAAACCTTTTCACTCTGTCATGTATTTCTCTTGTGCTAATTTTATTTGAGGTCCACCAAAGTAGATTCCAACAATTACATTGTTAGATATTTTACAAATGAAGTTCAATTTTCCTATCTTAAGGATGATGAGGAAACGCCTTTAGACTCTAGAAAGGACAAGGATGAGGGTCAGAAGGAGGAAGCTGCAAAGGACACGCAAAGTGATTTTGAGAAAAGTTCAGAGGATGAGAAACTTCAGGACAAGGAGGAGGAATCAAATGACAAAAAAGACCCCACCGTACGAATTAAATTATACGTAACATTTTTAAAATTATTTTCTGCAAATTAAACACTGGTTAATTTGTGCATGCCTTGCTGTAACATTTTGTGTAATTTGGAAAAGGAGGAAAAAGATGCAGAGAAACATGGAAAAGCAGAGCCAGAGAAAAAGGCCAAACTGCAAAAAAAGAGCAAGATCTCTGAGGAAATCACTGTGGAACTGATTATTAATGACATTCTGAACCCCACTCCTGATGACTTGGCATCTTCTAAAAAGAAGTAAGATAGTGATTTCACTTAAGTATGTTTTACTGACGTAGTTTGGAATTATGTCGACATAATAGAACATTTGTATGGTTTTTTGTTTTGTTTTTTTAGGTTGCAGGATTTGACCAACAGGGATCTGGCTAAACAGGAACGGGAAAAGTCACTGAACAACCTGGAAGCATTTATCTTTGAGACCCAGGTAACAAAACCGTGATAGTTTTTTCCCATTGTTTTTGAGAAGCAATATGCACTCGCATCTCAAAAAAGTGTAAAAATTGCCAATTGGGTGTGATTGAGTATGGAGGAGTCCACCACCTGCTAGAAAAAAACAAACACAAATGTTGAAATTTAACCTGTGATAAAATCAAAATGAGTTATCTACCCTGGTCTACCCTAACCATATTTTTTGTGTGTAAAACCTGGCTTGACTAAAGAGTTGGATTGGGAAATTGCTTCCTTGCGATACCAACAACTCTGGTCTCTGTGTGACTCTCTGTGTGCGTGTGCATGTGCGTGCGACATTTTTGGTAAAAAGTAAAAACAAAAGATCATCTTAAAGTGTGGGTGACATGGTCTATTTTAATAAGCCAAAATATAGTAAATAGTCTCTATTTCATGTTGCGATTGTTTTTAATATTTTTCGAAAAAGAATAAATAGCGAAAAACGCGATATAAACAACGAGGACGGCCGCCGGCTTCACGCATTCCGCCGAATTCTCGCCCCCCTGTTTGTGACGTAACGAAAGGAAGACAAAGCAGACAACATGGCTAGCACCGATAGAGAAGCACAGAGTGATGCTACCGTCTCTATTAGCGATTTATCATCAGATGAACAGAAAGATGAAGAGGAAAGTTGCGGAGATTATCATGATGATGAGTCACTTTTGCAACCTTATCGATTCGAACCCTTTTGCGAAAGTGAGGAGGTTATAGTATAGCAGAAAGTAGTAGGTCTAGTGATGCCGATGACGATAGCCAGCATGAAGATTCGGCTAGACTCCAGTAAGTCTAAAAAATGTATAAAATTAAATTACTCCACTTACCCTAAAATATACTCAAAATGTCCCCTTTTGGCCTAATCTAAACAAAGGTAAACACTGGTTTTCAACCCAATTTACAAAATAAATGTCACAAAATAAAAGTTTCCCAGATATTACTACTCTTTAGTTAACAAAGTCACTGTATACCATTAACAACTGTGGAACATTAACAGTTTTACCTGTTTGAACCAGTTTGAAACCTTTTCTCGTGCGCGAGCGCTCACACACAGTTCAGTTTACTCACGGTACCGGCACCTCAAAAGCAAAAGAAAAAAAACTTTGCAGGCCTGTTGCTTCTCTTGCAAAACATTGAGTGCGTTGAAATACTCCAGTTGGATCCAAGGACAACAGAAAACACGACTACTTCGCCTCAATGTGATCCATCGTGATGCACACTAGCCTAGCTTAGCAGCCTTCTCTCCCGACTCCAGCGCCGTCCTGTCCGACCCAGAAAACGGCTCGCTCGCTTCCAGCTCACCCGCCTTTCCTCGACTCAGAAGCCAAGATCCTCCTCCCAACTCTCCGTTCAAAATTCTTCGTTTGTGTCCCGGTTTTTGTCCCTTCGAAAACGCAGACTTCTCTCCTGCAGCTCTGGAGGGAAAAATCCTTCGCCGTCCACCTTCTTAAATTTTCCCCTTTTCAGCAGCGTTTCTTGTTTTGGGAATTTTATACACAGATACACTTTCACTAGATGTATTGCTACATCCAGCTGCCACACAACGACTTGGCATGTTGATGATTAACAGATTTAAACACGAGAGAAACGAAGACTACCTGTTTTGTTTACATGCTGTCCTAAGCAACTGCGAAAGGCAACTCCCTCTCGTTACGTCACAGGTCAAATCGGGTTCACTTCCAGCCTGCGCTCTAGCGGCAGATCCAAATCTCTGATTCCTTCGAAAGATGTCTATTTTTCATATGCTTCGGATTTTTTTCGACGCAAACTATTGGTATCAATAGAATCAGCGTTTAAAGGGCTTTTTTATTTGACAAAGTTGTTCAAAGCATGGCATCCACACTTTAAAGAACTGTGACTATTTTTTTTGGTTAACCCTGCTCTGAGGGTTCTAACGGAGATTCAAAAGTAAATGATCCTTTAATAAATGTATTTATTTTTTAGAAGGATCATTCACTTTGTACATGTCTTCCTTGCGATGATTCTTCCTCAAACTTTTCCCATATTTGAGAAGGGGGGGGGGGGGGCATTTTCCTCCTCCAAAGTGAGGAACGAGAGAAAAAGTTTAAGAACCACTGGTATGGAGGGATGACCTTCTATATTAAATTGTTTTCTATTAGACAGCATGCCAAACGTGGGTAACTTAGAAGTAAAAGCAAAAGGGACCTTAAATACGTTTTTTTTGTTTTTTCTCTCTAAACATACCTTCTATTTTTTCTAGGATAAGTTGTACCAGGAGGATTACAGTCAGGTGGTGAGTGACCAGGAGAAGGAGCAAATCGCTGCCAAACTTACTGAGGTGTCTGAGTGGATGGATGAGGAAGGCTATGCAGCCACCACAAAGCAACTTAAAGAAAAGCTGTCCCAGCTAAAAGGTCTATGCAAAGACATGTTTTTCAGAGTTGAGGAGCGACGCAAATGGCCAGACCGACTGGCTGCACTGGAAAGCTTGCTCAACACGTCCACTTTTTTTTTTAGGTAATTTTAAACTGGAATTAAAATGGAAAAGTATTTTAAGGTTGCCTAGTAGTTTACATTGATAACTTTTTTTTTTTAGGAGTGCCAAACAAATTCCAGAAGATGACCAGATCTTCACTGAGGTTGAGCTGAATATGCTTGAAAAAGTCATCAATGAAACAACGGTAGGTTTTGTTTCCAGGGCCCATGGGTGTTTAGGGGATGGTTTTATCATAGCAGAATTTGGCCTTTTTAATGTGATATATTTGAAAGAGGCTCTTTATAACTAGTACTCCCTGGTCATACAGTATTTTGTTCGCCCACCATGATTTGGGTTTCCTTCCTTTTGTTCTATCCGAATTTACTTTTGTGGTTTGTCCAAAAGTCACATGGGTTCGAGGCAGTAAACCAGGGGTGTCCAAAGTTTTTTTGGTGAGGGCCAAAAACAGAAAAATGAGCAAAGGTCCGGGCCGCACATAAGAGGTGACATATTGACACATGATTACTGTGTATTTCTAACTCACCTATAATGTGAGGAACATTGCTCTCAGTGGAGCAGTGATGCTGATCTGTGCCACATTATACAAGCGCACGTCAAAAGGAAACATTCACTCAGACAATGAAACCTCATTCCAACCAGGCAGTTCAGAACGGGTTTATTGAGCAGCTGAAGCCAGCAGATCTTTACATACGTATCCGTTAGTGTGGTTGACTGGCAGAGTGCACGATTTTGTAGTTTATAAAGAGTCGAAGTCCTGTTTTCTCAGAAAAGTAGACCAAAAAAAAGGGCTTAGGGTTGACAAACGAGGACAACTTTAACATTTAGCGCACACAATTTAAAAAGCCTTATTTTACAATTACACTCTGTGACAAAATATTTAGCTATGAACAAAAACACAATCCAAAAACAAAACAAGTTCTTTTTTACATAAAGGGAATACTTTTTCACAGTTCAGAATGCATTTTCTTCACCTTTTAGGTTCACTCTATCTCTGTCTATCTCTAGATGGAAAATAAAGACGTCATTAAAATGTCTTCAATAGTTCATAAACAATGACATTATTAGCATGAGCTAAGGAATCTAAAGTCACGTGGTGATCCTGGTGTTGCGTAGCAGGCAGCTCTCCTCCGCGTTCCCCGATTCACCTGGCAGACAGAGCCCACCCCTCCCCTTTCTTTCTCACGAGACAGGAGCAGCTGCACGGACAGGAATTCAAAGGCTTCAGGCTTTTACAAACTCTGATATACGACGGAGTTTTAGGGCCACGGTGAGGAAAAAAAATTCTGGCCAACATGACGAGATTAAAGTCGTCATGTCGACTTTAATCTCGTCATGACGAGAAAAAACTCGACACAAAGTTTCGAGAAAAACTCGTCGTGTCGAGATAAAAGTCGAAATAAAGTTTCGAGATTAAAGTCGCAATGTTGCGCGAGAGCATTAAAGCTGAGTCTTTCAGGAGTATTCAGTGTTATGGCTAATGTTAGTGAGCTAGTGGCTTTGTATTTAAGAGTTTACGACAGAGTTTTATGGCCACCAAAAAAGTAATTTTATTAGGAGATAAAAACTCGTAAATTTACGGGAAAAAAAATCATTGATTAACAAGGAGAAAACACCGAAGTTGTCTGTTTATCGGAGCCTAGCTTGAAGATGAAATATGTGGAGCCTTTTGTGAAGCTTTATTTCCGAATTTCCAGATTAGGTTAAAACAAAGTGATTCTGAACCTTTTGGCGACTCAAAATCAGATTATTGTCAGTGGAGCCGTCTTTCCGGGGTTCCGTGTCAGTAAAGCGGACTTTCATATGTAAAATAAGGAGCTCAGAGAAACGTTTGGGTGTAGAGGATCGCTGCAGCCTTTATTCTCCTTTTCATTCACGCAACCTGAAGTTCATCTGTCAAATTACGTCATGAATCTGTCATCCGATCACCAATGCGGAAGTAAACAGTGTTACATACGACCACTGCTGCAGACGAAGCGTCCCGTCTGATCATTAAAAAACAAAGATGAATGAAAATAGTCTGTTATATTAGCATTACAACGTTGAAAAAGGCAAAAAGTGCTCCTCCTCCTCAGATGGAAGCGTCACACAAACGTAGAGATCTTGTCTTTGGTGGAGGAAGAAAGGATTCAAGTGGACAGCTGCAGAGACACCCGATGGCTTCATCGGGCTGCAGAGATCCTGCAAACCAACCATCAATAAATAAAACTTTAATGAATCGTAAATCAATCAAATGAGCCTCCAGACATTTGGAACGTTCACCTGTTCAATTACGTTTAGTCGGTCTGCTCTGCTGCTGCACGGTGTTCACTTCCACAATAATTTACGAGTTTTTTTCTCTCGCGCGTAACATTGCGACTTTAATCTCGAAACTTTATTTCGACTTTTATCTCGACAAGACGAGTTTTTTCTCGAAACTTTGTGTCGAGTTTTTTCTCATCATGACGAGATTAAAGTCGACATGACGACTTTAATCTCGTCACGTTGGCCAGAATTTTTTTTCCTCACCGTGGCCCTAAAACTCCGTCGTACTGATAGAACAGACAATAGGAACCCAATAGTGGTCCAGATTTTTTTCCAAGCACTGAGCCACTGTCACCGCCGCCCCCACGTTAAAATTGCACACCGGACAATTGCCTTTATTACCTGTGCCTAAACCCCCCCTCCGGCATCGCTTCGGTTACGCCCCACTATTTGAGAAGCACTGCCTTAAAGAAATATTCATTTTCCCACCGTGTTTGAAATCACTTGCTATCTTGCGTTTTTTCGGTGCTGCCATCTCTGGTGACTCGTAAATATTCTTTGCTATTTTTTCTTTTAGTGGAGAAGCACCTTTCTGTGACCGACTCCATCTAGTGTTGAAACTGAGAAGTGCAACAGAGTTGACCTCAAGCGCCACGTGCGGGCCATATTCAATTATATTTTCAAAATTTGCTGCGGGCCACTAAAAAGAGACCCGCGGGCTGTAGTTTGGACACCCCTGCAGTAAACCCATGGTTGTCTGGGGACCACCCCAACTCGCCAAACATCTCAGGTCTCGTCCCACCAGCAGACCCCCCCCCATTCCGACGAACACCCCCACAATCCCCCCAGGAGGGGGTTGATTGATCCCCCAGCCCGCCCCCCCCTCTGTAAAACTCAAACAGCCTCTCCTTTCACCAATTAGACATCATTATTCATTCTGCAAATGGAGCATTTCCAGACTGTCTGAAAAGTGCTGCTATCACACCGATCCCCAAATGCCAAAAGTAACTAGTTGTATACTTCCCTCAGTATCAGATTTGCTTTTGTCATTGTCCATTGTACAATGAAATTGAAGAAACTGAAATTAACATTTTTCTTGTCCTCAGAAAAACTTGGTACGGTTAACCACTAGATACTGTTGAAAAAAACTCATTTCAACTTTTATGACAATTTATTAAAAGGGATGGAGTTGTACCTCATATCACGGTTCCATAGTGTTAGGGTTGCGCAACCGATAGTCGGACTTCAGATCCAGCAACAACAGTTCAGTTTCTGTCCTGTTTGTGGAACAGTGGACCAGCTCTACATCCTCCAGGGTGCTGGAGGGTTTGTTGGAGTTCGCTCGTCCAGTCCATATGTGTTTTGTGGATTTGGAGAAGGCGTACGACCGCGTCCCCTGTGGTATCCTGTGGCGGGTGCTCTGGGAGTATGGGGTGCGGGGAGCCTTACTGAGGGCTGTCTGGTCGCTGTATGACCGGAGCAAGAGCTTGGTTCACGTGGCCGGCAGATAGTCAGACCTGATCTCTTTACCGGTTCTGTTCATAGTTTTTATGGACAAAATTTCTAGGTGTAGTAATGGGGCCAGAGGGTTTGGGGACCACAGGATTTCCTCTCTGCTCTTTGCAGATGACGATGTCCCGTTGGCTTCATCGAGCCGGGACCTCCAGTGTGCATTGGGAAGATGCCTTTATGCAAGCTAACCACCTCAAACAGGTGCCACTAATTTAGAATCATGAGCAGAGTGGAGTTGGACTATTTAAAAGCAGAACAGCAGGTCTTTGCTGGTCAGAAATCTATCTGATGATCAAGTGATTAAATACTTATTTGTCACAGTAATATACAAATAGATTGTTTAGTAAAATTGTACGTGATTTCTGAATGTTTTTTCATATTCTGTCTCTCACTGTGGAAATGCACCTATGATGAAAATTTTAGACTCTCCATGTTTTCTAAGTGGGAGAACTTGCTAAATCACAGGGTGATCAAATACCTATTGACCTCACTGTATATAGCTGAACATGTTCAAATGGTCCCTGAATTTGTTCACTATTTTAAAATGAACTGGTCAATTTTAAGATTTTTTTTCCCCTCTTACATGCAAAAGCCTCATTTCAGTCAGGCCTGCTGCACGGCTCACATTTCACTCTGCAGGGTTCCTCCTCATATGTTAATTAGCCAGTAGTAACAAACAAGGATCAGATGAGTTAGAATATGGCCACAAAAAAGACAGTTCAAAACTGAAAGACTGCTTTTTCATTTTTTAATGTTTTTTATATATCTTTAGTACTAAACATTGCTTTTTATTTTTATTAATCAAAAATGCAATTAACTCAACACTTTATCTTTTTTTTTTTTTTACAAACAAAACATGGATATGCTCCAAAACAAAACCCAACCTCACACCAAACATATAACAAATGCTTCCCAACAAAAGCACAAAAATGAACATACAAAATGTAAAACTCAAATTAGAAAATGAAATCTTAAAAATACATGTTTTTAGCAGCTTTTTTTTTTTAAAATCACCAAGTCGTCACTTCTGAGGGTGTATCTGACCTTTTCATGACAGTCTGAATGACACAGATCCGATCTTTTCAAGTGTGACCCAGGCTACTTGGTTATGTGGTCCTGAATCCGATTCGTATCCAAACTTTTGAAATGCGACCTCCATCTGAGCGGCCAGGCCACATGAATCCGACCAGTACGTCATTGATACGCTACAAACGTCATCATTCTGCGTTGAAGTAGGCGGGAACAAGAACATAAACATCAACCATGGCAGACAATGCTGCTGAGACCAGTCAGTGGAAGAGAAGCGAGGTCACCGATTGGATTACTATTTGGGGTGACAGCTCTATTCAGGCCAAACTCCAGGGCTCTTATCGCAACCGGGCGGTTTTTGAAAAAATTTCCAGCTAAATGGGCGAGCGTGGTGTTGAACCTTTCCCGCGATTAATTTTTTTCCTTTCTGGCCTTGGACCTTCGGGGTTCACTTCCCCGTTTGGACCCTCAGATTCTCTAGAGTGGTTTAATTGCATTTATTCTGGGGTAAACCTTTTATCACGGTCCTCCTTCCTCCATAACACACAACATGAATGCGCTCTCTCCTCTCCCTTACACACACACACAGGTGCGGCCCCAGCACATTCAGTTTCCCATTCCACAACAGTGGGTACAGACGATCCTGGCTCCAATCCCTTCTTAAAAGGAGAAAATTGTTATTGTGCTGGCTCCTTTGTGAAATGAATGTAATAATGCAAAAAGAGCTCTGCTGTTGACAACACTGTTGTTGACATCCATTGTTAAAGTTAGCTACTTCCACAAACGAGTGACGTTGTTCCCCGTTGAGTACTCTTCTGCGCATGTGGGGCACTTCTGGGTCATTTCATGGTCACACAGGAGATCACAAAAACTCACATTTAATTGGAAATGTGAACCTCACAGCTACGTGAAATGGCTCGAGCGGGTCGTCGCTCGTGCTCGGGCCCGCTAAATGCTACTTGTAGCTTTAATTAGAATTGATACACCACAAAAGACCGAATACATAACAACTCTGCACTTATGTGATGGCTAATACTGAGACAGCAAAAGGGCCATGTTTGCCCCAAAGACTGGTTTTATGCACAAGATGTCCAGCAACTTAGAGGCACTTGGTCTTGTCCTCACGCGGTTCTTATTAACATTTATAACACAAGTATGTCAAACGAAACAAGCTCAACCTTTTTGTTGTAGTGAATGTTTGCATCTGTTGAAAGCTGCCTTTATCCATCTGGCAGTAAAAGTTGACAAGAGGGAGGTGTCAACTGCAACGCTCAACGTCACACTGCAGCTCAACGAGCTCAGTCTGCAGGTGCTTTCATCGTAGGCTAGTAAAAAAACTCAAACTCTGATCCTTTTGCCTCAAACTTTCTCTTAATATCAGATTAAGTGTCTTCAGTTCCCCAGTCCAGTGTTCCGAGCTAGGCAAACAATAGCAAGCTTCAGTTTCTCCTTGTTTTCTTTACCATTTTCATAACGCAGTTTTGAATAAATTCCCCATTAGTAAAAGGTCTGCAGTGCTTTGGAATCATTGTTGCTCACCTTTTCATTTGACTCGAGTTCTTGTAAAAAGAATGCTGCTGAGCTGTTAAGACACTTTCCAGTTGCTTTGTTTTCTTACCGTTCCGTCCCAGTTAGTTTTTCAAAGTTAGCATGTCTCGTCTGGTAATGGGTCTTGATAATTGACTTTTTAAAAACAGCCACAGTCTCTAGGCATATTAGGCAGACAGTTGTTTTGTGTATCAATAAAAAAAAGCCAATTTCCACTTGTCCTGTAAGCGGCAGCCCTAGCTTTCAGCTAAACGTTTTTTAGAAACCAATCACAATCAAGTATTCGTCCACACAGTTCTTGGAAAGTGCTCTGGGCCGCAGATTGATTTTTATGACTGGTGAAAATTTTTAACGTGGCCCCCAAGCCAGACTTTGGACATGGTTGACATACATGGATCTATTTGTCTACAAGTGGATGTATCAGAATGGAGCGGAGCAGTGAAACTGTGGCCCTCATCACAGTTATGTCGCAACTGGGAGCTTTTTCAGGCGGCAATTTTTTTTGTCTGCTTCTGATTCACCACAATTTAAATAAAGACATAAGAATAAAGAAATACTCAAATACCATTTTAATCATACATTTTGTGATGCCTTCCACCATAGATAAACATGCTACAAGAACATGTTAAAAACACTAAAATTGTGATTTTCATTGGAGTGGGTCTTTAACATCCCAAGGTGCCTAATTAGTTGGAAAGGGACTTCTTAATCTGGGATAGTGTATCCCACAAAGGCAGAGATTTTGAACAACTAACTCTGGTCCATCTGGGCCTTTAAGCAGCTTCATGCTGCAAGCGGAACATTTAAAGAAGTATTTTGTTCCTTTGAAAAACATTGAATGCCAGACGGGGAAAGTGAATGGTAAATGGGTTATACTTGTCTCTTTACTTCTTTCTTAGAAGGCCCAAAGGGTCTTACAATAACAACCCCATTACCCATTCACACACCAGGATCAATGAAGGGGTCAGTGTCTTGCCCAAGGACACTTCAACGCATGGGTGGGAAAGGCGGGCACTGAACTTCTGATCTTTTGATCAGAGGTTCGACTGCTTTACCTTTTGCACCATGGTCACCCCAATAAAATGATCATATAAAACATCAATAAAATAAACATCAAATAGTGCATATAATCTTTCCACAAATCTGGGTTTATGTCTGCTGCTTCTGTGTGTTTCAGATATGGAAGAACAAGACAGTAGCAGCACAGGAGAAACTGTCTTTACAAGAGCCACCAATCCTGTTATCCAAGGATATCGAAGTGAAGCTTGCCCTGCTTGATCGAGAAGTGAACTACTTGCTTAACAAAGCCAAGTTTGCCAAACCAAAGGCTAAAGCCAAAGGCAAGAACTCTACGACTGAGAAAAGCAGCAAGGCTAATGGCACTGCTGAAGACTGGGAAACAGAACCGACAGGGAAAGGCTCCGACCTTAATACGGGTAGGTAAAAAACTGTCTTTACATTCATACAGGGCTGTGAAATTTGTTTTTTTCATAGTTGGGTAAAGTTATTGATTATTGTGTCACACATGTTGTGCTTGTGCCAGAGCAGGTCAGTTTTCATAAATGTCAGCATCAAAATGACTTGAAAGTCAGCACCGGCTGAGCAAAAACTCCTAAAAGTTCATCTCAGTTTCAACAGAAAACAGAATGATCGCTTTAGTTTCTGTGGCTTCTGAGAAAAACCAGGTGGAGATAACATGTACTTTTTGGAATTTGTGGTTCTCATTGCATTTGCAATACAAGTTTAATTGTTAAGAACATTTCATGTACAAAGAGAATTAAATCTGATTTAGCTAACACATTAAAAGAAACACAAAAAAATATAAAATAGTAATCATTAAAATGAGATTTAAAAAGATTGCTTTAGAGAAGCGGTGTGGATGTACACTTTGAATGCAAAATAATCATACGGAGCTGAGAACAGGTTGGTCTTTAACCTGGATTTATTTATTTCATAACTTGTCCTGTCCAACAGCTGAGCAAGCAGATCAGAGCTGAAGGCCTCTTGTGTTGGACAGATTCACTGTTAAACAAGAGGGTAAGGGTTTCACCTGGATTTAAAGAAACTGGGTGTTTCAGTTGATCTAAGGCATCTGGAGTTTTGTTCCAGATCTGTGGGGCATAGAAGCTGAATGTAGCTTCTCCATGTTTGGTTTTGACTCTAGGAACTGACAAAAAACCCGATCCAGATGGCAGGTGAGGTCTGACTGGTACATATGGAGTCAGAGCTCAGTCATGTATTTTGGTGCTAAGCCATAAAAGCTTATAAACCAGTAACAGAAATTTAAACCCATCTTCTGGCAGCCAGTGGAAATACCTCAGAACTAGAATAAAGTGGTTCTGAATAGGCTGCAGTTTCCTGATGGATGTTTTTCGTCATCCTGTAAAAACCCTGTGCCAGTAGTCAAGCTAAAGACGAACTAGTTTCTCCAGGTTCTGCTTAGAAATCATATTTTTAATCTTTTAAATATGTTTTTCTATGGTTTATTTCAAGGAATCACAGAATAATGCACAAAACAATACAATAAGCAATCATACATTCATTTAAAGATGTATCAAACTAAGAGGATAATTAGATATTAAACTGTATGACCTTCTTGATTTTTACAATCACGCAGCTTCTAAACAGAGCCAGTGGGAAATCATTACCATTCAATATCCAGAAACAGTTCTTAGAAAATGAAGGAGGAACAAACTGAGGGGATGTAGGAACTTCCAGATCAAATTGATAAGAACCACAAAGAAAAGTTTGTGTGTGGCACTAAACTCTGGAACAGGATAAGTAATGAGCTCAATGTTCAAATATTCAAGAAAAGTTATAAAGAAATCCTTATTTCATGATATGAAGATAAGAGGAGTTGAGGATCAACAGGTGTTTGCATAATTCCAAATAAATGTGAGAACTTGATTGTGGGGAATTAATCAAAGCTCTTTTAATTACAACCAATGAGTATCACTTTTAAGTGTAACAAGATAAATAGAATAGGATAGAATGGCTTTATTGTCATTGTGCATAGTTCAATGAGATTTAAGCATCACCATCAGTGCAAGAACAGTAAGGGAGGGAAAGGTAGTAAATAAAACATCGTAATATAATAAAATCAAAAAAGCAAACAAACAGTATATACAAGTGTGCAATATAAGCTGTAAACTGTATTGCAGAGTGCCGAGATAATTGTGCAAAAATTGCGTATATGAAAAAACTGTGCGTAGACATGTCAAAGTGCAAAGGTGGCAATGAGGTAGATAGTTGGAGTAAACAGGAATATTTTTTTTTTTTTTTTTCATCTTTGCATTTGGGAATTGAGGATGGTTATTGCCTTTGGAAAGAAGCTGTTTTTTAGTCTGTTCGTTTTGCTTCTGATGCCTCTGTAGCGCCTCCCGGAGGGCATCAGCTTGAACAGGTCTGAGCCGGGGTGTGAACTGTCCTTAATGATGATCTGAGCCCTAGTGAGACAGCGCACGGAGTAGATGTCCGTCAGGGTGGGGAGAGGGCACCCAATGATCTTCTGAGCCGTCTCTACGACTCTCTGCAGTCTCTTTTTATCCGCGGCCGTGCAGCTGCCGAACCAAACAGTTATGCAGTATGTGAGCAGGCTCTAGATGGATGACTGGTAGAAGGTCAGCAGCAGGTTGGTGTTAATTTTGTTCTTCCTGAGGACCCTCAGGAAGTGCAGACGCTGCTGAGCCTTCTTGATGATGGCGGTGGTGTTGGCTGTCCAGGAAAGGTCTGCAGAGATGGTGATGCCGAGGAACTTGAAGGTGTGGACCCTCTCCACATGCTCCCCATTAATAAGGAGGGGGGCTGGGTCCGCGCCATGTTTCCTGAAGTCGACTATGATCTCCCTGGTTTTGTTGGTGTGATAAAGACTGACTGCCGTGTGCAAATTCAAATTTTTGACCTTAATTTGTTCTGCTGTTTGTGCTCTAAAATCTTTTGTAGTGGAATCGATAACAGTTCTCTCTCCCCCTCCATCTCTCTATCATGTCTAAACCAGTTTTAAGGTTTAGGGGAACATCGCTTTTTCATACATGGCTATTAAGGTTTTTTTTCTCCTTTCCCTTTTTTCCTCTTTATTTTAAAAACTTTTTTTATATTAACTTGTTATCTTGTTTAAATCTGCATTTGTTTTATGATCTGAAACAAAAGTTTGGCAACCATGCAAACAACAGACTTTTTTTACTTAAGCATGCAGCTCTTGTACATATATGCATGTTTGCCACACTTATTTATGGATGTATTCATGTGTGTTGTGAAAAACAGAAGGTCCAGAAAAAGTACAGCCAGAAGAGTCTCCAGCAGCAGAGGACAGCAGTATACATCCAGGATCTGACAGCCAAGCGCAGTCTTCAGATGAGGCGGGACTCACAGGTACATGCTACACTTCATGTTATGTCCTAGTCATAAGTCTCTGGTCAACGTTTAATGCCAACTGACATGAGACTGAGTAGCACAATACATAAAAAAAACTTTGAAGCCACTTTGTTACATTTTTTGTTATCAGAATGAACTTTCATTTCTTAATCAGTTTGAGCTACACTAGCTCAGATGAGCAGTTGTTGCTCTTTGTTCCACCTTGGGGACATATGGCAGACAGTGCAGCACTGTTCTTTTACCTCAGGATTGGTACTAACCACTGCAAACTAGAATTGCTCCACAAGAGCTAAGAAATACTCTAACCTGTAGCCAGGATGTTCTAAATAATGTACACTAGCCAGCCACTTTAATAGGCTCACCAAGCTAGTACCAGGTTGGACCCCCTTTGCCCTAAGAACAGTCTTAATCCTTGATGGCACAGATTCATCAAGGTACTGGAAACATTCCTCAGAGTTTGGTCCATGTTAACATGACAGCATCACACAGTTGCTGCAGATTTGTCGGCAGAATATCGTTGCCAATCTCCCATTCCACCACATCCCAAAGGTTCTCTATGGGGACTGTGGAGGCCATTTGAGTCCAATGAACTCATTGTCATGTTCTAGAAACCAGTCTGAGATTATTCCAGCTTTATGACATGGCGCCTAATCCTGCTGGAAGTAGTCATCAGAATTTGGTCATAAAGGGATGGACATTTCTGAAATCCTCAGAACAGCCCATCTGGCACCAAAAACCATCCCATGTTCAAAATCCCTACTATCACCTTTCTTCCTCATTCTGAGGCCTAAATGCATAAAGTTGCTGCAATGTGATTGGCTGATTACAAATATGCATGAAGGAGCAGTTGGACAGGTGTACCTAATAAAGTGGCCAGTGTGTGTATCATACCTAATCTTTTTAACCAAGTATAACCATCTGTGATTACATCAAGAAAAATGATATCTTTTAGCAGTCAGCATGATTGCCAAAGACTCTGCTTATGTTCTGTAATTGTGTTGTTGTTTTTTTGTGTGCCTGGTTTACAGGTTCGACGGAAAAGCCACAACCTGAAAACCACTTAGAGGATGAATTATAACAGCAGGACTGTGGATTTTTCACTATTTATTGATTGTGTGAAATGTTGAATTTCAGTCTGAGTTTGTTGGGCTCTTGTTTTGTTTGCTTGTTGTTTTTTGGTCCTGTCTGCTAAGTTGCAAACTGATGACTTGGACAAATTGTAAAGTTTCTGATCTGCCGTTGGTTTTCTGCTTTGTCTTTCTCAGATTACTTTAACAAATGTGTACCACAGAAATCTAGTAAAAAATAAAGTCCTGCTTTACATGAATAATAAGTTACATAAGGTAAACAAACCCCCAAATTCTGCTTCAAACAACAAAGGTTAAAAACCGCTGTTGCTGAATGGATTTAAATGTAAACAGTTACGTCATTTTAACATCAACCGTGTAATGGCTTGGTGCTCTTTCACTAGCTGAGGTTACATGTGTAGAATGTCTTTGATTAGATCTAAGATCGGATTAGAATAGAACTGTGTTCATGGGCCCAGAAAAACGATATCCAATTATAACCGATGTTTGCATACGCCACACTTTCAATCGGAACAAATTCTTTGGACATGCACAGGACTGTCTAAAATACTGGAAACAGCCGTATAAGTCATGGCGAGTTCCGTTGTTAAAAAAGAGCGAGATGATCTTCTAAACATGCTCTTAATATGAACTGCCTGTTCACTCATTAAAATCCATGCGGTCAGTGCCCTAATGTGCATCTTGGCTGCACATAAATATGTGGGAATAACATCAGCCTTTATTTTGTCAGGACACGATTAGAAACACAAAATCATGTGATTGTTTACACGGTTTCTCAGGACGGTGCGCGCCAGCATTTCAGCATTCAACAGCCGCTTCCGCCAGCTCACACACCGTTCCAGGCAGTCTGAAGCCTCCTCTGTAGCGCACACTGTAACAAAGCACCCTCCCCTGTTTGCAAACACGAAGCTACGAGCCCAGCTGCTCTGCTCAGAGACGGGGTTTGGTGGCGCGGAGCAGCCTGCTGGTCCTGTTCGCGCTCCAAAGCCTTCTCTGGAACGCCACATTGTCTATGCATGACGTAAAAACCGGCGCAGTAGTAACCCAATAGCTATAAATGAACATGCACCACGCTCAGATCAACAGTCTGCATAACCCACCTATCTCGATCGGACAGAAATCTTGATCCAAACAAGTCTGATCGCGGCAGAGTATTCCGAACGGCATGTTTACATGACACATTTTTATTCTGATCAGGTGTTTATTCCCATTACTTTTGTCCATGTAAACGCAGCTAGTCTTGGAGTGTGCAAATGTGCTTGTGTTTTAACCATCAAGAGTAGCCGCGGTTACATGGGCAAAATACCTTGATTCTGATCAATGGTCAGATTAAAATGCAACCGTGCACATGGGATCAGCAAAACTTTTTCTTCACATGGTCTCACTTTCGGTCGGAATAAATCATTTGGGTATGCGCAGTAGTGTTGAAAATACTGGCAGAGGAAGTTAGTCCCACAGTAAACAAACCTAGCTAGCGTATACATTTATACAGCAGCTCGGTAATATACTAGAATATCTTCCAAACGTGCTTTTATTAATGTTATGAATATTATGAAGCACCTGTTCGCTCATCATTTATTTTTAATCCGTGTGGTCAGTGCTTTTTTTGTGGAAGAACGGAACGTGAAGAAGGGTTAGAAGGCTAACACACGCTAACATTAGCCTTGTTGGATGAACATAAATCCATGGAGGAAATGCTGCAATCTGCATCTTGGCTGCATGTAAATATGTGGAAATAACATCAGCCTTTATTTAGTCTGGACACGACTGGAAACACAAATCCACGTGATTGTGAACAGTTTCTAAGGACTGAGCAACATTTCTGATTTGAACAACTCACACTCCGCCCCAAAGCCGCTGTGTGAGCTGGAATTCAGAGTCTTGCTCGGACACACGGTTCTCCTGCGTCCAGCAGCCGCTAACCCAGAGCGGCGGGACGGTTCACAGTCTGAAGTCTCCCACACATAACAAAACCACAAAACACACGTGTAACAAACCATCCTCTCTCCCCTCAAACACAAAGTTATTAAACCAGCTCCTTTGCTGAGAGACACAGTTCATTCGGTCCACCGGCACCTGAGCCCGGAACACGCAGGGTCCAGACGTCACGGGGCACGCAGCGCTCCTGCCTAGCACCCCCCTTGTGAGGGGTGTAAGAGAGGGGAGAGGTGAAGAGCCAGCGGGGCGAGAGCAGAGCTGCGCTTCACACCGGGCCTCTGCAGAGCAGCCGGTCGGTCCTGTTTGAGCTCCAAAGCTTTCTCTGGAGCAAAACACCGTCTATGCATGACGTTAAACCAGAGCAGTAGTGACACACGATCGGAATGGACTGTTTACATGAACAACAATCGGATCAACAATTGGTATAGCACACCTACCTCGTTAGGAAAGAAATCTTGATCCAAACGAGTCAGATCGGGGCAGACTATTCCGAACGGCGTGTTTAATATTTTTGATTACTTTTGTCCATGCAAACGCAGCTAGTGATGTGCATGATGCCAAATGCAAAGGTCTTTGAAAGCTCAATTTTAATCTAAACATAAACTCCTATTCTTTGTGATAATATTTCAGATTTTTATCTTAGATAAAAATGTTTCTCCATAATTGGAGCTTGTCAACCCCAATGCTTGCAAGGTCCACAATTCCTTTTGTTGTTAACCCTTGTGCTATCTTAGATGACCCCCCCCTTACATGGACGTGTTCTCCCTACCATGACAAAGGTGGATAAAGGTGGAAAGATTTCATGTAATCCATGGACACCAGTGAAGATCACAAATCATTGAAGAAAAAAGGTTCACAGCACTGTCTAGTGGGTCTAGATGACCCAACTCCCAACGGTAAAGTGTCTAGGATAGCACAAGGATTAAAGCAGTGACATTGACAGAATACCTCAAATCCCTTCAAAGGCTGTCATTGTCATCTTGTAAATTGAAACAGAATCATTTCTTTTTCCTTAGGATTTTGCAGTTTTATTCTTCCCTTTTTTCTTAGGGGACACGAGTAACGCACAAACCAAAAATGTTTGAATTTTCTTTTTTTTTGGGGGGGGGGGGTCTTTTGGGGGGTTTGTGGTTCTTTTTCTTTCCCTTTGTTTGTCTCATGTGAACCTTTTACACATGTTCAAAAACACAATCATAAAAGTTCAAATGGGAACCATGTTTTTGTTTCACACCAATGCTTTTGAAATGTTGCTTTTTTTGTATCTGCAGCATCAAATGACACACCTTTGAATGTCCTTCCTAAACATTTTGTGAGTGTCCATACTTACCCAGTTGCACCACAGTCAAGTAAATGACATATTTGGAATTTTTTTCATGCTTTCAAGCATGTAAATATAAAGCTAAATTGTGAAATTTTGACAAATTGTTTATTTGAAAATAAAAGTCTAATTCCAGTTTGGGTAATGGCCCCAGTTGGGGTTGTTTTTTTTCCTTTTCTTTAGATATTCAGAGTATCTTGCATTGAAAGAACCATTACAATATTCTACAGAAAATTCTCATCACCTAGCACTTTGGATAGACCTTTGTACCCTTCAAAGCCAGCTGATGGACTTTCCTCAAACATTTCTACAGTGGGGCTAAAGTGTGTCAAGTCGGCCACCAAATTGAACTATATAAAAAAGGGCTTCTCATACACTGCGCAACTCGAAGCGCTTTAGCATTTAAAACAAAAACACAATATTACAATAAAAACCCAACACACCCTTCCCATTCCCCTCCATTAACACAAAACCAATGACCCCACACACAATGAATACTAATAAAAGTAACTTCTAAAACAAAATGTAAGGCTTGTATTGTATTTGGGAATCCATTCATACCAGGAGCCCGCTGGGCCATAAGAACATTGCCACAGCGCCCACCCACACCGGGACAGCAACGGCGTCCACTTCAAAGCCGTGAGGCTGTGATGTTAAACTCCAGCTGCCCCAGCAAGGGCAACAACTGCAGCAACGGCCACCGACCAAGCCGGCAAGTCCTGGCAGAAAAGATCCCCTCAAGAAACACTGGGGCTAAAATCATGACAAGATGGTAAAATTAAAAACAGAAGATGTAAATAAAATATAAAACTGAGATGATTAAATGTATGACATAAAATTAAATACATAAAACAATATGTATTAAAACTAATAGAATAAAAAAGCTGTTAAAATCAACTAAAAGCTAATGTGGGTCTTGAGCCTCTTCTTAAAAACCTCTACAGTCTCTGCGGCCCTGAGGTTCTCCGGCAGACTGTTCCAGAGGCGAGGACCGTGATGGCAGAATGAAGCCTCACCTTAGGGACAATTAAAGGTCCAGCCCTGGACCAACCTCAGGGTCTACGAGGGTTCATACTTTAAAGGTAGATCATTTCAATAAGAAGGTCCAAGACCATAAAAACAGTTATAAGCCATTAAAAGAATCTTAAAATCAATCCTGAAATGCACAGGGAGCCAATGCAGCCATTTAATAATGGGTGTAATGTGTTCCTGTCCTCTGGTCCTCGTTAGAACTCGTGCCGCAGAGTTCTGTAATAAAGAGACTTTTGAGGTAAACAAGAGAGCAGGGCATTGCAATAATCTAAACGACTAAAAGTAAAAGTATGAATCAGCACCTCTTTGCTGGCAAGAGAGAGGAACAGGAGACTCTGGCAATGTCTTTAAAATGGTAGAATCCTGTCTAATGACACTTTTAATGTGTGGGATTAAATGTAGCTCTGAGTCAAAAGTATCTCCCAGTTTCTCACACAATGAGAAGTTTAAAATTCTGAAGCTGTTGTAAAATCATCTCTCTATGGTCTTCAGAACCGAAGTTTAAAATTCAGTTTTGTCCTGGTTGAGCTGGAGGAAGTTTTCTGCCATCCATGACTTTATATCAAAAACAAGTTAAAAAAGTGTTAATAGGTTAAAGGTCATCAGGAGACACGCCGATGTAAAGCTGTGTATCATCAGAGCAGCCGTGTCTTCTGAGGACATCCCCAAGAGACAACACATACAAGTTAATAAGTGCAGGACCCAAAATCGACCGTTGGGGAAGAACATTTATCAGTGGCGTGCGGTCAGATGAGGCAAGTGAGGCTCTGCCTCACCTGTCATGATAAAATAGAAAAACTTGCATTAAGTAAATGTTATTGTCCACTGATCAGTGTGAAAGACACCTTTTCAGTTGACATGTTTTCCACAGTTTCTGAGGTTAAAATCGCAGAATTTGAGTGTTTCGTGATCACATAAGGAGCGGAAACTCCGAGTGATATGTTATGTTAAGCATAACATAGGAGTAAGTGGAAAAAATGTAAGTATTTGAAAACTAAATTTTAGGCCGAAGAGAATGATTTATGATCATTTTCACAGACAATATTTGATAACACTGAAAAAGCACCAGAATTTGAAGTTGGAAAAATACCAGAAATAGTTACTCAGGGTCAAATGTGTGCTGCACACATCTGTATACTTTAATTTCTTTACAGTACATATGAATAATTTATACATATACAGGGCTCCAGACTAACTTTTTTCACTAGGAGCACAGTGGCCCCCAACTGAAAATTTTAGGGGCACAACCAGAAAATTTAGGGGCGCATTCCGTAAATCAACATGCTAACCAAATCTACTAATTTCCACTGTATTACGAATAAATACTTTAATAATAGATGCAGAAATTACAATGTGCTGTTTCTAATTCAGTGTCACATTTTATTCTGCACTTTTGAAGATGCAACAAGAAGGTAAACTGACACTACCATTACTGTCATCACAAATAGTACTGAGAAAGGGGTGGCAGCAAGGGGCAAACCTACCCGGACACAGCTGGAAACTGAACTGACTGAAAGTTGCCCTGCATTATTCCTAAAAAGGAAAGTAAGGAACTCCTTAATGTGGTCTGGGGAGGGAGGGGGCTGTCTGGTTTCCTGCTTTCAAGCCCTTTCATTGTCACGCCCCCAACAGTCATTTACCCCACTGTGATTGGTTGGTCAGCTCCGCGCACGACAATGAAAAAGGGTCATTCATTAAAATTGGCGGGCTGCAGTAACATTAAACTTTCATTTAAGGCGGGGACCGCAAAATATTATCAAATAGCCCGCGGGCCGCGGGTTTGAGACCCCTGCTGTAGTTCTGTCACTTGTACAATAGCCGCAGGTCGGAAGAATGAATCAATAGTTCAATTACTCATAGCTCAGACGCACGCACATATCAGGTTGTGATGATATTTGTCTCTGTTTCCTTCCCACAGATGTTTACGCGCGCTCAATTATCTCTAGGCCCCTCCCCCTCCACGCATTTTAGCCACTCACAGTGGCTTTCCCTATTCTTCTCACACGCAGTGGCCGCCTCACAGACGGGCATCACGAGAGTGTGTGTGCTCGCATTTCATGAGTATGTGCGCGAGTGTGTGTCTGCCTGCGTGCGTGTGCGCTCGCTTCTCATTGATTATTTCATTGATCACTGACGTGCCCCTTCCACGTTTAATGTATAAAAAAATATGGAGGGTGGGGGAGGCAAATTTACTGGTCGCGCATGTGCGACTGGATGTAAAATTCAGTCGCACACTCTCAAATGGTCGCAGTCTGGAGCCCTGACATATAACCCTCAGCATCAGCAAGTCTGCTTCCGGCCCACCGACATCGTCCCTCTGCGTTGTGTTTTGCTGATGTTGTATGGTGGTGGACACTGGATGCTGGATTCAGGATTGTGACTATACCACAGACATCCACTCAGCAATCAGCCAGCTTCAGAACATGCAAAGGGAAACTTGTGTCAGGTAAACTAAAACTCAGACATTACAAATTGTCTATTAAAATCAAAAGAAACATACAAACCAGATGAAAACCATAAATTAACAAAGTTACTAAGGCTTAATACAAAATGATAATTACAGTGACATCATATAAAAATAATATATCTTTATGCGTCTAAATCCCATGGAGTTAAATCAGGTCTGCCTGCATCGTCGTCACGTGCAACCTGCTCAAGGACCCCTCCCCCTGACAACTAGCTAACGGCTACTTCGTACCAAAACTTATTTAAACCAGACAGACAGACAGCAACCGTTGGAAGGAGCAAGTTATAATAGCAAGTTGCCTCACACTTCTTTGTTCATTAAACTGTTTTAACCTGTTATGTTGAAAAGTCATGGAACAAGATTACAAATTACCAGTTTGAACACATATGTAGGTGTAGCAACCTGTGGAGCCATACAGCCCATTTTACCTTCAGCACATGCAAAGGGAAACTGAAGGCAAAATGGCACTTACTCAGCGAAACCCCTACCAAACTACGGTGTCCCGTCTGGCCCACTCATATTCTAATGAGTATTCCTCATTAGAACTCCATCGGCTTCGCCTCCACATCCCCTTCCCCGCCCCCGCTGAACACCTGCACGGATCCTCCGCTTCAACCGCGCCGGAGATACATTCACCGTGGTTCACGTCGGCACTTCAACAAGGACTCATCTGAACCTATCCGCTCCTTCTGGTCATCCACTCGTCGTCATCATCACAACACTGGACGCACCGTGGACCACAGCGTTTTGTTCAACCTGGTTAGACCGGCAGCCACGGATGGTCCCGCCGCTCATCTCAACACTGCTACAGTCAACTTCGGTCTCATTAACATCCGCTCACTTTCGAGCAAGAGTCATCTGATGCAGGACTTAATTTCTGACCGTAAGTTTGACTTTCTCTGTTTAACGGAAACCTAGCAGCATCCAAATGACTTTTCACAACTCAACGATTCCACCCCTCCCAGCTTTGTTTACATCTGCAAACCACGTTGCACGGGTCGCGGGGGAGTCTCGCGATATTACACCTCGAGAAGTGGAAAGTCCTGCCTGTTGAGATTCCGTCCTTCAGCTCCATGGAATGCGTTGCCTGCATGCTTCCTGGCCCCACCCCAACTGTTCTGGCTGTGGTTTATCGCCCTACCAAGACAAACTCTGACTTTTTAAATGAACTTGGAACTCTTCTCTCCCACCTCTCATCCCTCACACCCAATGTTATAATGATGGATGATTTTAATGTTCACTTTGATGACAGGCTTCTTCCGCTCACCAGAGACTTCAGCTCATGTTTGGACAGCCTTAACTTCACCCAGCACGTCAGTTCTTCTACTCACTCTAAAAGACATATCTTAGATTTAGTTTGCTGCTCTGGATTAACCCCCACTAACTGCTCTGCTGATGAAATTCTTGTAACTGATCATTTTCTTGTATCATTTAACATCTCCATCACTTTATCTGTCACTAAACCCTCCCGCCTCATCTCTTTTCGTAATGTTAAAAATATCAATGTGAACGCACTTTCCTCACTCACGTGATATTCCGATCCCTAACACACCAAACCCTGATGAACTCGTCTCCTCCTACAACAACCTTCTTTCGGATTCTCTCAACCATCTCGCTCCTGTCAAAACTCGCCCTGTCTCCTTTTCCAAATCTGTTCCCTGGTTCACTCCTGAGCTCCGTCTCATGAAAGCCAAAGGTCGCCAGCTTGAGCGACTCTATAAAAGAACTGGCTTAACCGTTCACAAAGAAATTTATAAATCACATATCACTCAGTATAAGGACCAAGGGCCTCATTTCTAAAGGTTGCGTACGCACAAAAGAAGGCGTACGCCACTCTCTACGCAATAGTTGAGATTTATAAAAAGCAAACTTGACGGGAAAATGTGCGGTCCTTCACGCAAGCTCTGACCCAGGCGTACGCACAAAAACGGGTGAAATGAGAAACGGCGACACCGTCGGCAGATGGAAGAAACACGTGAAAGTGAAAATGACAATCCTGCCTCTCATAAATAACATGAAGTCTTCACAAAGCAAGTCTTACAATTAACAGCCTACACGAACACCTGTTTGATCGATCAGCAGTGAAACAAACAAAACAATCAAACGAAAATTACAACAGAAATTCAAATGTCAAAAATTTGCAAACATATTTGCAAAAAGAAAAGTGAAATATGTTCTGCAATATTGGCATGTTGTGCAATTCATCCTCATAAATAATATAGTTAACAGAACGAAATAATGTACAAAACTGATATTCTCGTCAGTGTGTCCGTCTGGCGGAGCAGATAGGTGCGGGCGTGCGGACGGACGGACAGACGTACTAATTGTCCACTGGGGAAAGTTGTTTTCATATTAAAACATTTCTTCATAAGCTATGGAATTATGGTATTCATGCATATGCCGTTAGTTTGTTTTATTTTTGATAAAACAACGTATGGCGTATGTCTCAACCATTCAGTTAGCAACAAGAAATTACATTTGCTGATCAATTTCCCATTTCCACGTGGATTATTACCGACATCTGTAGCTTGTCAGATGTAATTAAATGGATGGAAATAAAATGCCCCATCACAATGCGTAATGACGCACAATGGCTGATCTTGCGCTTTTAGAAGATGTGGCAAATGGAAGAATTCGGAGTGAACGCATCTTTAGACAGCAAGAAGACGTGCTGGCAAATGAGGACGAGTGACTTATGAGCCGGTTCCGCCTTCCTCGAGCCGTCCTGTTGGGCCTCTGCGGGCTTTTGGGCCCGGCGTTACAGAGGAGCACTCGGAGGAACCACGCGTGTCACCCGGTGCATCTGGCGCTCCGGTCCCCCCGGCGCATGCATCTGGCGCTCCGGTGTCCCCTCACCCCCCCGATGGAGCGCTGTAGCCTCACAACCTCGGATGGTGGTGAGGCTACAGCATTTACGGCGTCTGCCACCGTTTGCCACTCACGTGCCTTTTTGGCATTAGTAATGCCCACACTGTGCCCTCCAAACAACACTTTTCTCTTCTTTTCCACCTCGCCAACGATAACTTCTACTTCACATTGAGTGAAGTTACGTTTTTTTGATTTCCTCTCGGTGTTTGCCATGGTTTCACAATCAATGAATATTCATTTGTGGGCGTTCCACGGACTATTTATGGACAAATATGGGCGTGTCATGAAGCCGCTAAAAGCTGCGCTGCATTTAGAATCGGTTGTGATTTACTAAGGGAAAGATGCGTAGGATGTGCGTGCGCACGGTTTTATAAATCCGAATATTTCTTTGCGTACGCACGTCCTATGTTTCATCCGTACGCCATTTCTGACGCAAATCCTACGCAAAGTTTTATAAATGAGGCCCCTGGTTTCTACCACAAAAACAAACTATTTTTCTGAACTCATCTCCACAAACAAAGGCAACTCAAAAACTCTCATCTCTCTGATGAACACTATTTTCAACCCCCCTGACTCTCTCCCTCCCCATTTCTTTTCCATTGAAACCTGTAACTCCCTCATGTCGTTCTTTAACCAGAAAATTCAAGTCATCCACCAACAGCTTAGCTCTTCTCTCCTCCCTCCCATCCCTGACTCTTTCTCTCTCAATCACGTTTTCCTCCTTTCAACTGCCTGACCACGAGGAAATTTCCTCTCTCATCCTTAAATCCAAACCGACCACCTGTTCCCTCGATCCCCTCCCATCATCTTTAGTTATAGCCTGCCTCCCATCTCTCCTTCCGCTCATTACTGCCATTATTCACTCCTCACTCTCATCTGGTACTGTCCCATCACTTTTTAAAACGGCAGCTGTTAAACCCATCCTGAAAAAACCCGGTTCAGATCCCAACGTATTCAATAATCTCCGTCCAATTTCCAACCTTCCATTCATTTCAAAAATTCTAGAGAAAATAGTCGCCTCTCAACTCTATGATCATCTGAAACACAATAATCTTCTGGAACCTTTTCAGTCTGGCTTCCGCCCCTCCCACAGCACTGAGACTGCTCTGCTCGAGATCACCAATGATCTTCTCATTGCAGCTGATTCTGGCCTCCTCACCATCCTTATCCTCCTTGACCTGTGTGCAGCCTTTGATACCATTTCTCATTCCATCCTCCTCCAAAGGCTCTCCTCCCTTGGTATCACCTCCATCCCCCTCCGTTGGTTTGAATTCTACCTCTCTGACCGCACCCAATTCATTCATCTTAAATCATTTAAATCTCAGCCCTCCTCTGTCTCTTCTGATGTCCCCCAAGGTTCTGTCCTTGGTCCTCTTCTTTTCATTACTTATCTTCTTCCCCTTGGCAATATCTTCCGTAAATTTAATGGTAATTTTCACTGTTTTGCGGATGACACCCAGCTCTATGTATCCAGTAAACCTGACTCCTCTCTCCACTCCTGTCTATCTGAAATAAAAAATCTGGTTCACCTTGGGACAAAAATTTTCTTATGTGTATTTTATAAGCTGTTACTTTCTGTTGGATGAATGCGGAAATATGGTAAACGGCATATACTTGTATAGCGCTTTTCTACCTACAAGAGCAAAGTGCTTTACAGTCACGGACCCAATCACCAAGTCACACACATTCACACACTGGTGGCCGCTGCGCTGTCAAACATAGGCGCCCGCCTACCACCAGAGGCAAGGTGGGGTTCAGTGTCTTGCCCAAGGACACTTCGACTCATGGGCGTGCAAGGCGGGAATTGAAGCTGCAACCTTACGGTCATGGGTCGACCGCCCTACCGCTGCACCACGGCCGCCCCCAAATATTACGTTTTTGCAATTGTAAATCTGACTCCAGAAGAGTCAGTGCCTCACCAGCCATCAACCTCACTGCACGTCACTGGCATGTAATCATACTTGCTTAGATGTCTCAGTCTGTAAGATAAGAATAAAACCACTTAAGAACATTTCCAGATAGGCCCACTAGACTTCTAAATCTTTCTAATAAAATCTGGTGATCTACCATATTAAAAGTTGCACTGAGGTTCAGCAGCGCCAGAAAGTTTCCCTGAGTCAAAATTTATTCTAAGATCATAAATTATCTTTAAAAGAGCCATCTCTGTACTGTGGTTTGTCTTTAAACCAGATTGATATTTTTCTAAAAATTTGGGGGTATTTTAAAACTCATGTATGTTATCAATTGAGGACCCAAGTTAAGGCATGCACAGGGTGTGAATAAAGTTTATTTGGACAGATCCATAAATCCCAAAAAAAACGTACAAAGTCCAAAAGATGGATGCTGCTAAGTTTTTTTTCTCCAAAACTTTATTGAAGATGTACAGGATACAAAATCAAGTCAGTTTTTAATTACACAAATTAAAAAGAGTAAAAAAAATGTGCCAGGGGAACTTAAAGATCAAAGGAGAAAAAAATAAAAGATTATAAACAAGAGCAGTAAAAGCAGTAAGTTGCTATTCTGTATATTTAAAAAATTCCAGGGTGTCAAAAGTTCTTATAGCTTTGGGGTTGGAAGAATATTTTATTGTTCTGATATATTGGCTTAACTCAATCATATAAAGTTTGAATAAGGGCTTTTTTCATAAAATTTGCATTTATGAATATGGAATTTGGCTAGTATTAATAAAAGGTTAATTAAATAGTATTCCCTTATTAGTGAATTATTAACATTATAAAAACCAAATAATATATCCTTGTATACCAAATCAAATTTTTAATAAATTTTACATTGAACAAAATGGGTATAGTTTTTCCAAAAAGTTGCTGTTTGGGTGCATTTCCAGAATAGATGTATAAATGTTTGTGTCTAATTTACAGAAGGAACAGTTTTTATCAATGACTATGTGGAGTGAGGATTTTGCTGCAGCATCTTTGAAGAAGTTTAAAGCAAAAATCCCGGGGTTTATTTGAAATAAAGTATTTGGAGGATAAAGTCCAAACTTTCTTCCATTCAATATCTGGGGCAAATTTTCTCCAATAGTAGGTTACATAGGGAACAACTGCAATATCTTTCTGAAACAGTGATCTTATTTTTTTATTTCTTGTAGATGGTCTCGTAGTAAAGCAGGTCTTGCCAATATCGGTTTCAAATAAAGAGACTGAACGTGAGGGTAAAGGGTGTACAAGATCTTTAAATAACATTATAATACCTTCAGGAATAGCATCCATGACGATTGCAAATTCTTTGGGGGTAACTGGAATATTATAAGTGGTTAAAAATTGATTGTATGACATTAAACACCCTCCTGAGTCAAAAAGTTGATTTACATAGAGTATATCATTTTGAAACCAGTAAGGGAAGAATAAAGATTTATTTTTGTATAAAATATTAGTATTATTCCAGATATGAAAGTTGTGAGGAGAAAATGAACGTTTATAGATTAGGGACCAGGAAAGAAGCATTTCTTTGTGAAAATTTGCTAATTTGATGGGGAACTTTTGAATGTTATAGTTAGAGGATGCTGCTAAGTCTTTTTTTAAACAACTTTATTGTGTAAAACGGAAGTACAATACAAAAGACAATTTTACAAAATAAAATTCAGATATCCCAGGGGAGCATACATAATAAATACATTTTACATAAAAACATTCAGGTTCCTGCAACTTTCATATAGATATACAGCTTTCTGATTAAGACTCTTGGAGATGTTACTGATATACATTTCAGTTTGTTTGATTAAAACAGGGAAAAAAATAGAACATGAAGAAAATTTACATTTATGTATATAAAAATTGCCAAAAATAATAATAAGATTAATTATGAGTTTTTTATTTGAGTTCAAATTTTTATTATGAAGGCCAAAAATTACATATTCAAACTTTAAATTAAAGTTGGGGTGAATGCGATTTCTAATAAATTGTAAACATTTTTTCCAAAAGTGGGTGTGATTTTCGTGTGAAAATCACACCCACAGGTTACTGCTGGAGAGAAGCTCCAAGACTAAAGTGAAGATAAGTCTGAGGCCTACTCAGCAGATCACAGTCACAGAAAAAGAGGGAGGATGAGAATAACCTGTTAGAACAATAGTTTGGCTGTGCTTTCTTCAAATGTAATATAATTTTGAGATGACAATACATGCTCAGTAAATTAAGTTTAAACCATTAGTGTAATAAAAGTTAAAGGCAGTTTCTAACTATTCTTCACAGTGTTTGATTTGATTTGATTTATAACTTCTGATCTTTACTCTTTTTTGATGTTTAAGGTGTCAGATGAGCGTAGATGGAACGGGGGAACAGAAAGTGTTGGAAACCACAGATCTGTGATGTCAT
Source organism: Oryzias sinensis (assembly GCA_037389245.1). Classification (NCBI taxonomy): domain Eukaryota; kingdom Metazoa; phylum Chordata; class Actinopteri; order Beloniformes; family Adrianichthyidae; genus Oryzias; species Oryzias sinensis. The sequence goes on from CM074497.1 coordinate 30,545,930, forward strand.
GGAATGCCCCCCACTCTGGTTCAAGTACATAAAATGTTGAGGAAACAGCAGAGTGAAGTGTGATCGTCAGTAACAGAAATGGAAGTCATACTACACTTGAGTGTCTTCTTGCTGCTTGTAAAGGGTGAGTCTTGAAATACTCTGACATTTATTGTGTCAGCATGGAAAGAACAATGGCAACGATGGTAAAGGCATTAATGAATTATTGTTTGTAATGTAAAATTACATAAAAGTTCTTTGTATTTCCTAGCACAGAACCTCTTTGTGTAGTGAAAGGAAAACTTTTGTTTTTTCATACATCTGAAAAAAAGGCTTTAAACTTGAAAAAAAAGAATGCATGCGGAATGCTGGTGGAAATAGTGAGATCAACTATATATACACAGGATCAATTTATCTAAGTTATAATTTAGTTATTTCAAAAAAACATTTAAAGCAAACATATTTCAGCATGTAAGGACTAGTTTAAAATAAATGAATATTTACAGTTTAGACTTCAGGAAACTTTATGTGTATGTATACCGTATTGTGACATTTTAGTCTTATGTAAAATTTTATTTGTATTTCTTCTGGGATCAACCAGTTCATTCAAAGTAATCAGTCCATGTTTGTACATGGAGAAGTTTCAATGGAGCTCCACTTAACCTTAAATGCCACGCAGCCATAACATGAATGTTATTAAAAACTGTATGTCCTGTTGGTATGGTTTTCTTGCTGTGAGGGAATATGTCTATAATTGCACATGAAAATTGTATTGTGTATACTAGCAAAAACTCAAAAATACTCCTCAAATATAAATGTATCTTCAATGACCAAAACTCAATAAGGATGGACGCTGCACCAGTGTGAATTTCTCCTCACCATTCTGATTTTCAATTAGTTTGACACATTCAACTCTACCAAAAAAAAAAGACCCAAACCCCCCATCAACATACAGCCTACAGCAAACCTGAAGTTAGCTCAGTCTCTCTTTTGTACTACTTTCTCTTTAGACGGCAAGAGTAACCACATGACTTCCTGTGAAAAGGGGAAATCTTAAAACATGTGGGTGGAGGCTGTGTCTTTTATAGTCACGGTGCAAATATTTACCACCTCTGCTCACAGTCACACCAACATGAAGCCAGTAATGGTAAAGATGAGTCAGTTTGTGAAAAACATTGTTTCAACATATTGTGTCCTTGTTCAAGTCCAATTGATGGCCCATTTCAACGTGTAGTTATATGAAGTATGAGAACTGACTGTTTTTTTGTATCAGTTTCAGCTGCTGCATGGGACCATGTGACAGTGGTGGAGGGCCACACAGTAACCTTGAACTGCAATATTAATAGTCCTCTAAAGAAGCATGTGGAATGGAAGAATCCAGATGGATATGTTATTTTCTTTAATCATATCCAAGGTGCTCTTGCAGTTTAGTAAATGAAGATTATAAATAAATGTTAAAACTTGAGATAAGAATTATTTTCTTTTATTAATCATATGTTCTTGTTTTTAGCATTAAAGGACAAGAGATATTCCATCAACAGGCTGTCTGAGTCAGAATTCTCCATCAGTATTTCCAATGTCAATTTTAAAGACGGAGGCACCTACACATGCGCATACTACAACCCCAACACAACTGAGATGAAAGTGGAGCTGACAGTGTTAGGTGGGAAGAACTGTCACCAAGCATCCTCCACAAACGCTGCAACAACTTACTTTAACTCTGCTGTGCACTCATTTAAGAAAAAACATCCTGATATAACACTTGTTTTGGCATTCATTTATAGGTCTTCCCAGAATGACACGCATAAAGCACAAAGGAACGACTTTGGTTAAATGCAGTGCTAAGGCAAACCATCATCCACCACAGATCCTTTGGAGTTTTGACTCTGGCCCTGAATTTAGGGGTAAGCTTGGTAAAAAGTGGCAATATTTACATTTTTTTTAAAAAGAAGTACAGGTAAGCAAAAAGTAAAACAATAAACTTTTAATACTTCTTTAAGAATAATTTTTGTAATTAATCATTACTCTGGCTTTAAAGAAAAAATATTTGCCATTATATGTAGACATTTCAGGTGTTTAGAATATACAGTAAAAACTCTGCAGCTGAATCTTGGAAAACATGCAAACCATACTCAAAGAGTCTCTAGTGTCTTATTAAAACATCTAAGTTTTTATTAAAAGCTGTTTCAACTACAAAACTGCAAGGTTGGTTGTGTCATGTTTGCTTTCCTGATGCATAAAAAAATCTCTCTGAGAGCAGTTAACGTTATTCTTTATTAATTTATATTTGTTTTGTATTTTGTTCTACAGTTTATGAACAGGTTCGACAAAGAGATAAAATGTATGAATCCATTGCATTTCTGCAAATGTTGCCTGTAATGAGAAGAATCAAGGTGAAATGCCGCATTCAACATCCAGCGGGGCACTCGCAGCTTTTGATGGACTTTGTCAAGATAAGACAAAACGGTGAGTACAATTCCTTTCATCTTAACCTGTTTTGCATCATGGATTTTTTTGCTGAGGAGTCAAAATTTTACCAGCTGAGAGTTCTAACTCACCTGATTTTGGACTTGTGAAACATAGACAATGTGGTTGTGTCATCAGTGCAATTAATGTTAGTTGACAGGAGCAGCTGAATGGCTCAGTTGGCTGCATAAAAAAAACAGGGTTCAATTCACAAGCAGCGTGATAAGCTTCATCAAGTGTGGGTCCTACACCACCCTAATGGTGGTCCACCCAGGATAAAATACAGCGTCCACCGCGTCCACCTTAACCCTTGAGCTATCCTAGGCACTTTAACATTGGGAGTTGGTTATAGACCCACTAGAGCAGGGGTGTCAAACTCATTTTGGTTCGGGGGCCACATCCAACCCGTCTGATCTCAAGTGGGCCGGACCACTAGCATAAAAGTAAAATAACAGCTTTGTTTTTGTTTTTTTAACTCAGTTGGAAAAAATGCCTCAACCAACATAGTAGCCTAATCACTTGGGGCCAATGGATCTCAAATAAAATTAATTTCACTTAAAAATAAGTCGGTCTATTCAATTTTATACAGACTGAAAATTTTACATCTGACACTGTAAAACTTTTCTTTATGGTAAATCTCATAGTGGTGCTGAATGTTAATTCTTTGAACACTGGGACCTTTTGATGACATACCAAGCATGCAGGTTTTGCATTCAGCTCTGTGAACAAATTAAACTCTGTCCATTTTTCCTGGAAAGCTCTGCAATCCACTTCTTTTTGACGACATTTTGGTCATTAGGGTGTCACTACTGGTCATCCTTAAAGCAACATAACAGTGGTAAGACTCATAGAGAACCAAAGTGTATCTTATCCAGACGCAGAGCTTTTATGTTTCGCTTTTGCCACGTGCAGAGACATGCTGTTTCACCTGTTTTGTGTTTCCTTTGCTCCCCCTAGTGGCGGAATTGCGCATTTCAGTTATTTCTTTAAAAAAAAATCATAACTCGCCACAGGAATGGTCGTAATTTTACTTTTTCTTTTTTTGGTGGCCCTAAAACTCTGTCGTATTAACATGACTACGTTTTTCAAATGTTTACTCGCCATGTGGCGACCAACCCTCTAACCCAGGGGTCGGGAACCTATGGCTCGCGAGCCATATATGGCTCTTTTGATGGTCACATGTGCCTCGCAGACAAATCTTTAAATATACTTTTTTTTTTCATTAGACCAGTCCTTGTCTGGCGCGATGCGATGCCAGAGGCGCGCAGTAGTAGCGGTGTTTGGAGAACAAAATGTATGCCAGCACTGTCACTTTACTATTATCTATTATTTCACAGAGTTTGTACCAGCTGGAAACCTGTGAATTGACGTGCATAAAACTGCGCGCTCCCGTCTCTGAGAAAGAGCGCGCAGTTGCAGGAATGGGATGTAGAGGAAGAAAGCAGAGGGTGGGGGGCACGGCCAGTAAGGTGAACCGCGCAGGAATTGTAAAAACGTAAAACCCGCTGCCCATCACTCACTGGAGCGTGAGTGTGTGTTTGGTTCCGCGTCTGCGTGTGAGCAGTCTTTGTCACATCTAAAAAACAGTCAGACCTACGATCACGTTTAAAGTCTCAACGCCTGCATGAAGCAGAAACTCACCACGTATCAACCAGACTAGACCATCAGCAAAACTACCAAGAGAAATACTCATCATTTATTAGCAACAGCATAACAATGTTATTAAATAGAATTCACAGACTTATTGTACTTTAAAAATGTTGAAATTAAATCAAATGCACACATTCATTCGTATATTTAGTTTTAAACATATTGTTGCGGTCTGAGTTGGACTGGGTGGCTGTTGGGCCGCGTTATAAATTCTGGAGTTCATTGAACGCATCAAGCAGAGATATGATTGGCTCTCAGTTCTGTCGCTCAGGCGGTTGTTAGGTAGTTTGGACCAATGTTCAGCTATGGGCCGAATAAGGGAAATGGGAGGGCTGACGCGGCAGGAGCGAATATAAAGTTGGGAGAAGCGCTTTCGTCTCGGCGGGAGAGAATAAGGAGTTGCTGAATTAATTTTACGGCGTTCATTGCGGTCTACAGTAACCATAATGAAGAACCTTAAGAGAGGTTAAGTCTCAGTGCCTCAGTGTGGGAAAGGGACGCTACATTATTGTATGGCTCTTTGGAAATTACATTTAAAAATATGTGGCGTTTATGGCTCTCTTGGCCAAAAAGGTTCCCGACCCCTGCTCTAACCTTTACTCGCCAATGTGGAGGAAATGCTTGCAACTGCCGAGTGTTCAATTATGGACCTTTTAAATTAAAAGTATATCGCGATTGGCTCATTCTTCTATCAAGAAAAATTAGATTAGGATACATTTAACTGTCATTTTTATTGCCCAGCCCTAATTGCCACACATTTCCATTCAAAAGTTTGTAATTTAATAGTGAGTTTATTATAAACAATTTAAATTTGTCAAGCCTCTAAAATAGCATTTACGCTTCTCTCTTCTTTGCTTAATTTCATATTTACTTAACTTGTAAACATATCTTGTGTTAATCAATTCCTCTAAATATCTTGCACATAGCTCTTTTGCCAGAATCCTCTACGATCAGCAACAATGACCTTAGTGAGGCAACCAACTTGACTGGTAAGTAATCCAATAAAACATATTTATGTATACTGAAAACTATTGACACATTTTTATTAGAGGCTGCCTGAGAGATAATTCAAACTTCATACTCACAGATACCATTATACTCTCACACACATACCACTATAGTCTTACTCACACAACAGTATACTCTCATATGCACATTCATACAAATACTACTATACTCTCATACAGAGGGTAGTGTTTGAGCTTCAAATCAAATTCATGCATACGCACAACTATTCTTTGTTACAAATACAATTATTTTTTACTTACAAATTATATTAAACTCTTATGGATATTCCCTAGTTTTCTAAATAGTGCTAGGAAGGCGTTTAAAAGACTATAATTGTCTTAATAAAATACAATGATTGTGCATTTGCAAAAGTTTGATGGTATATATGTGAGGGAATAGTACTATATGTGGATGACGCAGAGTCTAGCTGGAGCTGGCACTCCCTGATGCACCTGCTCTAAAAATCCGCCGCATTTCTTGCTCAACTGCCTCATTAGAAAAAGCCCCTGTGGATGGCGACTGCCGACTTTGTTCCAACATTTCGGACATTGTAGAGGCAACAGTTGTGGTGTTTAGGATGTTATTTAGCAATCCTATAGCCTCACTAAGACGGTCCCGTCTGTCCGTTTCAATCAAAATAGCTTCCGTTTCAATCAAACTCTCTTACATGTGCAATTATTCTTCTTCTCATATCATATCATGTTGTTTTGCATTCACATTTATTTTGTCACTTCCGTATTACATAAGTATGTTTGTATGTGCAAAATGATACTGTGGAACATGTCAAAGTATTGAAGTCTCTTTGAGCATGTATGAATGTAAATACACGAAGATATGACTGTTCTTATAAGACAGTATATGAATACTTATGAGAGAGTACACCAATATTTATATAAGAGTATGATTAGGCGAGCAAGAGACTATGGAAGTATATGACAGAGAGTATACTGTTGTGTTAGTAAGACTGTAGTGGTATGTGTGTGAGAGTATAGTGGTATCTGTGAGTATGAAGTTTGAATTATCTCTCAGGTGGCCTCTCATACATTTTGGTCTTTTTGGTCCATTATAAGATAAACACAGAGAGACAAGGAGTTCCTCACACTCACATCTCTATATAGTTAGAGATAAGTTATCAAATGTATTGAATCAATCAGGCTTTTTCCTAAGATTAAATTGGAGCAGCAGTAAGTACAATATCTTTGTACCCCCAACCTAACCCTTTGTGTTCTCTGCAAATCACTAAAGGTGGGACAGCTATATCTGCTGTTTCTGAGGACATCATCCCATCTAACAGCACAGACAGAAACACAACAGGTAAAGAAAGGCCTTACTATTGACCACTGAAATGCAAACAGTATAGCTCTTTTGTAAATTTTACAGATGAAGAGCAGCTTCTAAATAATTATATGTCACCATTTCTATTTACAGGAAGCTTTATGAAAAAAGAAAGGCAAAGAAATTCTATACTATTGGTTCTCTTGGTTACCTGTCTGATCTTTGGCCTGATGGTTGTAGTAGTTTTTTTTGCTCTCAAGTTGAGGAGAGCCCATTTTGCCTGGAGGCGAGGTAAGAGTCTACACTCTCACTGTTGTGTTGAAAAAAAATACAAATATTATTCGTTCATAATTATGTGTGCTTTGCATGAAAACTGCTGCAATTGATAGAAAATGTGAGAATGTTTGGTGTATTTCTAAAAAAAATATCACAGTTTTTGTTGTTACAGAAAATGAAGACTCTAATCCATCAGAGGAGAGCAGCAAGTCAAAATCCACTCAGGAAGACAAGAACCTTCAAGGACAAAGACAGAAAGGTAGTCAAATTTCCAATAATTTCTACTTTTTTTCTCACAGAAAATCATATTTTTTAAATGACAAATTTAATGAATATATATTTTTAAATATATGAACTCTTGTTGTATAGATGCCCATTTGTATAGGAACATTAACAAAAAACACTTGTCATTCTTTGGAATAGAACAGCTTTTGTTATAAGATATTTTTCAGATCTTCTAGTGTTCTGTCTGGTTAGTTATTAAATTACAGAAAGTGAAATGCTTTGTCTTTCTGTGCCTCAGGACACCTCAGTACGGCTTTCACACAGTATGTTGCTGAGAAACCAACAAATACAACTTCAGTTCCAAGTACAAGTGCAATAACATCACAGAAAACTACGGAAAAGGATCCGTCTCAAAGCCAAACTCCAATGGCACCCAAAGGCATCGTAAAAGAGACTTGTCTTTAACTGGAGCCTGCACAAAGCATTGTTATTAGTGACGGCCTCTTTTGTCTAGTGTTTACATGTGAGCTATTACTAATGCATTTAGTATCATTATGCACACCTTTTAAAAAAATTGGATAGCTTTGTTACCAAGCTGCTTTCGTTGATGAACTTGTTCAAGTTACTGGAAGTTGTTTCCTCCATGTTCCATGTGGTAACACGACTACGAATGAACAGATTATAATGACTAATAAAGACATTTCTTTGCTGCACTCTTATGTAAAATTAAGATAAACCAGCAATCTGTCCAGCATGTAGTTCCTTCACCTGCAACTCAAGACAGATTAAACCAGGGGTGTCAAACTCATTTTGGTTCAGGGACCACATTCAACGCGGACCAGTAACATAAAAGCAAAAAACAGCTTTGTTTTATAGTTTTTTTACTCAGTTGGAAGAAATGTCTTGACCAACATAGTTGTCTAATCATTTATTATTACACATTTATTCACAGAGGCAAATGGATCTAAAATAAAATGCATTTCACTGTATTAAAAAAATATTGGTCTACTAAATTTTACACAGACTGAATATTTTACGTCTGACACTGAAGCAATCCCAATAATAAACTCGAGAGGGGCTACTGAAAAAAACGAAACACCTGCCTAAACTGTAAATGCACATATCAATGAAAGCTTAAACTAAATTAAACTGCAAACATTTGTGAACATAAGAATTTGGAGTCGTTGTGGGATAAATAAGGTATCAATTATTATTATTAAAACGTCCAAGAATCTTTTTCCTGGTTTTTGCCTGAATTTTGTGGCATCACCTGCCTTCTTCCTGAACTTTATCCCTTCTGCTATACTATGGGATCAAGATGACCCCATACTGTAACACCAGCGACCTTCATGGATTTGTTCAATTCAAATCAATTCAATTTAGAAACTTTATTGTCATTGTACGTTACAACAAGATTGAGTGCAGTCCTCTTCCAGTCTATTCACTCAAATTCTAGCAGCATTGTAGTGATGGCTCTTGGATAAAAGCTGTACCATTACATTTTTTTTTCAGTGCATCCATAAACCTCCACTTTGGTCTTCCTCTAGACCAGTGTTTTTCAACCAGTGTGCCGCGGCACACTAGTGTGCTGTGGGAGATGGTCAAGTGTGCCGTGGGAAATTGCCCTCATTAACTGATTTAACAACATTTTCCATATCCAGGATTTCAGTTCTTTGTTCATCCCTACAGGCCCTGATAAAAGATTCAAGATTCAAGATTCAAGATTCAAATCTTGAATCTTGAAAACACTGAGTAGTTAGGAATATGAAAGATCGTAAAATACTTTTTTCTTTGTGTACATTGGATTCTATTAAATACATTTTGATAAGAATGACGATACCACGATTTAGCCGCAACTTCAGCTGTGTCAGGAAAAGTTCCGCCCCTTTAACTGTCTCCACCAATCATTCTTGGGATTTTAATCACATGTCATCAGTCTGACCAATCAGAAGAGGTTAAAGTTTTCACTTCCTTGTTCTGAATTCTGCTGAAAAAGTCGCTCAGTTCTTAGAAAAATACCAGCTAAAGCTCGTCTTTAGCGGTGTAGTTTTCCACAGAATCCGGTGTCGCACCGTGGAACAAGTGAACAAAACAATGAAGCTCAGAGACGCTTGTCTTTCTGCGTTCGGCGGATTATTGAACTACATCTCCCATGATGCATTGGGTTAAAAGTGACAGCGAGAGCGTGTCGGCGCACAACGAGTCTCTCCTCTTAACGTCTTGAAACAACAGCGAACACAAATCAAAGTTTTTAAATCTTCTAACTAAGCTTTTATTACATCTATTAGAAAAAACAGCTGCAACTTCCAGCTTTTATGACATCATCATTAGTGTCAGGCCCCTGAACACTTATCACAGGCCGAGCAGTTTTGGTACCCACTCCAGTTCTGTGTGTAGTTGGCTAATCTGAGATATGCAATAAAGCTATTAGGGCCCTTTATAAATTGCTGTCATTATTTATTGATACAATAACACTTCAATTGCCAATGTGTCTTTTTGTTTGTTTGTTTGTTTGTTTGTTTGTTTTATTTACAGGTGTCTTTGTCAGGGGATGCAATTAAAATCCCATTTCTAATTAATATACAACGTAATTAAAATACAAGTTTTAACACCAGTGTTAAAACACTGTCAAAGTATAGGATAACCCAGGCAATAACTTTTAAGAGTTCGCTCAAAACTAAACAAAAGCACACAACACAACAACTCAGGTATCTTTACACTACACAAAATAAACAATTTCACAAAAATGAATCCCTTAATATATAACTAGGACAGTTTTACTTTCACGTTTCTCTTTTTTCTTATTTTTTCTCTCTCTCTCATACACTCCATCCACTCGCCTGCTGCACACACATATGCCTCTTTCACACTCACTCTGCTGTGGTGGCAAACGAGTCTGGATGCGACAGAAAGGCGTTTGGGAGCGAGGAATCAGTTGAAGCTGGAGCTTCAACCTTCACGCTGCTATGTGGAGCATGCACGCTGACCCGTCTTACGTTTTGGTCAATGTGCTCTGACCTCGCTTACCAATCTTTTTCTACCTTTTATTTTTTCTTTGTGGTTGTTATTTGCATATGTGAACTGAAAAACATTTCCTAATTTAGAGTTCATCAGAGCTGTCAGGGGGACAGTTTATCAAACAGTTTGTGATATAGAGTTAGTGCTGTTGTTTCAGGTACATTTTTCAGGTGCAGCTGCTCCTTCTTTAACTGCAGAATTTTCTCTTAGTCTGTGTCTTACAGGTTTTATTTTACTTTTTTGTTCTGTGACCCCCACTGACACTTTATCTAACAGAATTTCTGGTGTGGAGGTCCAGATGGAATATCTAAAGACCAGTAATAGTGCACCTCATAATAACTGTGACACACCATTAGATCTTAAGAATTTATTTTGACCGTTGACTGGCCATTGCGATTTGGGACTAAACCTAATCCCAAGGCTACCATGGCGTCTCTGCCCAGGAAATTTGCTGGACATTCAGGAGAATACAACATTGGCATTTTACAGGAATCTCCCTTTGGATGGGTTCAGTCAAGGGTACAAGAATAAGGTCACTTGCAGCTGCTCAAACGGCAGCTCTTTTATTTGATGTTCTAATGGAAGTACATACACACTGTTCTACATTCTCAAGAAACAAACAAAAATCGTAGTCTCTGACATGCACCTTTAATCTAATTTCTGGCCTCTCTGTTGTCACAGAAAAAAAATCCTCCAGATTTACTTCAATTCCATCTAGATCAGGGGTCGGCCACCTACGGCTCTCTGTGGTTTAGTAAAATAACTATCATGTTCTAAGATTGTGTGCGGCCTTTAACACCATCGGGTGGAAGAGAGCAGCGTGAACCATGTCTGCAGCTGTGAACGCCAACCAGAATCTGTTATGGGATGGAAGATTCGTCCTAAAAGACAGTCAGTGGCAATCTTGTAGGGGGACACATGAGCCCCCCCCGGGTTTTTTTCAAGTTTTTTTCTTAGACTAAAACCACCCATTTCCGCGTAAAACTGATTACATTGTGTTAGGGCACCCCTACTATCCTGTCAACTTCCTGCTGTGATGACCGTATGTGGGGCTGTCTGTGTAGAACATGCTGGAGGGGGGGTTGCACGTGGGGGAAACAATTTGGAGCTACAGAGGATGTGAACAGGTAGAGAGGCGGGGCGGGGCTTAGACTCACCACTTATGATTCCAGACCTGCAGCAAACTAACAGCTGCTTCCTAATGAAAAATAGTTGTCAAAAAAAAAGTTGTCATCCATAAAGTTGATATACTTTGTTAAGATGTAAAGATTAAACTGCGCCCTTACTCAATGTGTTGTGGTAAAGTCAGAGTCTATGTTTCAGCATGTGTTCATACAAGGTGCTTTATGGTAAGCTGTTGACAGTGACGTCTGTGATTCTGCAGCAGAGCTGTGCATGTGCAATAAATATTCAGTGTGTATGGCGGACTCTCTGATCCAAGGACCATGATCTGTATCTGAGAATAAACGTGCCTGTTACGCTCAAAAGAGAAAGGGGCTCTACGTTTCTTCATCACGCAAAGAGGATACGGATTCAGACACCGCTCCGTCGCTCGACTGGACGAAGATCAAGGGAAACATCACGCTCATTTAAAATTTAAATAAATAATCAAATAAATATCCTGACAGCATTTTGAATCAATACAAGTTTTACCAAATGAACTATCGATTAATCGGCAAAACGATTAATCGCGAAAAACTACACCCCTAGTGTTGCAGCTCCCTTTGGTTTCATTTCTGTGGATCCAAATGGGTTCTGAGTGGTATCTAGATCATCTATTTGTTCATCATCCTAACTTCAGCTCTTAATCCTCCTGTTCAACTGCTTTTTCTAGTAATGCTGACCTATGCTGTTGCTGTTGGTGACAATCTCTGGGAAAATGTCAGCGCTTGCCAAATCTCCAACATGCATCATCACTTCTGTCTGCACTTCTTTCAGCACTCGTGTAACCAACAAAACCACGCCCTCTGCTTCTTCCTCTAAAACCACTATCACCTATTTCTCTCGGGCGGCCTCGACCTCCTTGATATATCGCATCACTTGCACTCACCATCATTACTTTTATATCATCTTCCTTTTTCTTCTGACAGCAAACCTTTTCTACATGTGCAGCAATATTCATATACTCCTGTAATCCTGAAGTAGTAAACTGGATCAAGTGGCCCAAAAGATAAAGTGTTTCTCAACGCTTTGTCTGATAGGTGTTCTGGAGTTCTGATGTACTGTATTCTTTAACTGTGATTTGTACACTGTTTCAATTTTATTAAACAGTAGTTTTGTTCCTTTTTTATTTCTTTTTGCTTCACTTTGACTTTTATTCCTCTTTTTTGCTTCATTGTACTATTTATATGTATTTGCTAATCGTATTTGTTCAGATGTAAAGATTTAAGTCGACTTGTGTTATGGTGAAGTTAGAGTGTTCGTTTTGTGGGTTGAGTTCATACGAGGTGCTGTACGGTAAGCTAATAACAGCAATGTCTGTGGTTCTGTAGCAGAGCTGCTCATGTGCAATGTTTAACGTGTATGGTGGACTCCCTGATCCGAAGAGCATGTTCTGGATCTTTCTGATATGAATCGTGTCTGTTATGCAAAAAAGATAAAGTGGATCTGTGTTTCCCCACCCCAAGAGGATACGGATGCAGACACCGCTCCCTCCATCCCTCTACAGTAATGATCACCAGTTGTTAAAGCTTTTATGTTTTTAAATAATTTGTCACATCCGGATGGAGTTAATTTTGCCATTGAATCCACATCTCTTCTGCCATTTGGGCAGATGGGTGGAGGACTCGTTATATTTACGTTCTAAATATTTAAAATGATTTTTTTTTTTAACAGATCCCCTTTTGATTCTGTGTTAACCATTTTTTGATCAGTTTACTATCAGAGTAAACGATAGGCAACTTAAACAAAGGTTCTCCATAGATAATGTTTTAATAGATGATGACTGGGACATAGACGGGTCTTGATCGATATCCCAAACCGCATTTAATCTAAATTCTGTAATTGTAATTCTGTAGTTTTTGCTGAATTCTTTCTAAGTGCAGGTAATTTAAGAAAACTGAATTTTCTCAGTTTCTAAAATGCATAGTGAACAATAATATGAACATTTTAAGACTGATTAAAAAAAAAGATAACAGAAAGCTTCTTGAAGTATATGATTATTTTAAATAATTTCAAGAGAATCAATGGCTTTCACTCAGATTACCAACTGTAGATCTATGACGCATCATTGTGACCTGAATACAAGAGCGGCCACCAGGAGGCAAGGACATTGGTACACTTTTATTTAAAAGGCCTTGCTTGGATTACTACGGAGCCCGTGTCCTGACATTAAGATATAAAAATATATCTTGTTCCCACTGATTATTATCTCGTTCGCACGAAATACTATTCCGTTCCCACAAGATACTATTGCGTTCCCTCAAAATACTATTCCGTTCCCTCGAAATGATTAACTCGTGCGAACGCAATAATTATGCCGTTCGAACGCAATAATTATTCACGTCATAAGTCATTCACGCGGATATGCTCTCTGTACGCCAGCAAAAGCCGCTTTCAGCGGTAACTTCCGTGTCTCTGTGACACACATTCGTTCAAAAAAGGAACATAAAAACAAAACAGCTTTTTAAAATAAATAAATCTGTTCTCTAACCATCCTCTGTGTCTTTAATGCAATGTAATGAGACACACACAGACAGAAATGTGAAGGTATCTGCTGTAAATCTATGACGTAAATTAATAACAGGATATGATCGGCTAGTCAGTTAGCATGTAGCCTAATAGCCTTCGAATGTAAAAAACTGACTGCTAAAGTTAATAAAATACAAGTCCTGAATATTATTATTCCTATTGGACCCTAAACTACAATATCAGCTGTCTGTCTGTCAACCGACCAGCCAGTTGCCCAAATGCCGGCATACATCAGAGAGCTCTGCGGCGGAGCTAGTAGTAGCCTAGCAGGAGCTATCGTATGACAAAGGAGCCTAGTTATCATAAATCTTTTGATATTTTTCTTATATTCATTGTAATAAAGTGATCATTTTTGTTCTTCATGTTCCTTTTTTGAACGAATATGGGTCACAGAGACACGGAAGTTACCGCTGAAAGCGGCTTTAGCCGGCATACAGAGAGCATATCTGCGTGAATGACTTATGACGTGAATAATTATTGCGTTCGAACGGATTAATTATTGCGTCGAACGGCATAATTATTGCGTTCGCACGAGTTAATCATTTCGAGGGAACGGAATAGTATTTTGAGGGAACGCAATAGTATCTTGTGGGAACGGAATAGTATTTCGTGCGAACGAGATAATAATCAGTGGGAACAAGATATTAATCTGTGGGAACAAGATATATTTTTATATCTTAATGTCAGGACACGGGCTCCGTAGATTACTGCCTCCCAACATTTGTTCGTTAATCTCAATGGGACTTCCTGGTTAAATAAAGGTTTAATAAAAAAATTAAAAAATGTATCTAAGCATACCATCCTGTAATAATTTCCTTTTCTTAGTCTATTTGTTATTAGGCTATCTCTTCTCATTTTGGTTTATGTCACCTATCTCTAATTCCCTGTTTCTTTTCACACATTACTAAGATTGTTAATCTATTATTTGTGTGCCTTTTGTTCAATGCATTGTAGAAATAGACTGATAGAATGTGATTTTGTATAAATTGTGTAGCTTTTAGTGTACAAAGAATGACTTTTTCTTACCCCTTCTTAATGCTTTTCTGCATCCACTTCAGTTCACATTATGCATCTTATAAACAATTTAAAAACGGACCCTGCATTTGCAGCAGGGTATGAACACATTGACAACTGATCCACACAGAAAGATGCCCTAAGGGCGGGCCATAGTTAGCCACTTGAGAGGGGAAAAAAAAGAAATTTGTATTACTCAAGGCCACTTAATGTATGTTCATTCAGAAAGATATTGGTTTGGTCCAACGCACCGATTGTACAAAAAGGGTTTACCAACTGTAAAAGTTAGTTGGTTCGGACCGAGTCCGTTTAATTTGGTCCGGATTGAGCCCTGAATCTCGCGTTTAGTCTGTATTCAGACTAAAGTCAACCGGACATTTCTGTTTCGAAATGTGACTAAAAATTTCTTCGGTTATTGGCCAGGAATTATGAGGGTGGGGCAAATGGAAGTCCTGCGCCTTAATAGCTTGTCGGGTTAGTTCACTTGTTAAAACTTTACATTTTGCTGATCAATTGTTAAATTGTGTATCAAAGTCAGGTGTCAGGTACAACAATTTTTACTTTCCACTTTAGTACGGTGGAGGCATGCTGCAAGGCGGTTACTGAGGAGACATTGACAAAGAGATTGCTGGAAGAACAGTGTACAAGCAATGTGTTTCACATTAAAAGTTGTTTTTATGAACCTGCATTCATCCGACCACATTTCAAAAGTTCCCTGCCCCGAACCAGGATGTACTTTTATGTATTCAAACTGAAAACCCTCTTGAAATAAATGTACATTTTATTAAATTATCTACAGTAATGTAGATTACAAAGGCTGAATGTTTGTCCATTCATCTGCACATGGATTGCTTATTAAATGCATTTGTTTATGGGAAAAATATTGTTCACCATGTAATAGAATAGCTTTGGTCCAATCTTAGATTTATTTACATAAATTCTAATACAAACAGTACAATTATTTTTAACAATACAATTATTTTAAAAAAAAACAGAATATGGACTATCCTAACAGGAAGGTTGGTTTATTTATTTAAATAAAATAAATTTGTTGAAAAAAGACAGAGAACGGACGAGAGAAATAAGGAAAAAGAGAAATTGGTGTTATAAATCCTCCATTTTGAGACACTTGGTTCTACCGGGATTACGAAACGATGACTATCAAACAGGAACTAAAATGGAGGTCACGTCATCAAAAACCCAAACTGTCATTGGTGGACTGTTGAGCGCCGACTCGTGGCTCCGATGCTGATTGGATACCCGGCACCTTAAATGCTTTTCGATCAGACATTTGCTTTCTTTACTCTCCTCGTCCCGGTAACGGTCGCATTTACCCTCCGTTGTCTGCGGTTTCCAAACACACACTTTCGGCCACCGACCATCTATTTTGTAAGTACATTTAAAATAACCATCGTAACTGTTTTAAAGTCTGCCGTTATTTTTTTTAATTAGGACACGTGCTAAAGCCTTGCACTCGTTAATCCGTCATAATCATAATCTGTTGTCTAAATTAACGTTATCAAATATACTTAAGATGTGGAAACTAGTTACAACTGATACCTAATGTTTCTCATAAAATACAAGCTGTAGCCATTTATACCTCTCTTACACTATTGTGTCACGTGGGGGTGGGGATTTTCTATCTAGCACGTTCGAGAATGTTCTGGAACACCAGCCGCTACAGAATGTACTTCCGGCTGTCTTTTCTTATTGGGCTTGTTCAACGTCACATAATCACACAATTAAACATCTGCACTTATTATAATTTATAAATTTCTATGAAGTCTTTAAGGACATTTCTTTACAGAACATTCTGTAATTATTTGGCTTTGATTAAAATTGAGTTTGTATGGGGGTGTTCCTTAAGCATTTACACACGGAAGGCTTTAACACTTAACGATGAAAATGTTGGATTTTATTTGGTCAAATATTGTAACATAATAAAGTGTTGTGTGCTTTTCCTCTTTTCCTTTTACAAAGGGAAGCATGTCTAAGGGACCAGCAGTCGGCATTGATCTAGGAACCACCTACTCCTGTGTTGGTGTGTTCCAGCATGGCAAGGTTGAAATCATTGCCAATGATCAGGGTAATAGGACCACACCGAGTTATGTGGCCTTCACCGACACAGAGAGGCTGATCGGAGATGCAGCCAAAAACCAAGTGGCAATGAACCCCACCAACACAGTTTTTGGTAAAGTGTTTGTTTGTGTGTGCGTCTTATTTTTCACTTTGTTAAAGTTAAAAAGATTGTTTAGGGAAACATAAGTTACTATTAAGATTTGAGTGTCCACACTAGGAATGTTCTGTAAAAAAAAATTTTTTGTTTTCGCTTCAGAGCCTTTGAATTTTATACAATAGAGTTCTGATACGATATTCTTGTAAAACATTCAGAAAATATGTTGTAAATGGATTAAAAGCCCCCCCCCCTTTCTTTTCATTTTTTTCTAAATTATAAACTAGAATGATTAAGAGGATTAGTCATGGGAGAAAGTTTGAAATCTGTAATGTTAGTTCCTTTAGCACTGTCTTTTTGATTAATTATGTTAAACGTTTACATAATAACTCTGGAAGAAATGGATGTGATTTTTGTCAAAGCAGTTTTTTCAGTATGATGGTAAGGTAATAATTATTCATGAGTAAAGCTCGGTGACAGTAGCTTCAGGATCTTCATGAAATGCATGCTTCAATTAGGACGTGTATTTGAAATTACAAGCTTGAAATGCCTAGCGCTGATCAAAATGATAAAAAATAAATATTCAATGCTGATTGGGAGACAACATCCAATTACAATCAAGTCAGAAACCATGTGAATGGGCCCAAATTCCAATCACATAATTGGATTGGGACATCCCTAGTCGCTGCATACACACTAGGTATGTATGGGGAGTTTGAGAACTCGCTATACCGAGTTTTTTGAACACTGTTCAACCTGTGGTGGTTACACTGGACAACCACGGGGGGCCTTCTTTTGTTTTTCTACTGTTTTCTATCTCTTGCCCGCCACCTACAGTTGGGAAAGGCCTGGTACAAAATGTCGAAGCGGTGCATTACTTATTCCACACACTATATATATTTGCCTTTGTGAAAGATTTGTAATTTGAAAAGTTACTAACAGCTAAGTTCCTCTTAGTTTTTGTTGATGCCATTAAATGATTTGTGTAATTGTGCTGTTTTGTCACCTTATCAGTCTTTGGGGCTAATTTTTGCTGCAAAGCACATTAGCTTTTTAACTTACAAATTAAATATACAGAAAATTTACTTTCACGGTTAGTGGGCTTTTTTTCTCCCTTTTAAATTAATTTTTATAATAAGAAGTCACAATTAATTTGTGCATTTTCCTCTGCCATCAATAACTCAAAAAATATCTTTACAGATGCCAAGAGACTCATTGGGCGACGATTTGATGATCATGTTGTACAGTCTGACATGAAGCATTGGCCTTTTAATGTAATCAATGACAACACCCGTCCAAAGGTCCAGGTTGAATACAAAGGAGAAACAAAGTCCTTCTACCCTGAGGAGATTTCTTCAATGGTGTTGACAAAAATGAAGGAGATTGCAGAAGCCTACCTTGGAAAAGTAAGTGGGAAAACCCCCACTCCATGTGGGGCACTAGTGATTGCCTTGATGTCTCAAAGAACCCCTTCCCAATTTTTATTTTTTAAAGATTGAAGTTAAATTATTTAAGTTTATTCTTTATGTAATATTCTTCTTTGTATTGTTTGTAGACGGTCAACAATGCTGTTATCACAGTACCAGCCTACTTCAATGACTCCCAACGTCAGGCAACCAAGGATGCAGGCACAATCTCTGGTCTTAATGTTCTTCGCATCATCAATGAACCAACTGCTGCTGCAATTGCCTATGGGCTGGATAAAAAGGTTAATGACAGCAATTTTGTTAACTGACAATTTTAAGTGTCTCTCATCGCTTAAACCCCTAAATTACGTCATTTTAAGAAATTGTAGTAAGGGTTTGGAAGTTGTCTGAAAGGTTTAACTTTAAAACAAAAAGCATTAATGTAATTGCCTAATTAATTTAGTCCCTTTTAACTGTGACCCCATTAGCAGATTTCTTACCACATTGTGATGACAGTGAGTGTACAAACTTGTGATGTGGATTGTAATGGCTTTAATTGAAATTCTGACTGTACAAAATGTTGGCTGAAAAGGCATTTTGAATAAGTAAAGAATCATCTTTATATTAAGCTGGAAATTCCTCGTACAAAAACTGTGTGGCATTGTTGTAGAAAGACTTTAGCGCAGTCCAGAACTATTACAAACTCGTCTTATTAGGTGATCGCTAACAGAAGCAGTAGGTTTGTGTCAAATAATGTTCTTGTACTTTGTATGGTGTTTTAAAAATGGGTGCAATTCAAGCTTAATTGGTCTGAACATTTTCTCTACCTATAGGTTGGCTCCGAGAGGAATGTTCTTATCTTTGATCTTGGTGGTGGCACCTTTGATGTTTCCATCTTGACAATTGAGGATGGTATTTTTGAGGTCAAGTCTACTGCTGGAGACACTCATCTTGGTGGTGAAGATTTTGACAACCGCATGGTTAATCACTTCATCGCAGAGTTTAAACGCAAATACAAGAAAGACATCAGTGACAACAAGAGGGCTGTCCGCCGCCTGCGCACTGCTTGTGAGAGGGCAAAGCGCACACTGTCTTCCAGCACTCAAGCAAGTATTGAAATTGATTCCTTGTACGAGGGAGTCGACTTTTATACGTCCATCACCAGGGCACGTTTTGAGGAGCTTAACGCAGACCTTTTCCGAGGCACCCTTGATCCTGTGGAGAAGTCACTTCGTGATGCTAAGATGGATAAAGGTCAGATTCATGACATTGTTTTAGTTGGTGGCTCCACTCGCATCCCGAAGATCCAGAAACTACTCCAAGACTTCTTTAATGGAAAAGAGCTCAACAAAAGCATCAATCCTGATGAAGCGGTGGCTTATGGAGCTGGTAAGCTTGTCAATTTTAAGATGTTTAGAACTGGTTGCTGCTGTGTTTGGTCACAAATCAAATTTTGATCCAATTCCTTTTGTATAGCTGTGCAGGCTGCGATCCTGTCTGGAGACAAGTCTGAGAATGTCCAAGACTTGCTGCTTCTGGATGTTACTCCACTTTCTCTGGGTATAGAGACTGCTGGTGGGGTGATGACAGTCTTAATCAAACGCAATACTACAATTCCTACCAAACAAACCCAGACCTTTACTACATACTCTGATAACCAGCCTGGGGTGCTCATCCAGGTTAGTGATGCTTTTATTTAAGCATATGTGGTCGGAAATATGGAAACTTAATTTAACAAGTGTGCTGGCACTTTGGTCAGGTTTATGAAGGTGAGCGCGCCATGACCAAGGACAACAACCTGCTGGGAAAGTTTGAACTGACAGGAATTCCCCCTGCTCCTCGTGGTGTTCCTCAGATTGAGGTGACATTTGATATTGACGCAAATGGAATCATGAATGTTTCTGCTGTTGATAAGAGCACTGGCAAGGAAAACAAAATCACAATCACTAATGACAAAGGTGAGCATTAAAATATCTGGTTATTGGCTAGTTGAAGGGATTTCCAGTTTCTGATGGCATTTCTTTCTTTTTGATATAGGTCGCCTTAGTAAAGAAGACATTGAGCGCATGGTCCAAGAAGCTGAGAAGTACAAGGCAGAAGATGATGTTCAGCGTGACAAAGTGTCTGCAAAGAATGGCCTGGAGTCCTATGCGTTCAACATGAAGTCAACTGTGGAGGATGAGAAGCTTGCTGGCAAGATCAGTGATGAGGACAAACAAAAGATCTTGGATAAGTGCAATGAAGTCATCAGCTGGCTGGACAAGAACCAGGTAGAGTGATTCAGTGGGAAATCGCTTTTCTTGTTTTGTTTTGTTTGTTTATATATTTTTGTCTTCTTCAGACTGCTGAAAGAGATGAGTACGAGCACCAACAGAAGGAGCTTGAGAAAGTATGTAATCCCATCATCACCAAACTGTACCAGAGTGCTGGGGGCATGCCTGGAGGAATGCCAGAGGGAATGCCAGGAGGTTTCCCTGGAGCTGGTGGTGCTGCTCCTGGCGGTGGCTCTTCTGGACCAACCATTGAAGAAGTTGATTAAACATTCCATGACTTCACCTTCTAAGATCTTTACTAAGAAAACCCTCTTTAAGTGCAAGATGCAATCTATAAAGAGTGTAATGAGGTTAAACCAGTTTCTTGAAAGTTGTACTTGAAGGACAAGTACAACTTTGTCACTTCCCATGGGGTGCTTTACATATTTGGATGTCACTCTACAATAAATGCTGAAACCACCTTCTGATTTGTCATTATGATACTGACTACTAAATGTTTGCATATTCAGAAAGTTGCAACTGTAGCAAATTGCTGGTGTTTAAATTGATGCTAAATTGCAAAAACCTGGGCATTGGAGTAAAAATTCAGGACATCCTGATTGACAGAAAAATGCCTCAAAATATCCATCTTAAATTTTGTGGGAGTGTAATGGTTTAAAGTGGTTTTAACAAATTCTACATTGGGATTTTTGCACAACTTCAGTGAAAATGGGAAAAGTTCGTAGATGCTCTGCATCCTGAGAACAAGTTGGTCTGGCTTTATTGAAAAGCCTTACTTTTTCTAATTAAATCACAATTTTAAAGTGCCAATTTACCGTCTGACACTTGTTTTTGTTTTTTTGTTTTTTCCCCGGAACTACGCTTGGAGTGCTAAACACGGGATGGGGCGGGGCTCAGCAGAGGGAACCTGCGGCTCTTTCCTCATTCTGTGGCAAATAACTCGTGTTCTAAGATTATCGTGCCTTTAATCCTTGTGCTATCCTAGGCACTTAAACATTGGGAATTGGGTTAACTAGACCCATTAGACAGAGCTCTGAACCTTTTTTTCTCAATGATTTGTGATCTTCACTGGTGTCTATGGATTACATGAAATCTTTCCACCTTTATCCACCTTTGTTATGGTAGGGAGAACACGTCAATGTAGGGGTGAGGTCATAGGATAGCACAAAGGTTTACACTGACAGCATGAGCGGGCAGGAGTAGGAGAGCATGCGGAGGGGGGCGTGTCTGCAGCTGTCAATGCTGACCAGAGTTTGTTATGGGATAGAAAGTTATTCTCAAGCAGTGCTTCTCAATTGCCCCCCCCCCCCCCCCAAGTGTGAAGAAATGGTTTAAAAACATTGTGCTAAGAGAAGAGATATTGTGGCTTCTGAGAGGGTATCTGGAAGGCAGCCCGAACAAAAAGCTTTGTTGTACATGTCCTATAGGATGGGGCTAAGCACGGAGGAAAATGTTTTGTAGTATTCATTGGTAAAATCGTCAAGACCAAGTGACTTTCCACTTTGGAGTGATCTAATGGCCTCAGAGACTTCTGCAGTAGAGATGGGTTTAAGTTTCAGCATCCTTGTCAGTGATACGTGGAAAGTTAATTTTATCGAGTGCAGGATCTGAGGAGTGTGGGCCATCAGATGTATTAAGAGTCGAGTAGAACTTTGCAAAAGCACTGGTCTGGATCAGGACTAGTAGCCAATAATTGGTCTGTGTTCTTGATGTCATTCAGAAGTAAATTTGTGCGAGCAGACTCCACTTTCCTCTTGTTAGAAATAAAGGAGATGAGTAGACCTCTAATGTACACTTTAGAGGCCTCCTAGAGACGACTTCTGTTTATTTCAGGCAGATCATTTAGTTCGAAAAATAGAGTTAGCTGCGACTGTATAAACTCTTTATAGGACTCCTCCGCCAGGAGGATAGCATTAAACCTCCACTGGTTCAAGGGGCGAGGCTGGGACCATAGGGCCAAGTCAAGAGAAACTGGTGAATGATGGGATATGGCTATACTGTGATAGTCGACAGAAACCAGATTAGAAAGGAAAAAGAAAAGAAAAAAGACTATGAGAAATAGTGTGGTCATCCACTGTGGCTTGAACAGTACCCAGTCAGGCCTGTCATTTATCTCAGCCAGCAGCCTAGTTTCTGCTTGCTTAGCAGTTAGCACAGCAGTGAATGTGCTAACACTAGCCGCGTCTTCCCTTTCCTGCTTGTCTTTTCTGCCTTTTTTTGGTAAACCGTGTGGCGCACTGTCGGGTTACTGGTTGTAGGGCAGATTTTACCAAATTAATTAGGTGGCTTAGTTTAAGTGATTAAAGGCGGGGAGCTTAGAGACACGTTCTACTCCATTCGAAAGCACCATAAGTCCCCTGGCTGGGACCATGTGGTTTTAATGAGGCATCTGATTGAACAGCTTATAACTTGAATAACTTATGATAAAGAAAAACTAGTGTGATAAAAAAATAAAATTAGATTTAAGAAGACCATGTTAATATAGGTAACAGATCAAGAATGATTATTCTGACAAATTAAATGACTGAGTAATTGCTGTTAATTTCTCAATAGAATTTTTTGTGATTTTGGCTGCCTTTAGCCAGCAGGTACTTTCTGTTTAGAAGGTGAGGAGGCAAGGATAACTCAGTTTGGTTCTCATTTACAGTCAATGATGCAGCCCATTTGATGCATGCTGATTAGTTTTCTGTTCCGACTTCACATGTGCACCATCATGAAAGTATCGCAAGAGGAGTTGCTACTTGATCACTGCATGTGTAAGAGAACTGGACTTCCTCCCCCACTAGGTCCAGTTCTCTTATACAGTCAATGGTAGTGACCAATGCGCCAAGTACAGCAAATGACCAGAAAGGCTTGTGCTGAGAGTGAACCTTTTCCCATTGACTCCCATGTTTCACCCCTCAAATAAACCACTTTACTTCTTGGTGCTTTCACTTTTTATATCATAAATGGTTGCAAATTTGATTTGAGGTGACTGATTTTTTTTCTAAATTTGTAGATCTTTTTAAAAACATTTACTATTGCTTAAACCAGTGGTTCCCAAACTGGGGGGCGCGGAGGTATTGCAGGGGGGGCGCGGTGGAGTTTTTTTTTCTCATACTTTATTGACAAACAACATAATACAATAACAATGTGAAAGTCTCAGGGGGAATTGAAATGTGCACATATTGCAGAAAAATATAAGAAATAAAACAAAAAGTGTATAAATATATACACATACATATACTAAATAAGACAAAAATAATTATTACTTCAAAAATCTTTGGGGTTTAATAAATTTTAAATCTTTCAAAAATTAAATTAGTTCAAATTGCTTTTTGGTTTTGCAGGTGTTTGATAATGGTACATTACTGATTGATTTCACTCAAGAACTGCTGGAATTTAGGTTTGGAGTTTGACCATTTGGCTTTATGGATATGGAATTTTGCCAATAATAAAGACAATTGTGTAAGGAAGATACAATCTTTGTCTACTTTGACATTAAGGTAACCCAGAATAATGTCTTTATCTAAAAATGTAAGAGTTTGTTTAGTTATATTACCAATATAGCTTACCCCTTCAATTCAAACCTTATTTATATGTCTGCAGTCCAAAAACAGATGATAAATAGTTTCCTCCTGAGTTCCACAGAATGAACAAAACAGGTCCATGTCCACAACAAATCTACTCAAAGTTTTGGTAGGATATATACAATGCAATATTTTGAAGGACACCTCTTTTATTTTGTTATTTAGACAGTATTTATTACTAATAGTCCAAGCATAAGTCCATTTTATGTCCACAAATTTGGATTCCCTATAAAACCTCCCAGCAGGTTGTGGTATAAAAGATTTCTTATTTGTTTATTGGAAACTGAATTAACACAAATATCCACATTGTCCAAAAAAAATGTCTGGGTTCTTAATTGACTTGTGTTATAAATCCCTTTAAACAGTTGAAGTAGACTGGTTGGAACGGCATCTGACACTATTGCATATTCTCTGGGTGGAACAGGAATACAGAATTTTAAAAGTAATTCTTCATACGTCAGAAGATGTCCATGAGAATTAAAAAGTTGTCTGAGTAAAACAATATCATTATCATACCATCTAGGAAAAAAAGTGATTTATTCTTGTATTGTACATTACTGTTATTCCAAATACAACAAGTTGGAGAAAAATTGTGTTTATAAAGGAGTTTCCAGGCCAGCAGGCCTCGTTTGTAAAGGTTTGAAAGTTTTGTGGGTAATTTTTCTACTTTATAATTACATTTTAGCAAGAATTTAATGCCTCCCATTGTGTCAAATATATATTTGGGAAATGCATTCCAGATATTGTCTTCCCCTTTCAATGAATTACTTAACCACTTTATATTAAAAGAGTTGTTTAAAGTTTCAAAGGTTAATACATCCATGCCCCCATGTTTTCTGGTGTTACACAAAACATTTTTCCTTAAGTAATGACATTTTTTCCTCCAAATAAAATCAAATAATGTTTTGTTTAATAGATTAAAGTTGTGTTTTGGCATTTCTAAAGACAGAGACACATAGACAGATCTAGAGATTCCTTCAGCTTTAAATAACAGAATTCTACCGTTCAGAGAAAGATCTCTCATTAACCACATGTTATAAGGCGCTGTGGAGTTTAGAAACAAAGGATTTGTATGTTTGTATCAGTGTGGGGGGGGCTCGAAAATATTCTAATTTTCAAAAAGGGGGGCCCTGCAGAAAAAGTTTGGGAACCACTGGCTTAAAGGGATAATGGACACCTAAAAAATAAGTCCCAGGCACATAGAATAAATGTTCTATATCACTGCGCTGGCTTCTTTAAACCAACTTTACTTTCATCATCTGGACAAAAACAAGCGGTAAGAGGTGAACTTTCTCGCTGAACTGATACTTCATTTAACCTATTGTAAAGACCAGCATATATATTGCTTTCCTTTGCCACTGCAGTTGAGGTTGCTGCCGGCTCAGTCGGCTAAGGGGTGCGTTCACATAAGAAATAGTCTGCTTTTTGTGAAAAAGCGATCCAAACCAAAAAAGATTACAAGAATAAACAACTTAAAACTGATTGAGTACTTATTTCTTTTGTATGTGACCATGGAACAAGGCATGGTATAAGGCCTGGTACAAGGCGGTGAAATGGCCTTCGACACAGAAGTAACTCTGCGAAATGATGGGGGATGATTCAGGCTTACACGGCGTGCTTTAATTTCTGATAATGCACACTTCGTTGGCCATCTCATATGTTCTATTTAGGCCTGTATGTTGTTGTGGTAAGTGGATTTATAAGATAGATAGATAAGACTCAATTAATTGCACGATGGGGAAACTATTTTCTCTGCAGCAGCAAAGTGAAATTCAGAACAGTGCAACATTATAAAAGAACAGAAAAACATCTGTAACTTACAAGACAAAGTAATTTCAATTAAATTTCAAATGAAAATATGCACCAAACAACTGTTGCAAGAACAAAAACGACAGAAACAACAAATGAATATACACCGTGAAGGTCCATATTGTGTAACTGTAATACTGTGTTGTACAGTCTGATGGCTGTGGGGAAAAATGAACTGCGGTAGCGCTCCTTGGATTGGGTGTAACAGTCTCATGCTGAAGGAGCTGGTCAGCGCCTCTACAGTTTGGTGCAGGGGGGGAGGGGTTATCCATGGATGTTAGCTTAGCCAACATCCTCCTGTCTGCCACCTCCTTGATGGACTCCAGACTTAAACTTAGACCAGTCCAGTTTGTTGGTAAGGTGAACACCCAGGTATTTAAATGTGTCCACAATCTCAATGTCTGAACCCTTGATGTTCACCAGTGAGTGTGATGGTGAGGACCTCCTGAAGTCAAGAACTAGCTCCTTTGTCTTGCTGGCGTTTAGTATCAGGGGGTTATTTTTACACCAGCCCACAAAGTCCTGCTCGTCCCCCCCTGATACACAGCCCACGATGGCACTCTCATCTGAGAACTTCTATATGTGACGGTGGTTGGAGTTGTATGTAAAGTTTGATGTGGACAAGGTGAACAGGAATGGGGAAACCTAGACAATCCAAATTTTATATGTTAAGGAAGAAAGATGTTAAACTCTGAGATTTTTAGATGTCTCCTGCTCAAGTGTGTGATTCAATATAAAAGGCAGTTTAACATTTGAGTTAAATAAAAAAGAAAGTATGGACCTCTGTAAACAATCAACTGACATGATGGCTGTCTGTTACAGCGCAAAGGTGTGATGGATTTTTTTTTTACAGCGGGTAGAAATTAACTTTTTAAGATAATTTATTAGACACAAAAATGTCAAAAAAATGCAGTTGTCATAGATGATTTTTTGTAACCATGACATTGTTCAAAAAAATCTTTTCCTTTTTAACTTATTTAAAAAAAAAAAAAAAAAAAAATATATATATATATATATATATATATATATATATATATATATATATATATATATATATATATATATATATCTGTCTATGTCCGAATGCCTTCTCTTCCGGAGATTAGGCTTGCAACCAAGCTCGTGTAAAATACCTTGACAAAAAAATGTAACCATTACACATACATACTAAGGTGGAGGCACTGTAAAAGTTCGAGAGAATGTTGAGACAGCCCCCGGCTTCTGGCTACGCTGATCACAGCAACTCAACCTTCGCCTTCATCTAGGCACCTTTTTCCTTCTGCAGCCGCCTGGTCTTGCGGACAATCCAGGCAGGCGCTGGTTTACTCCACGCCTAATGACTGAAAACTATTCAACAGGTGGCTGCCTGTTGGGCGGATTATTTCTTGCAGTTCGTAGGGACGGCTGATCAAGAAATGGCTGGCACTCAATGTAGGAATCCTGTGTATTTTAGAACTCTTATTACCAAGCCAGCGCTAACTTGTTTCTTTTTCCTTTCGCATTTTTCCTTCAGGGGTTGCCACAGGAGTGCTTCCCCATCAGCTTCTCTTTTGTCCTCTCCTCTAACACCAGCTACCGTCATGTCTTCATTCACTGCATCCATAAACCTCCTCTTTGGTCTTCCTCTAGACCTGGCAGCTCTAGACTCAGTGTCCTTCTACAAATATCTTCACTCTCTCTCCTCTGGACATGTTCAAACCATTTCAGTCTTCTATCACACCTGACTTTTCTCCAGCTTCTTCAACCTGCTGCCTTCTTCACTTTTCCACACTCTCAGCCACTTTGGACTGTTGATCCTAAGATGCTTCAAAATCCTTCTTCTCTCTACTCTCTAACATCACCTATTCATTCCCTCACATTCATATGTTTTCTTGCTGCGGCAAACCTTTATTCCTTTCCTTTCCGGGGTAAACCTCCACCTCTAGCTTCTCCTCCACCTGATCCCTGCTCTCTCTACGAAGCACAATATTGTCTGCAAATATCTTAGTCCATGGTGATTCCATCTAATCTTATTTGTCAGCCTGTCCATCACCATTGCAAACAGGAAGGGGCTCAGAGCTGCTTTCTGATGTAATCCCCACCTCACCCTGAACTCCTCTGTCACTACAGCACACCTGCCCACTGGCTTACAGCCCTCATACATCTCTTGCACTGCTCTATCATACTTCTCTATCACTCCAGACTTTCTTGTGCAATACCACAGTTTGTCTCTGGGCACCCCGTCATAAGCTTTCTCCAGATCTACAAAAAACAGTATAGCTCTCTCTGACCTTCTCTGTGCTTCTCTATCATCATCCTCAGCAAATATTGCATCTGTGGTGCTCTTTCTGCCCTTAGAAATCACCATATTGACTTCTATCTAATTCTAGCAGACTTCAGCTTTCCATAACTTCCATTGTGGTTATCAGCTTATTCCATGTAGGAATTTGCACAACTATTTTTCCTTATTATAAAAAGTGGACACCATCACTGGGGTGCACGGTGGCGCAGTGGTTAGCGCTCTTGCCACACAACAAAATGCCTAGTTCAAGTCCTGGCTGGGGACCTGAAAACAGAACATCAATGGGGGACCTTTCTTTGTGGAGTTTGCATGTTCTCCCTGTGTATGCGTGGGTTTTCTCCGGGGACTCCTGCTTCCTCCCACTGTCCAAAATATCCATCATAGAGTAATTGGTTACTCTAAATTGTCCCTAGCTGTGAATGTGAGAGTGTGTGGGTGTGTGATTGTGTGACAGACCCCAGCAACCTGTCCAGGAGTGCTCCCCCTGCAGCACCCCTGAGAGTGGCAGTGCAAACTCCGGCAGCCCGGCTGGCCCTGAAAGAATATGAAAGATGAACTGACACCATCCCTCAGCCATCTTCTCACCACCTAAGATCCTGATGAACAACCCAGTCAAAAAAATCCACTGCCATCTTTCCTAGATACTTCCATACCTCCACAGGTTATATCATCAGGACCATTCAAGTGCCTTTTCCCTCTTCATCCTCTTCAATACCTCCCTCACTTCACCTTTGCTCGTCCTGCTCCACACACAGTCACCTCTATTCTTTTTCTTCTGTTTTTCTTAACCCTTGTGCTATCCTAGGCACTTTAACGTGAGTTGGGTCATCTAGACCCACTAGACAGATGCTCTGAACCTTTTTTCTTCAATGATTTGTGATCTTCACTGGTGTCCATGGATTACATGAAATCTTTCCACCTTTATCATGGTAGGAATAACACGTCAGAGTAAGGGTGGGGTCATCCAAGATAGGACAAGGGTTAATTAATAAACTCTTCAAAGTATTCTTTCCTTCTATTACACTACTGACACCTGTCAATATATTACCATCCCAATCCTTAATCACCCTCAACTGCTGTACAGCGGGGAAAATAAGTACTGAACACGTCAACATTTCTCTCAAAAACACATTTCCTAATCCCGAGCTATTGACCTGAAATTTTTCACCAGATATAAGCATCAACCCCAGTAATGCACACAGAAAGAAATCCAAACATATATTCCGCCGTAAGTTATGTGTAATAAAGTGGCAATTACAGGAATAAGTATTGAACAACACTGAGATTTATTTAATAGCAGGTGCAAAAACCTTTTGTTGGTGATTACAGCCTCAAGGCGCCCTCTGCATGGAGAAACCAGTGGAAAAACATTGCTCCAGGTGGGATTTTTTGGCCCATTCATCCGCTTTCTCCAGTTCTTCTCTGAGTCCCTGGTATTTCTCCAGTTTCTCATATTCCTTCTTCCCGATGTTCCCATCACTTGGCACTGCCACATCCACCACAACGGCTTTCCTTGTTCATTCTCCACCACAACATGTCACAACACACATTTTTTTTATACTTCTAAACTCCAGATAGCTGTGAGCGTTTGACCACTGCTGTAGCTGTTAATGTGTTTTATGTTTTAAGAGTTCCTGGCTGCAGACAACAAGATGGCCAGACATCATTAGCCGGAACCAGAAGCTCACGTCCCATACCATTTGGCTTGTAAAATCATATATATATATATATATATATATATATATATAATTTAAATTATTCTTTAATCAATGTGATACAATCATAGAAAGGGCAGCCCTGCCGGAGTCCAACATGCACCGGGAACAGGTCTGACTTACATGCAAACCAAGCTCGTGTCGAAATACCTATTGATAAAAAAATGTAACCATTACATACATACTAAGGTGGAGAGGCATAATAAAGTTCAAGAGAATGTTAAGGACAACCCCAACTTCCTGTTCTCCTTCAGTCTCGCAGCAGCTCAGCCTTCGCCTTCATCTCAGGCACCTTTCCCAACCTGCAGCCGCCTGGTCTTGCGGACAATCCAGGCAAGGCGCTGGTTTATCTCAAACACGCCTAATGACTGAGAAAACTATTCCAACAGGTGGCTGCCTGTTAGACTAGTTATTTCTTGCAGTTCGTAGGGACGGCTGATCAGAAATGGCTGGCACTCAATGTAGGAATCCTGTGTATTTTAGAACTCTTATTGCAAATAGTAACAACTTGTTTCTTTTTCCTTTCGCATTTTCCCTTCAGGGGTTGCCACAGGGAATTAGCTTCCCCCATCTAACCCTGTCTTTTGCATTCTCTCCTCTAACACCAGCTACCGTCATGTCTTCATTCACTGCATCCACAAACCTCCTCTTTGGTCTTCCTCTAGACCTGGCAGCTCTAGACTCAGTGTCCTTCTACAAATATCTTCACTCTCTCTCCTCTGGACATGTTCAAACCATTTCAGTCTTCTATCACACCTGACTTTTCTCCAGCTATTCCAACCTGCCTGCACTCGCTTCTTCACTTTTCCACACTCTCCATCACTTTGGACTGTTGATCCTAGATGCTTCAAATCCTTCACCTTCTTTATCTCTTCTCTCTAACATCACTATTCTACTTGGGTCCCTCACATTCATATGTTTTCTTGCTGCGGCAAACCTTTATTCCTTTCCTTTCCAGGGTAAACCTCCACCTCTAGCTTCTCCTCCACCTGATCCCTGCTCTCTCTACGAAGCACAATATTGTCTGCAAATATCTTAGTCCATGGTGATTCCATCTAATCTTATTTGTCAGCCTGTCCATCACCATTGCAAACAGGAAGGGGCTCAGAGCTGCTTCCTGATGTAATCCCACCTCCACCCTGAACTCCTCTGTCACCCCTACAGCACACCTGCCCACTGGCTTACAGCCCTCATACATCTCTTGCACTGCTCTATCATACTTCTCTATCACTCCAGACTTTCTTGTGCAATACCACAGTTTGTCTCTGGGCACCCCGTCATAAGCTTTCTCCAGATCTACAAAAAACAGTATAGCTCTCTCTGACCTTCTCTGTACTTCTCTATCATCATCCTCAAAGCAAATATTGCATCTGTGGTGCTCTTTCATAGCATGAAATCATAATGTTGACTTCTGCTCTAATTCTAACTTGAACTACGCTTTTCCATAACTTCATTGTGTGGTTCATCAGCTTTATTCCATGTAGTTGCCACAACTATTTTCCTTATTATAAAAAGTGGACACCATCACTGGGGTGCACGGTGGCGCAGTGGTTAGCGCTCTTGCCACACAGCAAGAATGCCCCTGGTTCAAGTCCTGGCTGGGGGACCTGAAACAGAACATCAATGGGGGACCTTTCTTTGTGGAGTTTGCATGTTCTCCCTGTGTATGCGTGGGTTTTCTCCGGGGACTCCTGCTTCCTCCCACTGTCCAAAAATATCCATCATAGAGTAATTGGTTACTCTAAATTGTCCCTAGCTGTGAATGTGAGAGTGTGTGGGTGTGTGATTGTGTGACAGACTGGCAACCTGTCCAGGGTGCCCCCTGCCTTTGCCCACAAGTGGCCGGTATAGGCTCCGGCAGCCCCGTGACCCTGAAAGGGAATAAACAGAAAGATGAATGAATGACACCATCCCTCAGCCATCTTCTCACCACCTAAGATCCTGATGAACAACCCAGTCAAAAAAATCCACTGCCATCTTTCCTAGATACTTCCATACCTCCACAGGTATATCATCAGGACCAAGTGCCTTTCCACTCTTCATCCTCTTCAATGCCCCCCGCACTTCACCTTTGCTACGTCCTGCTCCACTACAGTCACCTCTATTCTTTTTTCTCATTTTCTTAACCCTTGTGCTATCCTAGGCACTTTAACATTGAGAGTTGGGTCATCTAGACCCACTAGACAGTGCTCTGAACCTTTTTTCTTCAATGATTTGTGATCTTCACTGGTGTCCATGGATTACATGAAATCTTTCCACCTTTATCATGGTAGGAATAACACGTCAGAGTAAGGGTGGGGTCATCCAAGATAGGACAAGGGTTAATTAATAAACTCTTCAAAGTATTCTTTCCTTCTATTACACTACTGACACCTGTCAATATATTACCATCCCAATCCTTAATCACCCTCAACTGCTGTACAGCGGGGAAAATAAGTATTGAACACGTCAACATTTCTCTCAAAAAACACATTTCTAATCGAGCTATTGACACGAAATTTTCACCAGATGTCGGCATCAACCCAAGTAATGCACACAGAAAGAAATCCAAACATATATTTCCATAAATGAAGTTATGTGTAATAAAGTGAAACGGTACAGGGAATAAGTATTGAACACGCTTACTGAGATTTATTTAATACTTAGTGCAAAAACCTTTGTTGGTGATTACAGCCTCAAGACGCCTCCTGTATGGAGAAACCAGTGGAAAACATTGCTCAGGTGGGATTTTGGCCCATTCATCCACACAAACTACCTTCAAATCGTCAAGGTTCCAGGGTCTCTTCGGTGAACCCGGATCTTCAGTTCTTTCCAAAGATTTTCATTTGGATTCAAGTCCGGTGATTGACTGGGCCATTCTAGCAGCTTTATTTTCTTTTTCTTCAACCAGTTGAGTGTTACCTTGGCTGTGTGCTTGGGATTGTTGTCTTGCTGAAAGATCCACCCTCTTTTCATCTTCAGCAGCCTGGCAGATGACAGCAGATTCTGATCAAGAATGTCTCCATACTTTTCTCCAGTCAATATTCATTATTATTGATTAAGCAACAGTACCTGCTGATTCCAGGTCTTTCTGAAGCTCTCCACGAGTGGTCCTGGGCTGTTGGAGAACCCTTCTGATGATTGTTCTGACTCCTCTGTCTGAAATCTTGCGATGAGCACCTGGCCGTGGCAGGTTTATGGTAATGCCGTGTTCTTTCCACTTCTGGATGATGGCCCCAATGGTACTCACTGGAACTTTCAGAAGTTTAGAAAGGCGCCTGTAACCAATGCCTTCAGTGTGTTTTGCAACAATAAGGTTGCGTAGGTCTTTGGACAGCTCTTTGCTTTTACCCATCATGCAATGCTTCTTGTCTAACACCTTGCTGGTGAGAAACCCTTTTAAAAGGCATCAATCAGGACTATACCAGCTGATATTACTTTGCACTACTAGGGGACCGGTTAACCTTCTGAATACTGACAAACTCCAGCTGCTTTCTTGGCTTGCCAGACCTTTTTACCCCTCCTTTTCTTCATGTGTTCAATACTTATTCCCTGTGCCATTTCACTTTATTACACATAACTTCATTTATGGACACAAATGTTTGGATTTCTTTCTATGTGTGCCTTACTTGGGTTGATGCCGACATCTGGTGAAAATTTCATGTCAATAGTTCGATTAGAAATATGTTTTTTGAGAGAAATGTTGACATGTTCAATACTTATTTTCCCCGCTGTATGTCCTTTCTATCTTCGTCTTGCTAATCTGTATAGGTCTGACTCTCCCTCTTTACTACCCAACCCAGCATAGAAGTCGTCATAAGCCCCTTGTTTGACCTTTGACACCTCTTACTTCTTTCTCCCTGTACTCTCTTTCGGCTTTCCCATCAAGGGTCGCCACAGCGAACAAGTCGCATGGTAAACTTGGCAATGTTTTTTACGCCGGATGCCCTTCCTGACGCGACCTTCTCAAAGCAACCGGGCTTGGGCCCGGCACAGAGGTAGAGAAGGGAACAGGAAGCAGCCCGGATTCGAACCCTGGTTTCATGGACGGAAAGCGCCGCAAACCAGCACGAGCTAATTCTTTCTCCCTGTACTCCCTCAGTGTTATTTAAACATTTACGTTTAAACATTCTACGACGTTCCTACAGGATTTTGTGTTTGAATAGGTCAATCTAAAAGCCTAGCAGTTCTATTGACTTAGAGATATGACGTAGTTGATGCGCATTATTTTTGTGAATTTAGTGAAGCTATAGAGCTAAGACAGCACACTAGTTTTTGACCTTACTTTAGCGTTCTTATAATATGTTTATATGTTTTGGAGCATAATTTACGTTTTTTGTTACAATCCATTTGGAAGTAAACATTTTAAAACGAAGATCCTGACTGTGGAAGTTCCTTTAACCCTTGTGCTATCTTAGATGACCCCCCCTTACATTGACGTGTTATTCCTACCATGACAAAGGTGGATAAAGGTGGAAAGATTTCATGTAATCCATGGACACCAGCGAAGATCACAAATCATTGAAGAAAAAACGATTCAGCGCACTGTCTAGTGGGTCTAGATGACCCAACTCCCAATGTTAAAGTGCCTAGGATAGCACAAGGGTTAATCATACCTTTCAGAAATTAGACAGAGCAACACTTACACTCAGTGTCCCACTTCCTTTTAGCAAGCCTATTACTCCGTATACACTCCTGCACCTCCTCATTCCACCACAATTCTCCTTATTAAATTTCTTTCCTGATGAGACACATCAGTGGTATCACATCAGCAGTACACTCCTACATGTCTCCCTGGTCACATTAGCAGCTTAGCACAATCACAGGTGAGTTTCCTAAAGTTCATCCCACTGGTGTTTTCCACATCCACATAATCGAAACATTCTAGCACACTGTCGTCACATGTCTTTGCTAAATTCAAAGTGTTTCCACCCAGTGTGGAAACACTTTGGGGTCGGGCACGGGGGCTGACCTGCGGTGACAAGGGCTGGGTGGTGGGGGGCCTTGGGCCCTCTGGGCCCTGGCCACGTCCTTGGCCCGCGTCTTGGGGGTCCTGACGCTGGGCTCGCCTATGTGAGAGGGGGGCCTCCTCTGCACCGGCTGCACCCGGTCGGGCTGAGTGGGTCCCGTCACTGGGGACTCTCCTGGTCCAGGGGTCTTCCCCTCTCTCCTGGTCTGCCTGGTTGGGCTGGGGAGGATCTGGTTCCCCTTATGATCACATGGTACACTTCAGCATCGTGCATGTAACTCCACCCCCATGTGCACGTGCACACTGCTCCCTGTCTGCTTTATCCCTCTTTCTTTCTTTTTTTTCTTTTCTTCTTTCTTTTAACTTGTCCTGTCCAACAGCTGGGCTAACAGATGAGAGCTGAAGGCACCTTGTGTTGGACATATTTCACTTTAACAACAGGGGTTACGAATCTTCTGACAAACCAGAGGTATGTCTGAATAAACCCCTTTTGTAATCGAGGCCAAACTTTATTTATTTTAATCATATTTGAAAATCTTTTGTGTTGGACCGGACGGAAAGGGAAAAGAGGGAAGAAGAGAAAGGGATGTTAGAGAAGGGGGGATAAGAAGGTGATCATAGAAGGGGGGGGGGTGTTAAACCATGAAGCAGCATAAAGCAACAAGTTTCTGGATGTTTATCATTACGGTAAGGTTCAGATGTAATACAAATTTAAAAAGGGCGGGCCGGACCACAAACACACTTAAATGTTATAAACATAACTGTTGGCTCCAAAAATGTCCATATGTACACTATATAGATGGTGTTCACACACGCATACTTATGCCTTCAAACCAACTAGTGTGATATCAAATCAAATCAAATCAACCTTTATTTATATAGCACTTTTTCAACAACATATGTCACTCAAAGTGCTGTGCATAAAATACAATAAAATTTAAAAACAAGATGACAAGACAAACCGTGCGACAACCCCCCCCCCCCTCCGCAAAAACACACACACACACATCAAATAAATAAATAAATAAATAAAAAAGTGATAAAATGATAGAATGTAGAGACCAGGCTTGGTCCGATATTTTGAGGACATGTCCACACCAGCGACCCTCCAACCCAAGTTCACGGAGAACACAACCACAGAACCCCCCAGATCCGATCAAAAGAGTCAGACCCGGGAGATCCCACTGCAGCGACCCCGCTCACTGAGAAGGGTCAGTCACTGAAGTGGAGGATCCCTCAGAGGAAAACACTGGAGTGTAATAAAATGTAAAAGGAATAAAATTAAAATATATATAAAACATGGACAAAAAACGAATAATTACATAAACCTTAATAGGCATATGAAAAAGTAAGAGCGACTTAAAAATTAATAGAATAAATAAATAAATAAATGTATTTACATACACATATAAAACTAGTTAAAATATAAATAAATAAATAATTAAAATATTAAAAAAATAATTTAAATTTAAAACATTTAAAAAGAAATCCTAAAATTCAACTAAAAGCTAAATTAAAAAGGTAGGTCTTAAGCCTTCCTTTAAAAACATAAACAGTCTTTGCGGCCCTGAGGCTCTCTGGGAGGCTGTTCGACAGGCGAGGTCCGTAAAAAGTGAATGAGGCCTCGCCGTATGTTTTTGTTCTAACTTTTGGAATAACCAAAAGGCCTGTATCAGAGGACCTCAAGGTCCGCGAGGGCTCATACTTTAAAATCATGTCAGATAAATATGGAGGCCCGAGACCATAAAAACATTTGTAAACCAATTAAAGAACTTTAAAATCAATTCTGAATTGCACAGGGAGCCAATGCAGCGATCTTAAAACTGGTGTAATGTGTTCCCGCCCCCTGGTCCTCGTCAGAACGCGTGCTGCTGAATTTTGCAGCAGTTGAAGATTTGCTATTCTTGTTCTGGGAAGACCAGAGAGCAGGGCATTACAATAATCTAATCTGCTGGTAATAAAAGCATGCATTAGCACCTCTGTACTGGCAAGAGAGAGAAATGGGCGGACTCTGGCTATATTTTTTAGATGATAAAATCCTGTTTTTGTGAAATTTATAATTTGTGGGATAAAATTCATCTCAGAGTCAAAAATGACACCCAGGTTTCTCACACACTGAGAAGTTTTGTAATTCTTTAGTTTAGATAAAACTATCTCTCTCTTGTCTTCAGAACCGATCACTAAAACCTCTGTTTTGTCCTGGTTTAGCTGTAGGAAGTTCTCTGCCATCCATGACTCAATGTCTAAAATGCATTTTAAGAGTGTGTTGACCGACTCTTCATCATCAGGAGACACAGCGATGTAGAGTTGAGTGTCATCAGCATAACGCCATGCCTCCTGATGACGTCCCCCAGTGGCAACATATATAGATTAAAAAGTAGTGGGCCTAAAATTGATCCTTGGGGGACCCCACAGTTGATGTCAAAGACTTTTGAGGAGCAAGTATCCATACTTACGTAAAAACTTCGATCTGTGAGATAGGAATAAAACCCCTTTAGTACGGTACCAGAGATGCCCAAACCTCTCAGTCTGTTGAGTAAAATACTGTGATCGACAGTGTTGAAAGCAGCACTGAGATCCAGTAGTACCAGAACTGAGAGCTTCTGACAATCCAGGTTACATCTAATATCATTTACTATTTTAACAAGGGCCGTCTCTGTGCTGTGGTTTGTCCTAAAACCAGATTGATATTTTTCAAATATGTTATTTCTAATTAAAAACTCATTAAATTGGATTAAAACAGTTTTTTCAATCATTTTACTTAAAAATGGCAAGTTGGATACTGGATGCTAATTATTATAATTGTTTGGATCTAAATTACTCTTCTTCAGAAGAGGCCTCACCACTGCCGTTTTAAAGGCAGCAGGGAAGACACCTGTCTGAAGAGAGCAATTTACTATATTTAAAAGCTCAAACTCAAAGAAGTCATAAAATGTTTTCAACAACGATGGGGGGATTGGGTCTAAAAGGCAGGTGGTTGGCTTTAACTGGGAGAAAACCTGACCAAGTCCCACAGCATCAACCAGAACAAAACTTTCCAGTGTTTCCTCTGATAAATACAATGCCATAGATTCATTAAAAGCAACACCTTTTTGAGTTAAAAGAGTAGATCTAATAGCATTGATTTTACTCCTGAAGTGGTCTGCAAAACTATCACATACAGCATCTGAGGCTGCTATGGAGGACCTTTGAGAGTCTCTTTTTGTTAAACTGTCTATTGTTTTAAAGAGAACTCTAGGATCGTTTTTGTTTTGTAAAATTAAGTTTGAGAAGTGGAGGGTTCTGGCTTTTTTTGTTGCATGACTGTACATCATTTGCTGTTCTTTAAAAAATTTGCAATGTACAGTTAACTTCGTTTTTCTCCACTTCCTCTCCGGTCTCCTGCGTTCACGTTTCAAGGCTCTGATTGGTTCGTTCATTTTAAGTGGAGCTACAGCATCAATGGCTGACTGTAGTTTGTTGTTAAAATGTTCAACCATAAAATCACATGATGCAGGCAAAATATGAGTGGGAGTTTGATGTAAAATATTGATAAAATTTGCAGCCACATCAGGAGTTATGTATCGTTTCCTCACAGTTCTCGCTGGAGCTTCCTGTCGAGTAAAACTGGTGATATTAAAAAATATACAATAGTGATCTGACACAGCCATGTCAACAACAGAGGACACACTGCAGGACAGCCCATAGGTTATCACCAAGTCTAGAGTGCGCCCCCTGCCGTGAGTAGGCTGTGTGACATGCTGTGTGAAATCCATACAGTGCAAAACGTTGAGAAACTCCTTTGCATGAGCATCACTATCTTTATCCACATGTAAGTTAAAATCACCAGTTATTAAAACTCTACTATATTTGGAGTGTATTACTGATAAAAATTCAGAAAATTCTTGAATAAAACAGGAGGGAGGCTTTGGTGGTCTGTAAACAGTAACACATAAGATAGATGGGCTGCTAAAAGAAAATGCATGATGCTCAAATGAGGAGTAGCTATGTTGCATGATTGTTTTGGTTGCAAATGAGCCACAAGCAATCGATGAGGTGCCACCGCCTTTTTTATCTCCCCTGGTAGAAAATAAAAAGTTAAAATTTAGTGGGGAAGCTTCAGTGAGAACAACAGGAGCATCAGCACCCAGCCAGGTCTCTGTTAAAAGAAGGCAATCTAAATTGTTGTCTAAAATGAGCTCATTCACGATAAAAGATTTGTTTAAAAGAGAGCGAATGTTTAAAATAGCAAAGTTCAAAACAGTGTGTGTGTGCAGATGGATTGATTTATCTTTTTTGTCCGGTAATGTGTGAATGTGATGGAGATATCTAATTGTGTATCTGGTGGATCTGATCTGGGGATGTTTGTGAGATCTGCTTGTTATGTGAACTGGAATTTGTGTGATAACCGTGGTTTTAACTGAGGATGGGTGCCAGTGGTCCAGTCAGTCAGAGAGCAGTTTAGCAGAGCGGAGTGTGAGTTCAATGTTCATGGACAGAAGTTGAGATCCTGTTTGGTTTGGGTGGATGCCCTCTGGTTTAAAGAGATTTGGTCTATTGAAGAAGGTGGTGAAATTATTAATATGTGGAATATTATTAGAAAGGCAGTGTCCTTTAAGCCATATGTGAAGTTGTCGCAGACGGCTGAATTTAATGTCTCCAAAGAGGGGAGATGGAAGCGGACCGGAGATGATGCACTGTTTGTCCAGCTGCTTGATGGAGTGGATGAGAGTGATGAAGTCCTTCTTGAGGGTCTCAGATTGCTGAGATATATTTCATTCATTCAATCATGCAAACTATTAGTGCAAAGGTGAGCTAACACCTGTGCTCAGGTGAGTTTTTATGTTCTTCTAAAACAAATAATGGACTGTAAAAAGAAGGAGGGAGCGTGCTCAGTCATCCCCACACCAAGACCCCTGCCGCAGCAGCAGCGGCAGCAAGGACCCCCAAACGCCCGCACGGCAGCAGATAGATAACAATCGGCCCCCGGATGATTACATCCGCCACCCAGGTCAGGGCCAGCAGGACCACCACGGGGCATGGGGGGACAGAGAGTGCAGCTCCAGCCCAAGCAGGAGAGCAGCCCCAGACAAGCACCTCATCACCACCCAGGAGTTCTGGGCATCCCCACGCCAAAATGCCAGGTACGAGCCAGGACTCCCCAAGGGAGACCCGCCCCGTGCTCCAGGCAGCCACCCACCCGGCCCACGGTTGGTCCAGGAAGGAGCAAGGCACTTGTTTGTTTGTACCTTATAGTAAAATATTACTATAGTAATAGTATTTTTTTAATATTAAATTTGGATTTACGTCATTTTTACATGATTTTTTAATGGTTTACGTCGATTGGAACTTGCCTTTGACAGATTGATCTAATTGGATCGTAGAAATAGGAAATGGATTAATCCATACACCCCTATGAAAAAGACATTCAAAAGAAACAAAAAATGAAAGAACAGTTTAGGAATGTAACAAATTATGAATTTAATGGAGAGAGAAAAATAATGTGCACAAAAGGCATGAAATTAAGGAAAATACTGCCTGGAAGCAACATAAGGACTTCAAACATCAAAAAAGGTTTTATATTCCACTATTGCAGTTATGGGGAAGACGTGGTGCACTGGTAGGCTAAAGATTGCAGCTTTAATTCCACCTTGCCTGTCGAAGTGTCCTTGTGCAAGACACTGAACCCCATATTGCCTCTGGTTAAAGGTCGCCGCCAGTGTTTGACAACGGAAGTCGCTGATTGTGAATGACTGTAAATAGGTGAATGGGACAGGGACTACAGTATGGCTTTGATGTCGCATTGACAGGAGACGCTCGTGTCGCTCGTGTCGGCTTTGTTGGTTTTCCCTCAGTCGGAAAGTCAACACTGCTGAGTAATCTTGCATGTCAGGTACGAGCCAGGACTCCCCTTGAGAAGGGTGGAAAAGCGCCATGCAAGTATTTACCATAATTAAAATATATGTTCAACACAAAAAGGTGTTTGTTCTAAATAAATTGGTTTCTCAATCTCTTTCAAAGAACATTTTTCATAATTTAGAAATTCAAATATCATTTTGTCAACTCTGTTAGATCATTTTCGGCTGTATTAGATGTACACTTTTGAATATTTTGCAGGGGAATAAACATTATTCTTTAGTTTTTGTTATTTAAGCAATAAAAATGATATGGTTTTTTATTTATTTAAGGATTGTTTATCTTTGTGGCAAGTGGCAAAATTTAAGATAAGGTTTGAAAATTCCTTTTTTTAAATAATAGAGTTTTCACAAAAATATGAAATTAAAACTTAAGTAAATAACTAAACTCAAATAAAACGTAAATCAGAACTTAAAATTATTTCTGCAATATTATAATTACATAATTATATAGGCCCCTATTTTGAGTTTGTCTGATGTAGTTGACAAAAATCAAGCTTTTAAAGTAAACATGTGAATTTGTTTAAAATTCTTTCTGTACCTTTACATGGTTTTAACACAAAGATTTATTTACATAAATATGTAACCCTCATCAATGTAGGGTAAAAAAAAAGTGAAAATTTTTTCTGAAGGTGTTTTGTCTCGACTGGCCACGGCGATCTCTCCATGCCACAAAACGAGGGCTCAGCAGTGTAGTTTTTATTACTACACTTCCCAGGTTCCTTTGAGTTTGGATCTTGCGCAAGATGTTTTCAACGGCCTCTGGTGTCATTCGATTGTCTTGTCATCGCATATGACTCAAATGAAAAGGTTTTAACTCCGAACTCCGGATGAGGTAAGAAAGATGCCATGACAGATATTACTACTAGTACTACTACTATTAGTACTACAACATTTTGATCCAATGTAATGTATAGAACCAAACTAAGTCGCCGACTTAAGCAAGCTAGATTTATATCACGGTAAAGCAAATGGACCGAAGTGCCGAACAAAACGAAGCACTGGACACACAGAACCCTGAGCAGTATCGGAATGAGCAGACAACACAGTCTCTTGATTCTACTTCAGAACCTTTGCTGGAAATGAGAAAGAACTGGGTTAAGCGCCGTCATGAGGCTAGCTAACCGCCTAGCCTGCTAGGCTGACAAACAAACAGCCAGTGAAACGTAGAAGTCAACAAAACGCGAGGATTTTCTGTGTTTAAAGATAGACAGGCTTTACAGCAGTGCATTTTAGAACTGAGTCCGTTAAATGATCAAAACAATCAGCAGTTCTGTTTTTCAAAGTCTTGTACTGCAGTCATAGTAAATCGGGTTTTCATTTGCTTTGTTACTACATTTTTAGTTTTAGATCATTTCATGCCTTGACTACATAACTAAAGCAACAAAGGTTATTTAGCACTAAACAGCTTCAAAGTGGGCCATGTAGATGTGTTTATAGTTATAACAAAAGTTTGTAGAATTTTTCTTTTTAGCCAAACGGGATGCGGCTAATTTTAATTAACACTTTAATAGTACGCACACAGTCATCTTCCCAAACGGGCTTCTTTTCTGAACTCATGTAGCTTCTATTTGCATTTTGACAG
The DNA here is from genome assembly GCA_037389245.1 of Oryzias sinensis. Taxonomy (NCBI): domain Eukaryota; kingdom Metazoa; phylum Chordata; class Actinopteri; order Beloniformes; family Adrianichthyidae; genus Oryzias; species Oryzias sinensis. The sequence goes on from CM074497.1 coordinate 30,588,184, forward strand.
GTCACTGAGTGTACCCCTCTCTGCCATGAAAGCATATCAAGTCAACAGCTCTCCGTTCTTCTACAGTTGATGGGTCTACTGCTGGGACAACGATGACAGACAGTGTCAGGACGTTTCTGCACAACGTTGCTACGGTTGGCATACTCAAGCACATCACACAGCATTACCTGCTGGACTTTTTAAAGACCCACTCCAGTGAAAATGGTGTTTTAGGGGTTTAACATGGTCTCGTAGCATTTTTCTAATGATGGAAGAGATGTGTAAGAAATTAAGTTTAAAATTGAGAAATTGAGTATTTCTTAATTTAAATCATTGTGAATCAGAAACAAATGAAAAAATGCCATTGGTAAAAAGCTTGTAGTTGTTACATAAGTTGTACAATTGACCACAAGCTCCCTGCAATGTATGGAAGCATTTGTGTGGCATAGTTAAAAATACAAGTCAAAACCGAAAATACTTTTTCATTTTCAAAATGAAGCTGCATTTTTAAGTATTGATTTTTCATTTTCATTTTGAGTCATTTGATGCAGTTACATTTTGAAAATCAGAAAGCATTTCTGTCAATCAATTTTAATTGTAAAATAAGACATTTCTAAATGAATTTTGCTACACATTTACCAGAGAACTTTTTGAAAATAAAATGTCAAATACAATTTTCTTCATGATTTTAATCAAGTGACAGAATAAGCAGTGTTGAAGTAGAAAAGGAAAAAGCATTTTTGAAGGATTGCTTTTTCATTTTAATTTTGAGTCAAAATCAAAAAGGAATGGCCCAGCTGGTAAGTTATCCTCTTGTCTGTTGTGGAGTCTCTGTGGCAAGGTGAATGAGGATGATACGGGCTGGTGGCGTGGTGTGGCGTGGCTGGAGGTCTTGGCGTTGAGATGGCTTGAGAGATCAGTAGCATGAGATGAACCCAGGTTGGCACTTGGTGGATGAGGTTTGTCCTACAGACAAGAATGATAACTTGATTACCGTAATTTCCGGACTATAAGTCGGTACTTTTTTCCTGCGCTCACAGCCCTGCGGCTTATTCAGTGACGCGGCTAATTTATGGATTTAATTGGCGGCGCCATGAATGTACTTTCAGTCCCAGAGCATGGGTTGAATGCTTTATCCAACTCCAAGCATCAAGTCATTTGTATTTCAACACACCTCTTAGCAGCCAAACAGCATGGACCTGACTTCAGGTCTTAGACACTTCAGTCATGGTTCAACAAAAAGAAACATGCATGCCCAGAACCCTTTGTTGCTATTAAACTCAACGTGCACGTGATCGCCACTACAATATGATGCAGCTTTCAAGTTAAAAGCAATCGTTAAAAGAAGCGTGAAAAAATCCACCATCACGGGTTTGGAAAAGCCGGTCAACTGCGTGACGGAGAGAACAGCGCATGCTCAGGAGTGAATTTACCTCAGTGTCAGAGTGACACTAGTTCATCTATTAGCAGCTCCCCAATATACGAGATGATCTTTTAAACGTACGTTTATTATTGTTATGTTATGGTTTTTATGAAGCGCCTGTTCGCTCATCATTTTATTTTTAATCTGTGTGGTCAGTGCTTTTTTCTGGCAGAACTTACGGTTAGGTGAAGGCTAACAGGCGCTAACAACATTTAGCCTGGATGAACATGAGTCGATGCGGGAAAAGCTGCAATCTGCAGCTTGACTGCACGTTAATATGTGGGAATAACATCAGCCTTTATTTTGGCGGGACACGACTGGAAACACAAATCCACGTGATTGTTTTAACGGTTTCTAAGGACTGAGTGGAATTTTGCTTTGAATAGCTCACACCACCCCAAAACCGTCGTGTGAGCTGGAGAGATGTTCTCCTGCTGCTCGTTCACATAGAGCTGCGGGACCGATGGCAGTCTGAAGGCTCCCACATGTAACAATGCATCCGCCCCTCATCCACAAAACGTACAGTATTAAGTCCAATTGCTCTGCAACAAACTGGCGATGAATACTGGAATCAGGTCATCTGAAATACTGCAGGGTTGATGAGGGAAGTGCTGGCAGCTGGGTCCAATCTGAGGATGATGAGGCAGAGAAGGGAGGGGGAGAGGACTCCTGCAGGTACCATGACAGCAGTGAGTAAAGTCTTCCGGGAATTCCCGGAAATCCGGGTTTATGAGCAAACCGATCGTATCTTCCGGGGAAAAAAAGACCTGATCTCTACGGACAAATTGCTTTCCATATGAAAAAATTGTCTGAAATCGGCAAATTTTCGCTTTATTTTCTATATTTCTCTGTGGATCGCTTTCTCTATGACCGCGGCTATCTTGTCTTCGTCTTCCCGGCCTAAGTGACCAATGACGGGACGTTTTAGTTGCTTTCGGATGAGAAAGAACTTTCTCTCTGAACTGATGCTTTATTCAACCCATCGGGGCGATCAGAACATATATATTGCAGAGTCTTGACTGCAGCGGTGGTGCTGTGCGACGCGGACTATTTGTCACTTGATGCAGCGCGATGCATAGAGTCCGCTTTTCGTGAGAAAAGCGATCCAAATCGGAAAAAAAAAACAAGAATTAAGGACTAAAACCTGGTTAATATGTATTGCTTTTGTAACTGACCATGGTATAAAACATGCTTATACATTGTTGAAATTACTGTGAAACAGTATTTCTAAAGCAGAAATTGTTCAAATAAATGAGGTAGTTTCATAGAATATCATACCTACTGGTGTTCTTTTTGCTAATTGCGGCTTTGATGTTACTATATTTTGGCAATTGTAATTTTTGCAGCCTTTAGGAAAAGCTTAGATTGTAGGTTTGTGTTACTTTTAGCAATTATCGAAATTCTTTTTTAGGACCAGCTAGTCCTTAATGGCAAGTCAAACTAGGGGTTTAAATGACAAATCACGATGCTCCAATTAGTCTTAGTTTCTTGATTAAGAAGTGAATAACTAGCTGCCAGAATGTACCAGAATTAATCTAAGACCATGTATTTTTCAAAACTTTCGCTCCGCGCCCGCCATATCGCTCAAAGAAAAGTTCAGGTTTTTTTTTCCTTGCCTGACTTTCATCACTAGACAATACCCCCTATCCTCAACGACCCCCTCCAGGCGGTCCAGGACGCTGGTCAGGATGGGCCCAGAAGAAGTCATCAATAAGGGATGGGATGAGACAACGGGAGAACCCAAGCGTTCCTCAGGTCCATAACCCTCCTAATCCACTAGGAACTGGAGACCCCAACCCCGACAACACTGTTAGTCGACAAGACCCGACTAACAGTGAAGGTGGGGACGCCATCAATGATACGGGCGGTAGGCGGGGCCACAGAAGGCGGGCAAAGCGGGCTGTCCTGGACGGGCTTGATTTGAGAAACGTCAAACCAGGGATAGATTTTGAGAGCTGCGGGCAAGCGGAGACGGACATAGGTAGGATTAATGATCTTGTCGATTTCATACAGCCCAATGAACCGGGGAGCAAGTTTCGGGGGAAGTGGACTGGATAGGTATGATCCTATCCACAGAGCCAGACCCTTTGATCAGGTTTGTATGTGGGTCCTACCACCCTGTGTAGATTGGCGATTCTGCAGTTATTCTCCTTAGTGTGGAGGAGGGTCTGCCTCCAGATGTGCCGGCACCGCTGGAGGTGGTGTTGTACCGAGGGCATCGCCAAATCGACTTCCTGTGACGGAAACAGAGGTGGTAGGTACCCAAGGGAGGCTTGGAAAAGAAAAGAATAGAAATTGGAATAGAATATGAGAATATTCTATCGTCACCAGGTAGGTGGACAAGTCCATGGGGTTTTGAGCTGTTAAGCAACGGAGCGCCGCCTCCAACTCTAGATTATCATGCTCTGCTTGACCGTTGCATTGAGGATGATATCCTGAAGATATCCTGTGACCTGTGAGATGAACTGTGGACCCCGGTCAGACACGATGTCGGCTGGTATCCCATGGTAACGAAAGACATGGTTGACGAGGAAATGATCTGTTTCCATGGCAATAAGGAGCTGGGGCAGAGGAATAAAGTGAGTAGACTTGGAAAAACGGTCAATAATTGTGAGGATAACCAAGTTAGCATGGGATGGTGGAAGACCAGTAATAAAGTCCAGAGCAATGTGTGACCAGGGTCTACTGGGTGCTGGTAATGGGTGAAGCAAACCAGAGGGTTGAGAATTTGAGGATTTAGACCAGGCACAAATGGAGACTGATCCAGTTCTTCCCCATGTTGGTTTTGGACTGCACTTGCTGATCTCGTCATCAACACATAACGGGCCAAAGCTAGTTCCTGATTAGTTGACATGGCGTGTTATCTTTGCCAAACTTCAAACGTGAACTCTGAAAACATTTTGTAGTGACACTTGAAATGTCCTGCTGCTAGACCAACGTGCCTAACCGTCAAAATGAAATAGAATGAATTACTATTATTATTTTGAAAGCACAGATGTAATTTTGCAAGCAAACATTTATTTTTGCAACTTAGAATGTTATATTTTTTAAGATGGTGCATTGTGTTTTAGGTTTAGGAAGATTTATTTCGAAACTGTGACTTTTGTTCTGATTTTAGTGGCATAAATATGACTTTATAAATATCTACTGAGGCATTCATGCATATAAGAAGAAGTACTATGTTCTGGAATGCCAGTCACCAGAGTTGAATATTAGTGAAAACCTACGGGATGATTTGTAGCAGGTTGTCCACGCTTCTCAAGCATTAAATCTTATTAATCAAAAGATGCTTCGCAAGAAGGACTGGTCTAATACACCCTTATCCAGGATCCAGACACTCATCAGTGGCTCTCGGCTAATAGGCATGCGTCTCATCATATTTTCTATAAATTGTGCCTCATTTCATAGTTTTTTTCCCTCTTAAACCAAACTCAAATCCATCAGAGGGTATTAAAAATAAATAATAATAAAAGTAATTTGGCAGTGTGTGTTTTGATGCTGCTCCCGACACATAAGTGACCGCCACTAGTTTGCACGGGTTACGCCCAATGCCGGAAAAAATAACTAAACATATGATGTGCATGCAGACTGTTACCCTCATGGTCAGAATGGCTTAATTCTGAGTATAAAGATGAACACAGGACGTTTCTGAAAGAATGGGAAGATTCTTACTTTTATCACTGAACGGAATGGCAAGTCACTATGTTTATTATTATGAGCTTTTGGAAGCAGTAAAATTGTTCATGGCAGAAAAGAACAAAACGTATCCTGGAGAAAATTCAAAACTCTTTCTGATCTGACACAAATTGTCTCCTTAAGGAACAAGTTGATGCTTTTCAAAGTGCACATTCAAAACGGCCATCATCCCACTTTCCTTCTTTGCGTAGCTCACAGCAAAAGGCACAATCCAAATGAATAAAGCACAGAACGTGACGCTGCTTGCTGGACGGAAACTTTACTTTGCGGTTTGTGGACCTGCAGCAGAAACGACCACAGATCACTTTTGTCATGGATCCTTTAATGCAGAGACTGACTGCCTGAGTTCCTCGCTTGTCACCGATGAGGCAGCGAGAGAACCGGAGATGATTGAGCTGAAATCTCTTTGAAAGAAGGCCCTGTTACGTTTTGGAGAACGGAAAAATACTCCTGTGTAAAAGAGCTGCTCTCAAGCTGCTGTTGATGTTCTCCTCAATATATGTCTTTGAGTCCCTGTTTATTACCTTAAAACACGTGAAATCAAGACATCGGTCCGTTTTGACTGACACTCACGTAAAGGGAACCGTTCATCAGAGTTCCTACAACTGGCCTGGAGGTTCGCTCCGCCTTCAGCCCCTTAGACTCATGGGAAGTGGGAAATCTTGGGTATAAAACAATGAGTTAGGGGGTTGTGAGCAGAAGTGACATCCATGCTGTTTGGCTGTTGTGTGTGTGATCAAATAAATGACACCTTAACCTGGACAGGAGATTGACAACTCAGCACTTGTTTCCTTGCTACAGCAGAGTTGTCAATCATTAAATAAAAATAAAAAAAGGTTATAAAAGCAAAACATTTTCTTGAATTTAAAATTTTTTTTATGCTGCACACAACTGAAATGTAATGGATTTAATGTACATTTTTTCCATCTATCTATCCATTTTCTAAACCTGCCTAATTTCTTTTGTGGTCATGAGGATACTGGAGCTTGTCCAGCCACTGTTGGACAAAGAAGAGATCAACCCTGGATAAGTCACCAGTCAGTCGCGCTGCACATTGTTATTCCATGAAATACAAATTGCATTCACTGCTATCGTATATAAGTATTAATAGTACAACACGTCCGACCTTGAGGCACCAGGTGCCACTCCTGTCAGCTAAGAACAGGAAATGGTGGCTACAATTTATTATTAATTTATGTATCTACATGAAAGAATGGATCCTAGATCTGCAGTAGATCTGCAGTAAAGTAAAGGGTCTTGCCTAAGGACCCACACTGGATTCAGCGCAACGTGCCCCATGGGAAACAAACCCAGGTTTCCAACACGCCAGTCCTATACAAAGCCAACTGAGCCACCCAGAATCAGGTTATAAATAAAACAGAAAAAATGTTGGCATGTATGTTTTTAAAAGCAACCAGCTAACAACTGCCCTACAAACCAGTACCGAGTGTGAGGGTCATTTTATCTAGTTTTTTATTTTAAAATTAAAAAAAAAATCTTGGCAAATGACAAATATAGTTTACTAACAAAATTAAATCTGCATTAGTTTTTCTTTTTGTTACGATATTAATCATACAGTATAGTTGGATATTGACTTTGCAGTTTTCTTTTTTTTTGTCGTTTATTGTTGCATAGATTTAGTTGGTTGGTTAAGGAATAGAGCTGTGACGGTGTCGAATTTTTCATCACCGCGGTGATGAACCACCAGGGGGCGCAGTGTCGCGGTTAACCGCAGCCCCTCCCCCCCCCCCAAAAAAAAATCCCCCGGCGGCCGCATCAAAATAAATACAATTACAACGTACTATTCTTTATTAACAAATAACAGTAACAACTACATATCTAACTGGTGAACTAACTATAGGTGTTGTAGAATGACTGTGTGTGTGTGCGCGGAGCGTCTTTTGTAGGAATAGGAGGAAGGTGCGCACACGTGTGTTGGGGGTGTGTGTTGATTCTTCTGCAGTGGACCGCTCTGGAGCTGCACGCAAGTTTCACCTGTGCTCTCTGGTACAGAGATCTTCTCAGAATATTATGTATTGCCCAGTAATAAGCAGACTGCAGACACTTTGTCACCTTTCCGATAGCCGTGAAGCCTGACACCATGAAGAACGCGGGGCAGGAGGCTCTGCCTTTGTGTATACAGACACGTAACGTTACGCTGCAAACATGTAATGATTTTCATGGAAATCTAACAGCGCGCGTTCATGTTTGGTGTTACGGAGTGAAGGAGGACAGTAATACCCCCCCCCCCCCCCATCCAACACAATATCCTTCAGCGGGCGGCCGTGTCGCACACTTAAGAACGCACGCAGCTTGTAATGGAAATGAATACAATGGAAATTAATAATTAGAAAGCAGTAAATTTGTCGTATTTCCTAGCGAGACGGAAACTTATGTTGTAGAATAAGGATGTGTGCTTCTGAAAGCGCACGCCTGTTTGTGTGTAAAGGGAGCCACGTGTCCCGTGCAGCGGAGAGGCAGACAGTGAGAGGCGCGCGGTGGGAGAAAAGGAGACAACATTCTGAAAGAAAGTAGGAAAGTCTGAACACAGGACTAGCAGAAAAGGAAATTATCAGCAAAGATGAATGCGTTAAATGTGTTTATTATAGTTCCAAACACGCATCATATGCAAAAAGTTTTAAAAAAAGTGCGGTGATGCGGTTATCGTCGCAGCCCTATTAAGGAGACAACCTGGATGTGTTTTCTTTGTTTCTTGCCCTTGAGTTTGTCGTGTCCTGGTCATAAAGTTAACTGTTAACTGTCTAACAAAAAAACAACTGTTAACTGCCTAAAATTGTTGGCATTATGTCTGATGCATGTTCTCTTTCTTTGGTTTTCTCTCTGTAGGGGGTCAAGGATTCCATTTTGGGGATTGGAACAATTTCTAAGTTAGATTCGCGGATTCAACAAAAAAGGCAGGAGCAACGAAAGAAAAGAACTATTGGTGCCCTTGCAAAGAGACGGGTACAAACTGATGAACACAAACCAGACAAGTAAGTTGGAGTTTTTTGCAGTGGAGTGGTCCCTCATTTATTGAGGGACAGAGGAGATTGATCAACAATACTCTACAGCCTATCAGGACGCAACCGTTATATAGTAAAGAACCACTGTACTGCAAGTGTCGATTATTTATTTATATATATATATATATGTATATATATATATATATATATATATATATATATATATATATATATAAAAGTGGGCTACGGGAACAAGACGGAAATGTACTAGATGTGAGAACAAGGTTCTGTTAGAATGCTACTACTCAAGTAATTCCACCCAGAGTGGTTACATGCAGAGAATGTGGAATGAATAGATGCTTCGAAACCCACAATCAAGGCTAACTACCAAACAACTGGTAGCCCAGGGGCCTGTTGCACAAAAGTAGGATAAGGGATTAAGCCAGGATATCTTGGTGATCCTGGCTCAATTGATCCCCAATCTGGTTGCACTAAAGCTGGATAGGGGGCAGGAGGATATGTTATGGTATAAATTACCATGGAGATTTATTCTGTGGAGCTAGCCTGCTCCAGACCAGGCTAAATTCCAGGATCTATTTAATCTCATCCCTAATGTCAGTCGCCACAAATGGAAACCAATAGTTATTTCACTGCTCACTATACATTGTTATCACATATAACTAGACCCACTGTCATTATTTAAACGTTTGTGATCATTAATTTCAATCATTTTGGATAAAAAATTAGTTTTAGATGATGTTGCTATCATTAGATAATTTACAGTTTCCCATAGACTATAAGGCTATATATAAAATGATAGAATATTAGGGCCAAAGAGGGGAAAAAAAGACAAGTCATAATATTGTAACCAGTTGTTTTAAAGGAGGACAGTTGTTAAAATGACAGATGTGGGGCATTTCGTGAAATTGTACTTCAGTATGGTTTCATAAACGAAGACATGCAAATGTGCCAGAATATGAAGTATCACATTGTCATAACTATCAAAACTTTAAAAAGAATATGTTGCTTTTCTGCAGAAAGAACCAGCCTCATAAATTTATGACTTTATTCTTTTTTACTTAGTGGGCCCTAGTACTCTGTCATATAAACAAATACACATTCCATATGAATATGAAAACACAATGTGTAACATTATGTTCCTTTAATGAATAAGGACAAAACAAAGCAGGTCAACTACACTCAAAAAACGTTCACTTTTTATGAACATAAAAAGATTATGGACATGATTTCCACATGATTAGATAGCGTTACTTGAACAAAAATGAATCATATTGGTCCTACTTAATGTACTTAGGTTCAAACTAATAAATTTAAGTGGATTCAATCTAAATACTGCAGTTGGACCCAACTTTAACTTAATATTGTTGCTCAGTCTCAAAAGATAAATGTTGATCCATCTTAATTGAATCACTTCACTTGGTCACACCTCCAAGTTTATGGATATACGGAAGGGCGAACGATCCTGATCCAGAAGGATCCCTCAAAGGGTGCAGTCCCATCCAACCACCGGCCAATAACCTGTCTCTCCACAACATGGGTCAGGCATCATTGCAACCAAGATAAATAGGCACATGGATCAATTCATGAGCAACACACTGAAGGGCATTGGTAGAGACACCAGAGGAGTGAAACACCCAACTCCTGGTCGACAGAACAGTCGCTCAAGACTGCAGGTCACAACACATTAACCTGTGCACAGCCTGGATTGATTACAAGAAGGCCTATGACTCAATGCCACACACATGGATCACTGAATACTTGGAGCTATACAACATCAACAGGACTCTAAGAGCCTTCATAGGAAACTCAATGAAGCTGTGGAAAACCACCCTTGAAGCCAATGGGAAGCCACTTGCACAAGTGTCCATCAAATGTGGGATATACCAAGGTGATGCTCTGTCCCCACTGCTGTTCTGCATAGGTCTGAACCCCCTCAGCCAAATAATCAACAAGACTGGCTATGGATACAGACTCAGAAATGGGGCCAACATCAGTCACCTCCTCTACATGGATGACAACAAGCTATATGCTAAGATAGAACGTGACATCAACTCCCTGATCCACACCACCAGGATCTACAGTAATGACATTGGGATGTCATTTGGGCTCGAGAAATGCAGCAGGATGGTAACAAAGAGAGGCAAGGTAGTCCACACAGAATGGGCCCCAACTGACAGTGTGCTCAGTGAATGTCTCAGACAATGGAGAGCAGAGGATACAGTGCTGGAGGACAGATCCTCATGGGAGGACAAACCCCTGCATGGGATGTACCACCGGACCATAACTGAAGTGGCTGATATCAAGAAGTCCTACCAATGGCTAGAAAGGGCTGGCCTACAGGACAGCACTGAAGCGCTCATCCTGGCAGCTCAGGAACAAGCACCAGAGCGATAGAGGCTCAGATCTACCACACCTGACAAGACCCAAGGTGTAGGCTGTGCAAAGAGGCGCCTGAAACAATCCAGCACATAACTGCAGGATGTAGGAACATGTGTGCAGAATATGAACTGGAAAACCCAAGGTCAAAATGGGAAACACCTCCGAAGGTGGTAGAGAATGAGAGGGCAAAGATCCTGTGGGACTTCCAGATCCAGACTGATAGGATGGTAATGGCGAACCAACCAGACATTGTAGTGGTGGATAAAGAACAGAAGAAAGCCGTTGTGGTGGATGTGGCAGTGCCAAGCAATGGGAACATCAGGAAGAAGAAACATGAGAAACTGGAGGGAAATACCAGGGAAGAACTGGAGAAAGCATGGAAAGTGAAGGTGACAGTGGTGCCTGTGGTAATTGGAGCACTCGGGGCAGTTGCCTAAGATACTGCGCAGGACCCTCAAGCTCATAGGCTTCAGGTAGAGGACCCGAGCTTGGAGGAGAAACCACCCGCGGAATGTGAATATATATATATAATGTCCTATATATAGTGTCAGAAAGTAGAACACAAGAAGACATACCCCATGATCCACTAGATCCTCCAATTTTCTAACAAAACTTAGAATACGCTGCCCGTCACATACCACACTGCAGGGTGTGAGTTTGTGTACTGACAATGTTTGGCTCCACGTGTGCATGTGAGAAGTCTTTCTCCTGTCTGAAGAACATTAAGACCAACCTACGATCACGTTTAATGGATGAAAGTCTCAACGCCTGCATGAAGCTAAAACTCACCAAGTATCAACTAGACTAGACCATCAGCAAAACCACCATGCAGCATCAGAGTCACATTAATGCTAAGAAATACTCATCATTTAATAGCAACAGCATAATGTAGCATCCCTTTCCCACACTGAGGCACGGAGACTTATCGTCTTTCAAGTTTCTTTATTGTGGTTACTGAAGGCCGTAACCAACACCGTAAAACGTATTCAGCAACTCCTGAATCTCTCCAGCTGAGAGCGCTTCACCCAACTTTTTATTCCTTCCTCCCACACCAGCCCTCCCATTACCCTTATTTGGCCCATGGCTGAACCCCATTGGTCCAAACAACCTAACAACAGGCTGAGCGACAGAACTGAGGGCCAATCAGCATCTCTGCTTGATGCGTTCAATGAACTCCAGAACTTAGAACGCCACCCAACAGCCACCCAGTTAAACTCAGTCCGCTACAATAACAATGTTATTAAAAAGAATCCACAGACTTATTGTATTTTAAAAAGTGTTATAATTACATAAAAATATATACATTATACATTCACTTGTATTTTTAGTTTTAAACATATTGCATTGATCTCACAAAATTACATTTAAAATATGTGATGTTTATGGCTCTCTTGGCCAAAAAGGTTCCCGACCCCTGCCTTAGACCCCCCTTCGCGGTAAGGAAAACTAAAAAAAAAGGATTCTGGTAAAAAGAAGAAACCTCAGGGGTGCCCACATGAAGGAAGGATCCTCCCCCAGGCGATGTACCGTAACTCATAGAGAAGAATTAAGTTATCCAACTCTACAACTATATATTTAAAGTCCAGCAGATGAGCTTCATCCAGATGGAGTTGGGGGACAGCTGGGGGGGGGGGCGAGACGAGCAACAGGCAGGATCCACGGCCAAGTGTAAAGTGTAGGAGCAGTTGTAGAAGCGAGCGAGAGACGAGGTACACGGTCAGGTACTGGAATTTGGAAGCACTCCCTATCCCAAGGAGGGAAGTGGGAAAGAGGGACAGTATATGAATTGCACTGGACCAAACAGAGGCATGGAGATTGCATGCCTCTGTTTGGTCCAGTATAAATAAAATTTAGCCTAAATTACAAAAGGGGTTTATACAAATGTACAACTTGTGTGAAGAAATTTGTGGGAACGAGCAGTAGGACAGGATTGCCTAATAAAGTGGCCAGTGAGCATGTAGTAGAACCTTCTTTTGCAAAAATTGCAGCCTCTAGATGCTTTCTATAACCAATATTGAGTCTCTGGATGAAGGTGTATTGGACCAGTCCTTGGTTAATATGATTTTAATGATTGCGAAGCGTGGACGGCCCACAAAAAATCATCCCGCAGATTTTCATTAAAATTTCACTAATATTCATCTCTGGTGACTGGGATCGGTATTCCAGAACATAGTACATCTTCCTATATGCATGAATGCCTTAGTAGATATTTATAAAGTCATATTTGTGCCACTAAAATCAGAACAAAAGTCACAGTTTTAAAAGAAAAATTCCTAAACTCCAAACAAAATGTACCGTCTTAGAAAATCTAACATACAAGTTGCAAATAAAAATAAATATTTGCTTGCAAAATCACATCTGTTCTTTCAAAGTAATAATAGTAATTCATTTTATTTGAAGTGCCTTTCAGGACACTCAAGGTCATTGTACAGAACAGAATGAAACAGTATAAAAAAACATAATAAAATGTAATGTAAGACAAAACAAACTGCATAAAGCGATGGCTGCATCTTCTCCTTCAGTATAGACCAGTACATTGTTGAGTTCATGATACCATCAATGAAATGTAGCTCCCCCGCACTAGCAGCACTCACGCAGCCCCACATAAGGACACTGTAGGCACCATGTATTTTTCTTTGAAATCTTCAGCTTTGCAAGACCACACAGTTAGTTACAATTAGTTCTAAAAACGGAGGTCTTTGTCTCATCACTTCAGAGTATTGAGTCATGGTAGTCTTCATATTTTTCAGCAGTGGCCCCAGCAAATTTCTACTAGTGCTTTTTTGTTTATGGACTTTAGGAGAAGCTTCCTTCGTGGACAAAAACAATGCATGTGCAAACCATGTGCAACTCTACATGCCTGTATGATGTCCATGCAAACTGAACTGTGGTTGTCTAACTTCCTACTTTCTAACAGTCAGGCTTAGAAGAAGCGTGCACCTTTCACTTAAACAGCACTTAGGGCACTTAGGGGTCGGGAACCTCTGGCTCGTGAGCCATATATGGCTCTTTTGATGATCACATGTGGCTCGCAGACAAATCTTTAATTGTACTTTATTTTTTCATTAGACCAGTCCTTCTCGGGTACAATGCGATGCCAGGGGCGCAGTAGTAGCGGTGCTTGGAGAAAACAAATCTGCACCACTATCAATTTACTATTATCTATTATTTCACAGAGTTTATAACAGCCTAAAACCTGCGAACTGCCATCCTTGCAACTGTGCGCTCCCGTCTCTGAGAAAGAGCGCGCAGTTGCAGCGGGATGTGTGAAGAAGAAAGGGGGGGAGGGTTGTGGGCACAGGCAGCAAGGTGAATCACGCAGGGGTTGTCAAAAATTGTCAAAACACGCTGCCCGTCACATACTGCAGTGTGTGAGTATATGTTTGGCTCAGCATCTGCATGTGAGTAGTCTTTCTCACATCTACAGAACATTCAGACCAACCTAAGATCACGTTTAAAGTCTCAAAGCCTGCATGAAGCAGAAACTCACCACGTATCAACCAGACTAGACCATCAGCAAAACCACGCAGCACCAGAAGTCATAATAATGGTAGGAAATACTCATCATTTATTAGCAACAGCATAACAGTGTTGTTCAAAAGAATCCACAGACTTATTGTACTTTAAAAGTGTTGAAATTGCATCAAATTCACACATTCACTGGTTTATTTAGTTTTAAACATATTGTAGCGGACTGACTTGGACTGGATGGGTGTTGTTGGGTCGCGTTCTAAATTCTGGAGTTCATTGAACGCATCAAGCAGAGATGCTGATTGGCTCTGAGCTCTGTCACTCAGCCTGTTAGGTAGTTTGGACCAATGGGGTTCAGCCATGGGCCAAATAAGGGTAATAGGAGGGCTGGTGTGGGAGGAGGAAATAAAAAGTTGGGTGAAGCTCTCTCAGCGGGAGAGATAAAGGAGTTGCTGAATAAGTTTTACGGTGTTGGTTACGGACTGCAGGAACCACGATAAAGAACTTGAAAGACGTTAAGTCTCCGTGCCTAAGTGTGGGAAAGGGATGCTACATTATGCTGTTGCTATTAAATGATGAGTATTTCTTAGCAATAATGTGACTCTGGTGCTGCATGGTGGTTTTGCTGATGGTCTAGTCTGGTTGATACTTGGTGAGTTTTAGCTTCATGCAGGCGTTGAGACTTTCATCCATTAAACATGATCGTAGGTTGGTCTTAATGTTCTTCAGACAGGAGAAAGACTTCAATATTGTATGGCTCTTTCGAAATTAAATAAAAAAATATGTGGTCGTTTATGGCTCTCTCGGCCAAAAAGGTTCCTGACCCCTGACTTGGGGGCTCTCTGTGCAGTGTACATGGTTCGGGGTGATTAAAAAAAAAAGGATCAAGGATCATTTGTACGACACTCCTGCATCTCACCTACTTTCCCCTTACTTACCCTTACACCTTGTATGGGTGTTCACTACGACATGTCACCCACAGCAGGCCCGTAAAAAAAATGTGCATGAACATTTTTGCCTTACAGGCTGATGTATGACCTGAAAATTTCCTGTGAGCCACTTGTGTGCCTCGCACAGATTTGGCCATTTTCTACCTGCAGACAGCCCGTATCCACCTGTAAGGGCACTTGTGACAAAGGCTTTATGTTGATATCGCTTCACAAGTTTACATTTTTGTTTGATTTACCATTTGATTAAATAAAGATTTAATCTTTTACTATTTTTTTCATGACCATTTTTATTTTGTTGCAAAAGGTTGTCATGTAATAAGATATGTATTTATTGCTATAGGTATAAATTGAAGAAAGGTGGAACTTTCATTCATACTGTTTTAAGTGTATACTAACTAACTGATAGCAATTAATTTTTTTGCATAACATATTAAAGAATAAAAAGAGAAAAGAATGGGTCTTCTATGCTGCTCTCCTTTTTTCTTTGATGTTTGAAATCCATATTCATTTTCCTTTTCAGTGATCCAAGGGTAGCAAGCAGGATTTTTCAGTGCTGTGCCTGGAATGGAGGAGTCTTCTGGGTAGGATTTTTCACAACTGCTGTCATGTATCTCTTATGCTGTACGTAATGTTTTTACTCAAAACTGTCCTTCACTCTTCCAATTATTTTTCCAATGTAATTACCTCAAGTACATGTTGTGTGGCTTCAATAATCTCTATTTTTAGTTCTGCAAATTTAAGAATAAACATAAATGCAGTTTTAACAATGAATTCCCTAATAATGTATATAAAAGAATGATTTGGTGGATTTGAAATTTGTAATATTTTTGTTTCATTTCTCTAGCTCAGTCTTTTTCTGTTCTACCGGGTGTTTATTCCTGTGCTACAGACTCTCACTGCAAAAATCATTGGTAAGTGTAACTACTGATTCATTAAGGGCCATTGTCCGGTGTGCATTAAACAGCCAGTCAACCTTTTGTCTTTATTGCAGGTGACCCCTCCCTTCATGGCAGTGTATGGTCTTGGCTAGAGTTCCTCTTGACTTCTGTCTTTAGTGCACTCTGGGTCCTCCCTCTGTTTGTTCTCAGCAAGATAGTAAATGCCATCTGGTTCCAGGTCTTTCAAAATGTTCTTTTTATGAAAACTTGACATCGATTCTGTTGTTGCTTCTTTTTCAAAATCGTTTTGCAGTTTCTAATTGTGTTGGCCATAAATGCTAATGCCAATCCGGTACACAAAACACATTAAAGTGAATCAATGAATTATGGTTGGTATAATTCAATTTATTTCAAACATTTGAAATCATTAAGCATCATTGTAGTCAATTTATTTCAGTAAGGCAAATTTTTCCCTAAAAAATGGATTTTAAATAACCAGCTATAACCCAAAAAAAAAAAAAAAATTCTGATCTGGGTCATTAATTTTTAAGTACCTATTATGACAGTTTAAATTTTTGTAGTTCCACTTAGAAGTTTCTGGAAGTTTAATATACTATATTTATTATATTATGATTGATATTTATGGATAATTCTTTTAATAAGAGGCAGCAAATGTTATACTCATGTAAGTCAAGACAGCAGAATTAACATCTGCTATGCCCTTGGATGAAACAGGTCTTGTAAGAGTAGTTTACTTCTAAAAGATTTTTTTTATGTGTAAAAAAATGTGATGTTAGAATTGTACTTTTTAAACTGCATCAGCTTCGATCATTTTCAAAATTAGTCTTCTTTTGTAGGTAACAGATAAATGTAACATGCCAACTGTCCGTGAAGAGTAATGCAGAATTGTGTTTGTTTCCAGGACATAGCTGACCTTGCATTTGAGGTGTCTGGCTGCAAAGCTCAGCCCTTCCCCAGTGTCAGTAAGATTATTGCAGACATGCTTTTTAACCTTCTTCTTCAAGCGCTCTTCTTAATTCAGGTACATGATGTTCTATTGCAGTCCATCCCAACACACTTTGGATAAGTCATGAGTATTTGTATATGAACTACACAAATGACTGCTACTGAAAAGAGTTAACTAACTGTTAAAAAGAAAATATATTTTTTCATTATCATACCCTTTGTTTTTTGTACAGTGTTCCCCCGCTTATTTTCATTTCAATATTCGCGGTTTCACATATTTGTTGAATTTCTTTAGTCTTTTGACTCGTCTGGTTCATCTCAAAAGCTCAGACTATTTAAAACACTTCATCCAAGGGCGGTGCTTCGCGAATTTCTGAGGAAGGGGGGCGGAGAAGAAAACCCATTGGCCCTCCAATAGCTGGTTTCACTGGTTCCTGTATCGCTATAACCAATGTTTGTGCCCCTACATGGAGAAATGCCATTAGCAGACTCCTGAAATGCTAAGAAAGATAATCATGGAGAATAATTATCAATTGGATGAATGAATGATGGACGAAACTGTCCTCTTCTGGAAGAAGCGACGCTTAAAACTATGATGCGCCGTGCGCAACGCTCAAATCACGCAGCAGGACCTCTCGCACTTAACTAATGGAGGAGGAAGCATGGGCTCCTGGTTTCAAGGCATATATTGACAGAGAGGCACTCCTAATGTGCGTATGAAGGACGCTACGGTACAGTCTATCGCTCTGAATGAAAATAAAAAATGATCTTTTATGAAATATTTTACAAAGCATCAAAAATGTTTCTAAAGTGTTTTTTAAGAGTAAGGATCGGTGATGGACAATCTCCGGCCGCAGGGGTGGGGAATGTTCTCCTGATTTGCGGTTTTCTAGCCCCCGCGAATATGGGGGGAATACTGTATTCAGAGCAAACTACACATTACTGCATGATATTACTTGAAAGTCTGTAAGAAGGTCTGTCAGATGGTTTGAGTATGTGCTGTTTGTGTTGCACTAGGGTATGATTGTTAGTCTATTTCCCATTGATGCGATTGGACAGATGGTGAGCCTCCTTCACATGTCTCTGCTGTACTCTCTGTACTGCTTTGAGTATCGCTGGTTCAACCATGGTGAGTACTGCATTTTTCAGACACAATTGTTTATGCTTTTACTTAACTTTAAGCATATTTCTTTTTTTATTTAAGGCATTGAAATGCACCAGCGGCTTTCCAATATTGAGAGGAACTGGCCCTATTACTTTGGTTTTGGTTTACCCATGGCCCTGCTCACTGCTATGCCTTCTTCATATATTATCAGGTTAGTTGCACTTTTGCTTTTTAGAATAGTAAAGTCTATTAGCTTTCACCAATTAAAATAAGTAATCTACCCTGACTTCTACATTGTTTTTTCTTAGTCATTTCAGTTTAACCCTTTAACATGAACATTTTAGGATATTATTTAGCTGCATAACCCTAACTTATCACCAACTGCAAGCAATTTAATTCAATACATAAAATGCTCATTGATATCCCAGGGAAAAATGAAAAGTTGTGTGTGAGGCTTGTGTGAAGTCACCCATAGAGAATATTTGTTGCACTGAACCAAGTTACACTGGCTACCCCACACAGCTGTCTGATGGCTTAGCCTGAGCTAAGTGCTTAAAAGAGTTTGAGAGCTGAAAGCAGAGATGCACTATATTACCAAAAGTATTTGCTCACCCATCCAAATGATCAGAATCAGGTGTCCTAATCACTTGATGAGTGGTACAAGTGGTAGACCACGTAAACTGACGACAAGGGGTCAGTGGATGCCGAAGCGCATAATACAAAGAGGTCGCCGACTTTCTGCAGTCAGTTGCTACAGAGTAGAGGGCTGCATTGGGATCGGGTCCCGCCGGGTCCCGCCGGGTCCCGCGGGACCCAACCCAAATCTCGCGGGATTGGGCGGTTTGGACTGTGCTGCGGGCGGGAGCGGGCGGCAGAAAAAAACCCCGCGGGATCAGTGCTGGCATGAATATCTCATGAATATATATTATGTACTGAAGCTCCGTGAACGCACCAAGTAGAGACGCCCAATGGGCTCTGTCATGTAACCTGATGTTGGGGGTGCGCCCCGCCCCGCCTCTTACTAAGAGCGCGCTTCAGGCCGTCTGTCTGCGCGCGCACACACGCAGACTTTTAACCGAACAGGATGTGTGAAAATATATTTAATAATTAAGTTGCACATAACACAAAAGAGGAATGCATGAAAAGATGAGGCTGGAGGAGGTCATGAATCTCTTTAATAATATCAATACAAATACGTGTTTTTTTCCTGCGGGACGGGGGACGATACAAAATCAATGCATCTCTATTACTGTGCGGGACTAAATTCTATGAGTTTTGCGGGTGCGGGCGGGAGTGGACATACATAGTGCAGGAGCGGGCGGGAGTGTAACGCATACGTTGCGGGAGCGGGCGGGATTGGTCAAAAATTCAGCGGGAGCGGGCGGGAGCGGGATGAAGAAAATAGTCCCGCGCAGGGCTCTACTACAGAGCTCCAGATTTCATGGGACCTGAAGTGTCTGATGCAGTGGTATAGAGCACACCGTCACTGGACTATACAGCAGTGGAGACGCCTTCTCTGGAGTGATAAATCACGCTTTTCCATCTGGCAATCTGATGGACTAGTCTGGGTTTGGAGGTTGCCAGGAAAACGATGTGTTTCCGACTGCATTGTGCTAAGTGTGAAATTTGGTGGAGGAGGAATTATGGTGTGGGCTTGTTTTTCAGGACTTGGGTTTGGCCCCTTAATTCCAGGAAAGGAACTCTGAATGCTTCAGGATACCAAAACATTTTGGACAATTCCATGCTCCCAACCTTGTGGGATCAGTTTGGAGCGGCCCCTTCCACTTCCAACATGACTGTGGACCTGTGCACAAAGGAAGGTCCATAAAGAAATGGATGACAGAGTCTGGTGTGGATGAACTTGACTGAGTCCTGACCTGAACCCCACAGAACACCTTTGGGAGGAATTAGATTGGAGAGTGAGAGTCAGGCCTTCTCATTGGTCATTGGTCTTTTTTTTTTTTTATATATATCTGACCGTTCTTCAAAACTTTCTGAATAATGGTCAGAAAGGTCAAAAATTATAAAAATACACTCCTCAACCTTGTGGACAGCCTTCCCAGAAGAGTTGAAGCTGTAATAGCTGCAGAAGGTGGACCGACATTATATTAAACTCTATGGGTTAGGAATGGGATGGCACTTCAGTTCATATGTGAGTTAAGGCAGGTGAGCCAATACTTATGGTAATATAGTGTACTTGTTTAAAGGCAAAGGCATTTCAAAGCTCTCATAGAAGACCTGGGGGGTTTTCCAGAAAGCAGGTTATGCTAGCTCCCACGGTAAGTTTGAGGCTAAGGAAGTTGATAACCTCAGCTTTCAGTTCCAGAAATGGAGGTATGTTTCAGGGTAGGTCAAGTTGCCATGGCAACTCATGCTCTGAACATAACCTGGTCGGGAGCAGGTTTAGTTGAAGGTTAGTTTGTTTTCAGAGAGGTGAAGCAGCATGGCGTGTCCATTTGAAGATGATTTAGTGGATGAAGAAGCTCAGATGATACTTTTTCCACCGTGAGAGGGTGATAAGACCACGTATGGATGTTGGAAAGAGAAACTTTATTACTTTGATCTAACTTAACTATTTGCTTCAGTTAAGATAATTAAAAAATCTTTTTTTTGTTAAGTCAGCCTAAAAATAACACGTAGTTTTCAGGCAGTTATTTTGCTTTCATTCAAATTAATTCAATTAAGTAGGTATAACTCTGGTGCTGCTGTTAGAGCGGCACCGCAAGGGATTGTGGGATACCATTCCCTTTGCCTGTCTGGACGGATTTGGGTTTAAATGTGGGTTTTTGACCAAATGTGTTTACCGTAAATTCCGGGTTATAAAGCGCATCTGATTACAAGCCCCACACAGTTCTTTTCACGTGCTTAATTAGTTTTGTACATACACAAGCCGCATCAGAATACAAGCCGCTGTCTTGACAAAGTACGTCCTGACTACCAGAGTGAGCGCGGCTCATTACTATATTGTGGGCGGGTACTGCCTTGACTCAAGCTCATGTATCCAGGTACACCCACATCTGAAACAGCACGGACCTCTATTCTGTTCACAAGTTCCTCAGTTATGTTTTTTTTTATTTTTTTTATGTATTTTTTTTACTTATTAACAATCTAGGTATCATACATAAAATTACTAACAGTAACCATATAATCAACATTACATCCCTCAGTTATGATGAGGAAATTTACATCCGCAATCCCCCATTTCCCATGAGTCTTAGGGGCTAAAGGCGGGGCCAACGCCCGGCTCGCCACACTGTTGTACGTGTTTAAGAATGAGCAAGTAGCAGCAGTGCATGGAGGGGTGAAAAGGAACAGCTCTCCTTCCACTTGTGTCGCGGTAGCATTATGGTACTAACGGGGCTGTTTAAAAAAACCAGTAAAATAGAGCAGCGGCGACTGAAAAGCGCGCGCCTCAGCGCGGCGCGTTCGTCAGAAGTTTCCTTCCACAACAAACACTGTTGCTCGCGGACGCCTCTGCGCTCCGCGCTCGCCAAGCGGGCTCCTTGTCTCCCCTTCCTATCCGAAAATCTCACACGGCGGCTGTGAGCTTTTCAATGCAAAAATCCGCTCAGTCCTTAGAAACCGTAAAAACGACCACATGGATTTGTGTTTCCAGTCGTGTCCCGACAAAATGAAGGCTGATGTTATTCACACATATTTACGTGCAGCCAGCCGAGTCACTATGACTCAGAGGTAAATACACTCCTGAGCATGTGCTGTTCTCTCCGTCACGCAGCTGACCGGCTTTTCCATTTACTTATGGTGGATTTTTTCACGCTGCTTTTAACGATTGCTTTTAACTTGAAAGCTTCATCATATTGTAGCGGCGATCACGTGCACGTTGGGTCTAATGGCACCAAAGGATTCTGGGATGCGGCCGGGCATGCGTGTTTCTTTTTGTTGAACCATGACTGAAGTGTCTAAGACCTGAAGTGACGTCCATGCTGTTTGGCTGCTTAGAGGTGTGTTACAAAACAATTTGTCAATTTCCATGCGGGAACCTCCCAAATGGATGAATAAAGTTGTCTATCTAAATGACTTGTGTTTGGTGTTAGATAGAGAATTCAAACCATTCACCAAGCCCGAAAGTGGGTACATGGCGGCTACCAATTAAATCCATAAATTAGCCGCCTCACTGAATAAGCCGCAGGGCTGTAAGCGCAGGAAAAAAGTAGCGGCTTGTAGTCCGGAAATTACGGTAGTTGTTTAGCTGTTTTACTGTGTTTTGCAGAGTTATTTTGTCCTACTTTGCTCAAGTCTCTGCACCGTGAAGGAGAGGGAGGGAGAGGATGATGAGTTTATATAGCACCCCTACAGCTAAAAAGTATATTGACAATGTGGGAAAATTCTTAAATGAATGAATGCATTAAGCACATACTGTTTTGTTCTTTTTAGTATTATAAAAATGAGGATCTGCCAGCTCAAACTTAGACATAAGAGATTTAAGAATTATAATTCTTTACGATGAAAAAAGGATTACTTGAATTGGAGTAATATGACATTTAGTTAAATAAATATGTAAATTTGAGTTGTATAAACAACTATTGAGTTTTATAGATGTAAGAAATTAGGTTGAATAAGTTTAACTCAATTGTTTGTTACCAATAGAAGTAATTAATTTAAGTTGGCAAAATTGGATAAGTTATATATATATATATATATATTCGTTCAATAATAGTGAAATTACCATTTTTAAGACTACAATTATTTATGCTTTATGACTTCGTATATTTCTTTTTTTATTTCAGGTGTTGATGCACCAATGTTTCAATATTGAGGAGAACTGGCCCTATTAGCTGGTTTGGTTTACCCATGGCTATACTCCACTGTCTGTGCCATATATCAGGTTAGTTTACACTTTGCTTTTTTACCCAGAAATAATAAAATTAGCTTTCTGAATTAAGATAAGTATTCTACTATGTGTGTGTGTGTGTGTGTGTGTGTGTGTGTGTGTGTGTTTTTACATTTGTATGCAGGTCATTCAGTTTAACCCTTTAACATAGACATTTTAGGATATTATTTGGCTACTGCCTAACTTATCACCAACTGCAAGCAATTTAATTCAATACATAAAATGCTCATTGATATCCCAGGGAAAAATGAAAAGTTGTGTGTGAGGCTTGTGTGATCACCCACTGAGAATGTTGTTGCACTGAACCAGTTACATTTCTTACAGCTGTCTGATGGCTTAGCCTGAGCTAAGTCCTTAAAAGAGGATTTGAGGCTAGAAATCAGATATAGTATATTACCAAAAGTATTTGCTCTTATCAAATGATCAGAATCAGGGTGTCTAATCACTTCGACCAAGTGGTACAAGTGGTAGACCACGTGAAGCTGACGACAAAGGGGTCAGTGGTGAAAGCGCGCATAATACAAAGTGCATGACTTTCTGCAGTCAGTTGCTACAGAGCTCAGATTTCATTAGGACCTCAATTGTCTGATGCACAGTGGTATAGAACACACCGTCACTGGACTATACAGCAGTAGGCGCCTTCTGGGTGATAAATCACGCTTTTCCATCTGGCAATCTGATGGACTAGTCTGGGTTTGGAGGTTGCCAGGAAAACGATGTGTTTCCGACTGCATTGTGCTAAGTGTGAAATTTGGTGGAGAATTATGGTGTGGCTTGTTTTGGGGACTTGGGTTTGACATGAATTCCAGTAGAAAGACTCTGAATGCTTCCAGGATACCAAAACATTTTGTGGTCTGGATGGCCCCCAACCTTGGCCATTAGGATCAGTTGCAGGCCAGCCCCTTCCACTTCAACATGACTGGACCTGTACAAGAGAAGGTCCATAAAGAAATGGATGAACAGAATAGGTGTGGATAGACTTAGCTGACCTGAACCCACAGAACGCAGCTTTAGGAGAATTAGATTGGAGAGTGAGAGTCAGGCCTTCTCATTGGTCATTGGTCTTTTTTTTTTTTTATATATATCTGACCGTTCTTCAAAACTTTCTGAATAATGGTCAGAAAGGTCAAAAATTATAAAAATACACTCCTCAACCTTGTGGACAGCCTTCCCAGAAGAGTTGAAGCTGTAATAGCTGCAGAAGGTGGACCAGACATTATATTGAACTCTATGGGTTAGGAATGGGATGGCACTTCAGTTCATATGTGAGTTAAGGCAGGTGAGCCAATACTTTTGGTAATATAGTGTACTTGTTTAAAGGCAAAGGCATTTCAAAGCTCTCATAGAAGACCTGGGGGGTTTTCCAGAAAGCAGGTTATGCTAGCTCCCACGGTAAGTTTGAGGCTAAGGAAGTTGATAACCTCAGCTTTCGGTTCCAGAAATGGGTATGTTTCAGGGTGGAGTCAGAGTTGCCATGGCAACTCATGCTCTGAACATAACCTGAGTCGGGAGCAGAGTTTAGTTGAAGGTTAGTTTGTTTTCAGAGGTGAAGCAGCATGGGCGTATCCATTTTGAGATGATTTAGTGGATGAAGAAGCTCAGATGATACTTTTCCACACGTGAGAGGGTGATAAGACCACGTATGGATGTTGGAAAGAGAAACTTTATTACTTTGATCTAACTTAACTATTTGCTTCAGTTAAGATAATTAAAAAATCTTTTTTTTGTTAAGTCAGCCTAAAAATAACCACGTAGTTTTTCAGGCAGTTAACTGCTTTCATTCAAATTAATTCAATTAGAGTAGAGTACTATAACTCTGGTGCTGCTGTTAGGCCTTTACCGCAAGAACCAATGGGATACCATTCCTTGCCTGTCTGGACGCATTTGGGTTTAAATGTGGGTTTTTGACCAAATGTGTTTACAGTAAATTCCGGGTTATAAAGCGCATCTGATTACAAGCCGCACACAGTTCTTTTCACGTGCTTAATTAGTTTTGTACATACACAAGCCGCATCAGAATACAAGCCGCTGTCTTGACAAAGTACGTCCTGACTACCAGAGTGAGCGCGGCTCATTACTATATTGTGGGCTGGTACTGCCTTGACTCAAGCTCATGTATCCAGGTACACCCACATCTGAAACAGCACGGACCTCTATTCTGTTCTAGAGTTCCTCAGTTATATTTTTTATTTTTTTATGTATTTTTACTTATTAACAATCTAGGTATCATACATAAAATTACTAACAGTAACCATATAATCAACATTACATCCTCAGTTATGATGAAATTTACATCCATGATCCCCATTTCCCATGAGTCTTAGGGGCTAAAGGCGGGGCAAACGCCCAGTGTCGCCACACTGTGTATTCGTGTTTAAGAATGAGCAAGTAGCAGCAGTGCATTGAGGGGGGAACGGGAACAGCTCTCCCTCCACTTGTGTCGCGGTAGCATTATGGGTACTATGGTCTGTTTAAAAAAACAGTAAAATGGGAGCAGACTAAGCCTTGGCGCCTCAGTATGTGCGTTAAATCAAGTTTCCTTCCACAACAAACACTGTTGCTGTGAGGCGCCTCGCCTCGCGCTGCATATGAGCTCATATCTCCCCCTTCCATCCGAAAATCTCACCCACGGCGGCTGTAGGCTTTTCAATGCAAAATCCGCTCAGTCCTTAGAAACCGTCAAGCGACCACATGGATTTGTGTTTCCAGTCGTGTCCGACAAAATAAGAAGGCTGATGTTATTCCCACATATTCGATGCAGCCGCCAGTCACTTTTATGACTCAGGGTAAATACACTCCTGAGCATGTGCTGTTCTCTCCGTCCTGTTGACCCGGCACTCATTTACTGATGGTGGATTTTTTCACGCTGCTTTTTAACGATTGTGCTGGCAGAAGCTTCATCATATTGTGGCGATCCACGTGCACATTGGGTCTAATGGCACCAAAGTTCTGGGATGCGTGTTTCTTTTTTGTTGAACCATGACTGAAGTGTCTAAGACCTGAAGTGACGTCCATGCTGTTTGGCTGCTTAGAGGTGTGTTACAAAACAATTTGTCAATTTCCATGCGGGAACCTCCCAAATGGATGAATAAAGTTGTCTATCTAAATGACTTGTGTTTGGTGTTAGATAGAGAATTCAGACCATTCACCAAGCCGAAAGTCACGTACATGGCGGCTACCAATTAAATCCATAAATTAACGCCTCACTATGAATAGCCGCAGGGGCTGTAGCGCAGAAAAAGAAAATGGCGGCTTATAGTCAGGAAGTACGGTAGTTACCTTTGCAGCTGTTTACTGTGTTTTACTGTGTTTGCAGAGTTATTTTGTCTCACTTTGCTCAAGTCTCTGCACCGTGAAGGAGAGGGAGGGAGAGGATGATGAGTTTATATAGCACCCCTACAGTAAATTAGTATATTGACAATGTTGGAATATTCTTAAATGAATGAATGCACTAAGCACACGCTGTTTTGTTCTTTATTATTATAAAAATGAGATCTACCGACTCAAACTTTGAAACATAAGAGATTTAGAATTATAATTCTTTCACGATGAAAAAGGATTACTTGAATTGGAGTAATATGACATTTAGTTAAATAAATATATAAATTTGAGTTATAAACAACTATTAAGTTTTATAGATGTAAGAAATTAGGTTGAATAAGTTTAACTCAATTATTTGTTACCAATATATATATATATATATATATATATATATATATATATATATATATATATATATATATATATATATATGTATGAATGTCTTTATTTGCTTGACATGCACGTGCATTAACCCAGGGTTACCAAGTTAGCATAATTACGCCAACTCTTATCCGGTCTTTTGGAACCGACATACCCCGAGTAAGCAAGTTCAGGCTGTTAAAGTCAGGCTAGTTTAAACACGCTTCTTGGAATACCCCCCTGGATGCCAGATTGGGGATTTCCTGTTGATGTGTTCACACAGATGAATGAACTGAATACTAAACTCCAAGGCGAGGCTCTTTTTATCCATCAAATGCACACTTCTTGCAACAGGTGAAGGTTATCATGAGAAACTTGCAGTTTCTTTCAAATCAACTGGAGAGCAACATTTTTTTTTCCAACACTGAAACACTGAACCATGAAAGAAGTCACATCATCAGCTGATCACCTTCACAGCTTCTCATCCATGTTGGTATCACTGCATGGGTGATTTGCAGATCTCAGAACAATTGAAGAGTGTTTCCCTGCAGAGTAAATAATGCACCAGCAATGCTCAGTTGGTACTAAATGGACAATTCTCTCACAATAATACTAATAATAAAAAATAATAAATAATAGTAGTAATAATTATTACTATTTCCTTATTAGACTCTGTTGTATTTTTCCCCATTTGCATGTTTAAAATGAATTAATTAAGATAAAGTCTCTTTCCAATATATACAACTTAAAATGTGTTTTGAGTCCAAATTTTAAAGCATTTTTATACTTTAACCATTTTTGTTGCACTACATAAATAAAACAATGTATTTGGCAATCTCACATGGTATTTGTTAAATTCGATGCTTTTTATATAGAACTGTAATTTAAAATGTGCAAAATAGAATTCAAACAACCCTACAAAAACATTATCAGTTTCTTGTGTGGCCCTATGCAAAATACTATTGCCCACCCCTGGGGTAGAGTGATAGTTAAGGTGTTTCCCAGTTGATTGATAGGAGTGGCGTCCAACTATGAAGGCTTTTACATTTTGTCCATGGGGAAGATACCTAACCCCACTATTCCCTAATTAGAAAAATGTGTTGCTTTTCACTTCACATGAATCCAGGTAGTTGTTAAAAAAGGTTACTAGACTTGGTCTATATTTAATAATTAAATATGTTTTACATCTTCTCCAAGAGCTGGTTTATGATCGCAACCCATCTCCACACTTGACCTGGTCTCCTAGGATGCGTGATTATTTTTATCAGTCTGGCCACTCAATACAGATCTGCATAGAATGTGACATTTTATTCTACCATTCTGCAGTCTGTGCCCCTATCTGAACCCCCCAAAAATTAGAACAGAATAGTGTTCAATTTCTACATCTTAGTCCATCGTTCACGGTCTCACTGCCTCTTTAGTGAGATCATGCTTACTACTTTTTTTTTTAACTGCGCACTGTGATCTGTGTCCTGATTGGCTGGAGACCTTCTCAATCAATCTCTTCCGTGCTGAGTTTCCAGACATGCAGCTCTCTAGTCTCCAGGGGCCTGTTTCACAAAGGAGGTTAAGTGTAAACTCTGAGTTCATAAACCCGGAAATCAGGGAAACCCTGGGTTTTCCGTTTCAGAATCGGAGGTTTGTCAAACCAGAGAAAGCAGAGTAAGTCAAGCCCGTTTCTGAAAGAGAGGTAACTTTTACTCGGAGTCCGTATCCATGGTTACTTATGCTGTGAACCTAACCTGGTCGGGAGCAGGTTTTATTCTCCAAACTCGAAGTTTTTGCCGGTCCCCTCCCCTTTTTAAAGACGAAGCGGTATATTTCGCTTCAACCTTCATCGCCCACATTTCCGTCACACGATCTAAGTGACAAGAATGGCTTGTCCTTTTTTGGAGGACCCAATAGACGAGGAGGCTGCATTAATTCGTAGAGAGTTACATTTACGTCGTGCGAGGATTTTGAGACCTCGACTCGATTTTTTGTCATTTCTCCATACGTTTTTGTTTGAGCGTTACCGTTTTTCGTTGCAGTCAATCACATATATAAAATGAAAACAACATTAGGTCTTGCTATGTAGATGTTTCATATGTCAAATATATTTATACTTCATTTTTAGCTGCTGCCATGTTCTTTTACTTCCTGCATGATTGCATCTACATGAAAATGAAATCAGGGACATTTAATTAGATTAATGTAACAATTACTTTTTGGAAACACAATTTTCTAGCACTGCTTACTTTCTTAATCCCGTATAAACCTATACCACTTGATCAATACAAGTGTAGTGTTGCAGTGTGTGTGTGCTGAGCGGGGTGCGATCCACGAGAGACAAGGGGAGGGGCGATTGCAGGTGCAGATGGGGGGGGGGGGGGTGAGCACGGATGAGGAGGACGGAGAAGGTGTCATTCCCAGAATAACTGTTTTGGAGTCATTCTTATTCCGCTCTGGAGGTTGAGGGTTTCGAACGGGAAGTGAACCCCGAAGGAGAATTCCCTTCGGCCCTGAAGGAAATCTCCCCTGCGCTTCTGACCACTGTCGCAAAGACGAGAGAAAAGAAGGAAGTCTTTGCGCAGTGAAAGGTTCAACTGTAGACAAAAGTTCACCTTTAAAAACACAATTGCATGTATTAATATTAAACTGACCAACGTTTGCAAGAGGGGAAGGTTAACAAAAAAGTCCTCTAAACATTACCGACGTTAAATGCATTTCCCCCCAGATTGGTTCTGTACACTATGCAGCATTTCATGCATTTACACCAGGAATGACACTTCAAAAGTACACCTTAATATCGCCATTTTTTATTTCACTCCTTACGCTATTTAAAAAATTATTACAGCCAATATTTTATAACAATGATTTAAATGCAAACTTAGGCATTAACTTGAGCAGCTATGTTTTCCCACGCTAACTGTCTCTGTTTTGCAGATGCAGCGGTGTTGCTTTTCTTCTGGAATATGTGCTCAAATTCACTGCAACTCTGCAGCAGCACGTCAAGTTCAGCTGGCGAAAAATACGCAAACCTCTTTTTTTCACGGTTGCCATGGTGACTCGTGATATCTGCGCTCCATTGATAATGGCTTCTTATAGACGCGGTGCTCACGCTCACCTCCGAATCAGTCCACTCAGAGTTGATTGATCTAACGCGGATCAGCTGCTCTGAAACTGAAAACTCAGAGTTGTCAATCTCTCAATTGACCAACTCAGAGTTCAGGTTTGACCTCAGAGTTGGTTGAACCTCCTTTGTGAAACAGGCCCCAGGTCTAAATAAATCTTTGATTACAAGCAGATCTTTGTTTACATTCTATAATCCTGGACTGATTTTTGCATGAAGGTTGGAACTTTGACAATTTAATCTAGAGAAAAGTGTGAAAATGTTCATGCCTGTCTGAGAAAAATATCTAGTGAGGCCTTTTATAGCCTTACAAATCAACACTATTTCCCGGATTTTAGATATTGCTGGTTATTGTTATAATGGAACTCCTGTGAGAAACAAAGGAAGACTGTTCTCGCAAAAAAGGTAATGCTGCAAAAAAAGACAAAGCAATCTGACTTGTTTTCATTAAGACTGGATGAGAGCACAGGCCTGCAGGACACAGCGCTGCTGATCATTTCTAGGGAGAGCACAGCCTATTTATTGGTTGTATTTTGTTTTTTATGGATGTCTTAGGCTTTTTTTTAATTGATTTTGTATGTTGATGAGTATTCTGTCAGCTACTTTGACAGTCCAAACACAGACTTATCATTTACATCACTCCACTTATTGATGAATAAAACGTTGTAAAAAAAAAAGGAATTCTGGAAATCAAAATGTTTTTAAAAATAGTGAAAGGTAAATGGCATTTCTTTGTAAAAATGTGTTTGTTTTCTCCACCTTCCTGAATCCACTCAGAGAAAAAGAGATAAAAGATTGATAAAGGATGATAAATTAACATTTTGTTTTAAATAAACTTTTACTAAAAGGTAACATGAAAATAAGAGAATCTGCAGATTAACACAAAGTTAGTTTAAAGGATGCTTATTAGAATAAATGAAGAATTTCTCAGTTGTTTCATCTCTTTTTTGCTTTCTGAGGCAAAAATTAAAGCAAGACTTTTTTGATAAATCGTTACGGAAATAACTTAATTGATAAGTTCTGTTTTAGAATAAAATGGATAAATAAGTCATAATATTTAGCAACTGGAACCACCCTAACTAAATCTTTTAAGTGTATTAAAAATGTATATAGGCACTGGGGCTTTTTTTTATTCTTGAAGAACATAGAGAGAGTTATTTAGTAATTTTTGATTTTATAAATAGTCTTGTTTCTTCATTAAAAGGAATACGATTTATTTCCTGACTTTTTTTCTGTGAAGATCTTAAAAAGGGTTATTCATATTTGGTTGTGTCTTATTTCAGACACACTGTGATTGAACTCTTCCCTTAACCCTACGGCTTCTCCTTACCCCTACATTTAGCCCTCCAAACAAAGAGTTATATAAAACCGTGTCTTCTAATTCGGAGCTTACTCCCACTTGATAATGTCATCAATAGTCGCCGGTCATCCACGTTAGCACGTAGCTGCCAGTGCTTGGAAAATGCATAACATCAATTTTATAACTTTAAAAAGTCACGGTAAAATAAAAAGTCATTACTTACTAAAGTAAGTTATTACTTGTTACATACATGTGAACCTCTGTGCTTCAGAACACACCCATGTGAAAAAATGTGCTCCTCCTCCGCAGCACAACCCCGTGCGGATTAGCCTCGTGGCGGAGGGATAGAGAACCATCTGACACGATGCTTTCCCCTTTAAAAAACTATTTCAGACATGCCTATCCCTCCAAATGCCCCTACAATTGAAGGGATTGGGAGAAGCTGCAGAAGTAGGGGAAGAATTCTGATTTGGCCTTACACTGTTTCTTTTAGCCTACAAACTGAGCTCGGGCCCACATCAGAGAAGATTAAAGTTATGTGGCCCTCACAAGAAAACGTTTGGGAACTCCTGTTCTAGACAGAAGGTGCCTCTTAGTGCCTCCTTCCTTGGAGTAAATAAAGCAATTGTCTTACCACTGTGTTACATGATTGAGAAATTGTCTTGTAGAACATTTGAAATCTTTTAAAAAATAAAATCTGAACAAAGTCTAGTTGACTCCTAATCTACCTGGATAAATGAAAATTTACTCTGGCGCATCTGGTTAATACCAAGTTATCTCGTATAATCTGGGTTTACGACAACAAAGAGTCTTCTTGGGCTTTTCCCTTCAGGGGCCACCACAGAAAATGAACTTCCTCCATATAACCTTGTTTTCTTCATCCTCTCTAACACCAGCTACCTTCTCAAAGAAAGTTACAACAGGATGTTAACACTAACTTAACACTTCTTTTGGTCTTCTCTATTTAGTGGATGCTTGTTCTCCATTCTATTTCCTCTTTTTATCATCAGTGCAAATGAAGCAAGGACACCAACAAAGCTGTAGTAAGTGTTAATGATTTTTTCAATTCTAATGCAGTGCATAGATTAATGTGTTTGTTTTGTGCCATTACAGCCATTTTCAGCTGCGACTCTTCTCTCTGGTTGTGCTCATCAGTAACAAACTTTTTCACAAGACGGTCCATCTGCAATCCTCTCTTACGTTGTCAGGATCATCAGAGAAGCTCTCCTCATCCCACATCTCCCCCAAACCGCCAAAGAATGCTGTCCACCCAATGCTGCATCCTCTTGAATAACATTATAAATATAGAGAAACCAATATGTGACTTTACTCTGTGTAAAAGCAAGAGCCACAAAAGAAAGGTTTCTTTGAGAGTTATCTTTTTATGAATAGGATCTTTGGTGCAGGTTTAACATTGAAAAGTTTTTGTTAATGAAAATTATTTGTCAGGGTTTTGTAATCTGTAAAAATGTTTGTGTTCAGCAAAAGTTATGTTTTTTTTAAATGATTGATTGACAGAACTTTTATTCTCCTACACGTTGTATGTTAAACTCTATAATTATACGATTTTTTTAAACAATTTCTAAATTTGCCATTTGAAAAACTATCTTTTATAAAAATGCAAAGTATATTCATGAGGGGTTAAAGAAATGGATTATCCAAACATTGATGGAACTTTTCTGAACTCAAAGAAAACCCAAGTATTGTTTTATCCACATGATCACATTCCTTTCTTACAGAGTCAGTCTCATCTTGACGGTGTCTTTGCAGCATTTTTAAAAATAAACTTCTGCCTCAAAGAGAAACTTTATTTTGGTAGTGGTGCCTCGCTGCCAAAGGGCTGCATCCATACTATGCTTGATTTTTACAACTACATGGGAAAGCTTTGTTACACATCGAATGGTTTGAATATAATGTATTATTGATAAGTAAAAAAATGAGTGGTCTGCTTCAATTTGAAATATTTCGAGATTCAGCTATATCTAGTCTTAATTTTTTGTGTATGTTGCTACCACACAGTTACAACACTGAAAACGTTTGATTCAAGAAAGGAAGTGTGGAAAGTAGAAATGATTTTGAAAACTGTGTGCAGTAATGGAAGGATCTGTGTTAGAGCAGGCACATTTTCTGGTCATTTTTGTAAAACTAATAGTTTTATTTCAATAAAGCTACCAGTATTCAGTCTGTGAATGGTGTTTGTTTATCTCTGTCAAAACACACTTGGAAGAAAGAAAGTTCAGTACAGTGAGATTCGTTGGACAGCGGGAAGTCAATTAGCGGGGGGGGGGGGGGGGTACGTTTCTCGAGCTCACATAACAAAATAACGAGCACATACCTACTTAATCTTTCATTTACTACAGTGACGCCTTTGCACGAAACTAGCGACACCTCTTGATGTCCCCCACCCCCAATTACTTTTTATTTTCAAAGGACACGTCACTTCACTGCAACGGAAAGGGAGGACCGAACCGGAGTGACAACCGGAAAGCCAATCACATGTTAGTGAAGTCACTGTTGTTTGACGCTAAGCCAATAAGCCCGCACGCATGATGCGGAAGGGGTGGAGCATTTTCCATGGTAGTTCCCATATGTCTGAAGTGTACAGGTAGCTGACGCGGAGCTGGTGAGTTCTTGCTTTTTCTTTGGCGTTAAAAGCGCATCTAGTTTCAATGAAGACTGTTGGTGTTTGCTTTTACTCTGCCCGTTTATTCTGAACCAGCTATTACATTTTTTGTCGGAGTTGGCGCGCGGCTACGTTTTCTTAAAGCAGCAACAGCTAGCTAGTTTAGCCTAGACTAGTTAGCTAGGTTTTTTGTTTTAAATTTAGGTAGTGTGGAGTAGAAAATCACTCCGCTGACTACTACTTTTTAGAGCATACGTTAAAGGTAAAACACATTTGAATATTTGCTTCTTTGTATGATTGTAATGCAGTTGTACATTCGGGCACGTTTCCATTACTAGCTGTTAAAAGTACGATGGTCGCTCTAACAAACAACAGGAGAGAAAAACGTGGGTTTCTTAAAACCCCTCAGTTCAGTTATTAGCTGTAATGGAAGACAAACTGGAAGGCTTCGAGCACAGAGCCGCTCTCGTCTGAACAGCTGCTTCCTGGTTCGCTTCGTATAATGCGTGGCATTACTGGGTTGGATTAAAGCATGGAAGTTAACATACAGAGTTTGCCCTTGTCTTTTAAAATTCGAAAAACAAAGCAGAAAAACGTTATTTACCCAATTTAACTTGGCTTTTGTCAAGATGAGTTAGGCAGTTAATGTCTCATAGTTCGTTTTACAATACGTTGAAATGTGCTTAAAATCCCCAATGTGAATGCTTTGGGGTTTCTGGTTGTCCTGACAGGTACAGTGAGGTGTCTACAGTCGGCAATATGACCAAGCTGGGTTTTCTACGGTTGTCGTATGAGAAGCAGGATACCCTGTTGAAGCTGCTCATCCTGTCTATGGCTGCAGTTCTCTGTGAGTTCTCTGCAGGTGTTTTTGCTGCAGGATTTTCTCATTGTTGAAATTAACACTTAGGATGCTTTCTGTTTTCCCTTCCCATCAGCATTCTCCACTCGACTTTTTTCTGTGCTGAGATTTGAAAGTGTCATCCATGAGTTCGACCCGTAAGGAATTGATTTTTTAAGTGTGGAGGGAGTGTCATAATCCCATTCTCACTTACAACCCCCCCCCCTTCCCCCAACAGATATTTTAACTACAGAACCACCCGGTTTCTGGCTGAGGAAGGATTTTACAAATTTCACAACTGGTTTGATGACAGGGCATGGTATCCTTTGGGAAGAATCATAGGTGGCACCATTTATCCAGGTAGAAATTCTGAAATGCATTTTTTAAATGCATAAGAGCATTTCAAATTGACAACATTAAGATGAATCACTGAGTGCCATTTTTGCAACTTTTTCAGGGCTCATGGTTACATCTGCTGCGCTGTACCACATCCTTCATTTTTTCCACATCACCATAAACATTCGAAATGTCTGTGTTTTTCTGGCGCCCTTATTCTCCTCCTTTACTGTGGTGGTCACTTATCACCTTACCAAAGAGTTGAAGGTAAGTGTTCTTTTTACTTTCAGATCCTCAGTTTAAACTTTCACAAGCAGAAGATATTGATTAAAAAAAAAGTGTTTCTGAGATCACTCATTGGAAGTTCACATATTTCTTAAAGAATAGTTGTAAGCTGTGTAGTCTGATATGTTCTTGGCCGATGGACTGGCCCACTACTAAACCTCTGCTTCCTCAATAGAAGTCTCGAAATAAAGAGTCAAAGTAATCTATACACCTAGTGAAGATGTATTTGTGCAAAACAACTTCCTCTCCCAAAGCTGAATAGTTTGTCAGAATTAAATTTAGGCTGACAGGTGGTCCCCCTTCATGCCTACATTAACAGAGAGGGACTGTTAAATCACTTAATTATTAAATACTTGAATGAGCTTTAAAGCGACCATCAATCAACTTTATTTATACTGCACTTTTGTTCTAAACAAATAAAATGCAAAGTGCTTTACATGCTTCAAGAGCATTAAAGTATGAATGGACGCAATCTTTTTGTGTTGTTGCTGCTTCCTTTGGGGTAGTGCAGCCTAGATCAAACCCTATCCTCCATTTTTGCCTCATGTCCTCTTGACTTCATACAATGTCTACAGAAAGACCTTTCCTCTTGACATCTTTCTTAGTAGCGCCAACCTCAACGTCCTTTTTACCAACATGATCTATGTTCCTCCTCTCAACTTGTCCAAACCATCTCCACTTTCTTCCCTGCAATTGATCTAAAAAATCAATAGCTTGATTTAATGGAGTCCTTCCTTATCAGAGAACCTCAACATCTGGAAAACCGCAGAGCTCCCTCAAGCTCTGCCTTCTGTCTCCATCAGAGTCACTTTCTGTAAACTAACATGGCTGCTCTAACCACAATCTTCTACACCTTACCTGAAACCACCTGTTCAACATGCTTCCACACCCCTCTTCACCTAATTCCCACACTGTTTGTTGCTCAGGATTGTTGACACCTCCACAATAATCCTCCACATTCTTCACCAATGCTCGCTGTCATCTCACTCTTTGACTTGAGTTTCTCCTGCTACGGTTGACCTGCAACCCTCTTCTTTGCAGAGGAAACCTCCACCTCTCTACAGTAGAAGTTTCTCAGCCCGCTATCTGCTTTCACTATATATCAAAATGTCATTTGTGGAGACACTTGCCAAACTCATCTGTTGTCAGTCTGTCCATCACCACAGTTAAAAAACCTGATCACACCTTCACCTTGAACCTCAGTTACATAGCACATCTCACCACAGTTCACTTACAGTGCCTTGCGGAAGTATTCAGCCCCTTGAACTTTTCAACCTTTTGCCTCATTTCAGGCTTCAAACATAAAAATATAAAACTGTCATTTATTGTGAAGATTCAACAAGTTGATCACAAACATGAAGTGGAAAAAAATTTACTTATCAATAATACATTATATTCAAAATTTATTGGATATTTCAAACTTGTGAAACAAGTTAAAAATGGAGATATTGGGCGTGCAAAATTATTCAGCCCCTTTACTTTCTCTCCATACTAAAAGATTCCCCAAGCTATAAACATCCCAAAGAGCACTGTGCAAGCAATAACAATTAAATTGAAGGAGTATCGGACCACTACAAATCTACAAAGACCGTCTAAACATTCAGCTCAAACAAGAAGACTGTTCAGAGATGCAGTCAAGAGTCCCATAATCACTCTGGACGAACTGTAGAGATCTACAGCTGAGGTAGAGAGTCTGTCCATAGACAACAATCAGTCAGATACTGCACAAATCTGGCCTTTATGGAGGAGTGGCAAGACGTAAGCTATTACTTAAAGATATCTATAAAAAAAAGTGTTTAACGTTTGCCACCTGGGAGACAAACCAAACATGTTGAAGGTGCTCTGGTCAGATGAAACCAAAATCAGAACTTTTTGGCAACTATACAAAACGTGATGTTTTGTATAGTTGCCAAGATGTTGCAAGACGGCTCATCACCCTGGACACACCATCCCCACTGTCAAATGTAGTGGTGGCAGCATCATGGTTTGGGGCTACTTTTCCTCAGCAGAGACGGGGAGGATGGTTGGATAAGATGGGAAGATGGATGGAGCCAAAAACAGGAGAATTCTGGAAAAAATCCTGAAGCAGTCTGCAAAAGACCTGAGACTGGGACAGAGATTTGTCTTCCAACAAGACAACAATCCAAAACATAATGCAAAAGCTACAATGGAATGGTTCACAAATAAACATAATCCAATGGAGAATCTGTGGAAAGAACTAGAAACTACTGTTCACAAAGGCTCATCACCCTGGACACATCATCCAACCTCACTGAGCTCCAGCTGTTTTCCAAGGAGGAATAGGCAAAAATGTCAGTCTATCCATGTGCATAACTGAAATACCCCATGCGACTTACAGCAAAAGGTGGCGCTACAAAGCTAACTAATTTTGCATGCCCAATTTTTATTTGTTAAAGTTTGAAATATCCAATAAATTACGTCCCACTTCATGATTGCTTCATTATTGTGAATATTCAAAAGTTACATATTATAACGAAATGGCCTTATGGCTGCAAAAAAAGTGTATTTTTATAGTCATGAGATTTTGTGGCTCTTAATGGGTTTTGTGGGTAAGAAACACAATTCAAAGAATACATACACACTTCCTATAAATACTCGCGCTGTATATGCTGGCGGTGGAATATTTACAATAAATCCATATCAGACTTTAACATCTAGTCCACACACGTCAAATGAAGCTTTAATAAATATTTCCATAACAATTAAAACTCAATATTTGGTGGGAAATCGGAATTCTTCTTCTTCACATCTCAGCCCATCAATCCTCCCTGTGATTATTTCCAGGATTAAATGAATAAACTCCAGACTAGATTCTTATAAGTTAATACTGTAACTATAGAGTAAAATAAACCGGTCTTTTCAACGCCTCTTTAAAATGAACTGATCCAAAATATTTGGCTACCTAAAAAGAGCCAGAAATCCTATCACTAGTAGGACATGTATGAAGAATTTAAAATTAAAACTGTTTCTGAATATTTCTTTATTTTAAAAACGTTTAAAAAAAAAGCACGTTGTTGCGTGGTAACTACAAGTGGCAGGCCACAAGCCCCCTGCTTTGCTCCAATCTAATGCATTCACTTGAAGACAAATGGATCTATGTTTGTTTTCCTGGTCTGAGCTGGCATCTGCCTAGAATGTTCGGCTACATAGCTCCAATATTGCTTGCCACTTTAATTGCTCTGCTAATGTTAGGTTGGGGTTATGAGGGTCTGTGAGCTAGAAAGAGAGAATATCAACAAAAGCGCAATGGAATATCAGCGCAGGCTTACTCCATGCATTATAGGCAGACTTAACAGTTTGGGAGCCCCAGACAAACAATAGCATGGAGCCCTCTGCAATGGTTGTATTCAATAAAATAAATAAAAAAGCCTTGCCTATAGGGTAAAGCGTCAAATAATTTCCGTACTGGTCCACTTTTAGACGTCAATGTCAAGAATCCAAACGTTTTGATAAAAATTTAAGTACCTTAATCACAAAGAAATGCATTTGATATTTTGTTTTTTTTACTTACATTAGCTTTATTGAATACACTAATTTGTTAATCCCTCACTTTGTAGAAGAAAAATAACACTTGTTTTTTTTCCCTGTAATTTTTCAGGTTTTTCTAAAGTGTTTTTTTTTTATTCTTGTTTTTCCTTGTTTATCTTGTCTTCCAAAACTTTTGGAAGTATGAAAACAAATGTCTTGCATTCTTTTTTCCTTTTCCTCTTTTCACAGCCCCTTGTATCACTCTGCTTTATTGGATCATTTTCTATAATTGCTTTGATTCATTATTTAATCACTGCAAGTGTTGCCAGATAGTCATGGTTTTCCAGCCTAAAAGTCATCCAAAAACCACCAGAACCAACAAAAAACATCCAACATATTAATCAGTGATTAATTAGCAGTAAGTGAGCATCCATTATTTATTACTTCCTGATTTGATTGAAAGTCCAACTCTAACACATTTTTAATGATATTGAATATATCGGAAAAATATGGAACTTTACTAACAATCAAAAATTTGCTCAAAATTAAAAACAATGGGGAAAAAAGTGAAATCACAAATAATCAAACACTGAGTTCTAATTTAATTTATTAGCCTATCATGAAATAAAGTGGAAATTGATCTTGTATTTTTACTTTTCATAAATTTAGGTGAGGTCAAATGAAAGCAAGCTCAGATGAATTTCTAAGGAAGTCCTGCTATATCCTAGAAAAAAAACACAGGAAAAACACAGGAATTTCGACTTTGGCTGAAAACTACCTAATCATTATTACCAGAAATGAAAATGAATCGATAAAATCATAACTTGGTGACTTGCAAAAAGCTACCTAATAGAAGCAGTTATTCAAAAGACATGAGTCTTTACGTCTAGTACGTTGATGAAGACTCTCATTCATCCAGGTGGATTCCATCATAGTAGTAGATTTAGGGGCTGTCATCTGAACTTAGTTTTTAAAGTTAGAAGAAGTTTCACCTCTCATCCAAAAGGCTTAGTCAATTCTGAATTAGCTGTTAAAAGAGCTGGTATATATGTGCTCATGGGGGAGGAGTCAGACCTGAAACTGGATGGTGTTGTCAACTTAGCCTACATGGTTTTGGGTCGGGTCATTTGTCCTCAGCTTGGGGTTGGGGAGCCTCCCCAAACTGGTCATCTCTTTCAGCTGTTAACGACCCAGGTGGAACTGGTTCGGTTTGTTTGGGTTTCAGGAGTGATCCCGCTCACACACTTTAGTTAGCAGTTAACCAATGCTTATTAAACTTTACTTAATGCATAGCATGACTATATTTACTGAGTTCTTTACATTTTAGCATGACAACCATATGAACAATTCTGTTTATGTAAAACAATTCTTTCTGTTTTTAGGATGCAGGTGCAGGTCTTTTGGCGGCTGCCATGATTGCTGTGGTGCCTGGCTATATTTCCCGCTCTGTTGCTGGTTCCTATGATAATGAAGGTATTGATTTTTTTTTTTTTTAAGAACAGGACAGCATTTGTTCTCATCTTTTCTTACAATTGCTCATCGGTTATCTTTTACATCCTTCATTTTACACTATTCATATTACTTGTATATTTTGGATTCTTTTGACTCTTTAAGTCTGGGTTACATCTTTTAAACAAATGTTCCTAAAGATGGAGCTAAAAAAAAAACGAATTAGACAAAATTGTTTCTTACTTCAGCTCTACTCTCCTGCTCAGGTATTGCCATTTTCTGCATGTTGTTGACTTACTACATGTGGATCAAAGCTGTCAAGACAGGATCAGTGTACTGGTCATCTATGTGTGGGCTGGCATACTTCTACATGGTGAGAAAGCAAAAGAGCATGCCCTTTTTAAAGTAATTCAAGCTAACAAAAAGTTTCTGTCTTTGGGGTTAGGTTTCCTCCTGGGGTGGCTATGTGTTCCTGATCAACCTGATTCCTCTCCATGTCCTGGTTCTGATGCTCACAGGCAGATTTTCCCACCGCATATATGTGGCGTACTGCACGGTTTATTGTCTGGGCACCATCCTCTCTATGCAGATTTCTTTTGTTGGATTCCAGGTAATAAGTTTTGGGCCAAGAGTTGTATTTCTTGCACAATTATTAGCATTTTTAATAAAAGAAAATGTGGAGGAAGACAACTTCGTCTTGTGACTTTTACAACACCTTGTATTTTTTTGTATGTCAGCCGGTGCAGTCATCGGAGCACATGGCAGCCTTTGGTGTGTTTGGCTTGTGCCAAATCCATGCTTTTGTGGATTATCTGCGCAGCAAACTCAACACCCATCAATTTGAGGTGCTTTTTAAAAGTGTCATCTCACTGGTAGGCATTGTCCTGCTGTCGGTGGGTGCTGTTCTCATGGTGACTGGTAAGACCATTGTTGAGGTGAGAACACAGCTTGAGTCTTTTGCACATCATCATTAACCCAAAGTTATGATCTTTCAGGTAAAATATCTCCATGGACTGGTCGTTTCTACTCGTTGTTGGACCCCTCTTATGCCAAAAACAACATTCCTATCATTGCGTCTGTCTCAGAGCACCAGCCCACAACCTGGTCCTCTTACTATTTTGACCTCCAGTTGCTTGTCTTTATGTTCCCAGGCAAGTGGATGAAAGAAAAAAATAAATAAATAAAACTCCATACCATTGTCTTAACTTACCAGTCTTTCATTCTTTTCAGTTGGACTTTATTACTGCTTTAACAACCTTTCTGATGCCAGGATCTTCATCATCATGTATGGAGTTACCAGTATGTACTTCTCAGCTGTCATGGTATGACAAGGTTTTCTGCCTTTATTTTTTGTTTTGTCTATTGCTTAAGTACGACGGAGTTTTAGGGCCAGTTTTAAATTACAACTTTTAAGTTGTAAATGTATGAGAAAAAATCTCGTAAATTTGATTTTTTTTCTCTCATAAATTTATGATATAAAAAGTCATAGATTAATGAGGAAAAAACATCAAAGTTTTCCGTTCATCGGAGCCTAGCTTGAAGATGTGGAGCCTTTTGTGAACTTTTATTTCTGGATTGGTTTAAAAAACAGATTCTGAACCTTTTGGCGACTCAAAATCAGATTATTTTCTGTGGAGTTTAATTTCCGGGGTTTGGTGTCAGTAGAGCGGAGTTTTATCTGTAAAACAAGGAGCTCAGTGACACGTTTGGGTGTAGAGGACCACTGCAGCTTTTATTCTCCTTTTCATTCACATAACCTGAAGTTCATCTGTCACCATACGTCATGAACCTGTCATCCCAACACCAATGCAGAAGTAAACATACGTCCCGTTTCAACATAAAACAATAAAGAAGAATGAAAATAGTCTGTTATATTAGCATTAGAATGTTGAAAATGCCCAAAGAGTACTCCTCCTCTGACGGAAGCGTCACACAAACGTAGAGATCTTTCTTTGGTGGAGGTAGAAAGGATTCAAGTGGACAGCTGCAGGGACACCGATGTCTTTATCAACAGACTGCAGAGATCCTGCAAACCACCCATCAGTAAATAAAACACTAATGAATCGTAAATCAAACTAGTGAGCTTCCAAACATTAGGAACGTTATCAATAAACATTCAGCTCACCTGTTCCATTGAGTTTAGTCGGTCTGCTCTGCTGCTGCGCGGCCTTCACTTGCTGTTCTGTATGCTCACTTCCACTTTAATTTCGTCAACTCATAAATTTACAAGTATTTCCTCGTAAATCTGCAACTTAAAATCTCGTAAATTTACCGTAATTTCCGGGTAATAAAGCGCACCCGATGACAAGCCGCACCCACCCATTTTCACGTGTTTAACTTCTTTTGTACATATACAAGCCGCGTCAGAGTACAAGCCGAGCAACGTGGTCAGCCTGACAAATCACGACCTGACTCTCAGATTATGCGCAAGTCATTAGCACACCGTAGGAGGAGACAGCATTGCGTCATGCTCGAGTGTTTGAATACATCCACATCTGCCAAACAGCATGGACCTCAATTCTGTTCACAAGTTCCTCAGTTATGGTTTATTGTATTTTTTATTATTGTATTTTTTATTTTAATTGTTGACAATCCAAGTATCATATATATATATATATATATATATATATATATATATATAT
>CM074497.1:30645606-30662710 GCA_037389245.1 Oryzias sinensis
ATTTCTTTTCACCTTGTAAGTTGACAAGTCCAAACAGTGCTATTTTTAGCTGTAAACGTGTTTCTGACACTTTTGAATGAAAAACTGATTTTAAGTCAAACTTCTCATTTGCTGTTCAAAAATGTGTTATTTCTTGAATGAAAAACTGATTTTAAGTCAAACTTCTCATTTGCTGTTCAAGAACATGTGATTTCTTTTCACCTTGTAAGTTGACAAGTCCAAACAATGCTATTTTGAGCTGTAAACACGTATCTGACACTTTTGAATGAAAAACTGATTTTTGTGGTCAAAATGCACTCCAAAGTCAAAGTTCTCATTTGCAGTTCAAGAACGTGTTATTTC
Organism: Oryzias sinensis; assembly: GCA_037389245.1. Taxonomy (NCBI): domain Eukaryota; kingdom Metazoa; phylum Chordata; class Actinopteri; order Beloniformes; family Adrianichthyidae; genus Oryzias; species Oryzias sinensis. The sequence continues at coordinate 30,645,949 of CM074497.1, forward strand.
TTGTCACCTTGTAAGTTGACAAGTCCAAACAATGCTATTTTGAGCTGAAAACGCGTTTTCAGTCTGATGCAATGCACACAATCACTCCCAAGTTGTCTCTTTTGCTTGTGCATCTTCTCCTGCCACATTTTGCCCTTCCATTAAACTTTCCGTTGACCTGCGTGGAACAGCACTCAGTGAACATCCAGCCTCCTTAGCTAGGAACTTTTGTGGTATACCCAGACTATGAAGGGTTTCAATGATGGGCAAGTCTTCCTCATATTGGACCCAGCCAAGACAAATGAACCTAAAACCTCATCTCCACTGAGTGGTATGGTACAGTCTTTTGAGCATTTCCATGATGAAATGGACTAATTACTTGCGCTATCTTAGATGACCATACAGAACCATACCAGTTTTGGGCCCTTGTTTGGACCATAGAAAAACAGAACGGTTAGGGCAGACCTACTGTCGTCTCACGATAAAAAGCTTCTTATTGACAAAAGAGAGCACTCCTCTTTTCAGCTGTATTCCTTTTCACCACCCACAATCTGCTCTCAAACAACAATTAAATGCTTTGTAAATATGTAGTAGAAGCCAAATGGGAAAAAATAAGCTGCTATCTGTCGATTATAGCATCCCTTTTGCTGTAGTCGGTCTAATATGACATAAAGCTACATAATCGATCTACACCCCACGTGAACCGTGATGGTCCAACCTGCTTGGAGTTGCGTGTACCATTGTAGCCCTTGTGCTATCCTAGGCAATTTAACATTGGGAGTGAGTCATCTAGACCCACTAGACAGTGCCCCGAACCTTTTTCTTCAATGATTAGTGATCTTCACTGGTGTCCATGGATTACATGAAATTTTTCCACCTTTATCCACCTTTGTCATGGTAGGGAGAACACGTCAATGTTGGGGGGGGGGGGGGGGGGGTCATCTAAGATAGCACAAGGGTTAAGCCACACCGTACCATTCAGTGGAAACTTGGCTTAACTGAACCAAGGACATCTGGGAAACCTTTGCACATACTTGGAGTTTCACCAACTAATCTCTACTAAACTCAGGTTAAAACATTCATGTCCTGCAGAATTTGGGCAGATTTCTGCATTGTATCCACATTTTTGGAAATCCTGTTTTGGTGGGTTTTATAAGCTGGAACTCCAATTTATGTAAAAATAAACAATTCCGTGTTGCCAGATTGGGCGGTTTTCCGCCCAATTGGGCGGTTTTGGTTCTAAATTTGCGGGTAAAAATGGCTTTGGGCGGGTATGCATAATTTGGGCGGTTTTAGGGTCTGTTATGTTCTGAAGCTCCGTGAACGCACCAGGTAGAGAGGCTTAATGGGTTCTGTCATCTAACCTGTTGTTAGATCTTAGAAGCTGCGTTCTTTAAAGCTGACACAGCGGTCGCGTGTGGGCGGAGCTACGAGCTAACGTTATGGTCTGATCTCTGCATGTCTGTGTTTATCAGTGCATGGTGGACACGGAGAATGTGGAGAGATCAGGTTTATTATTTTTGAGAGTTCTACTTGGTAATCATGTTTCCATGTTTGAGTTCATAAAATCATCACAGAGAAAGTCTCTGTTTCAACTCCCGCAATGAAAGCTGCGTGTAAATCTGACGCCCGTGTTTCCATCTCTCTGACAGTTTGAAGCCAAAGCCCCTCCCCCGCCTCTCCACCTGCTTTTCCTCTCTACCTGTTCACCTGTTCATATCCTCTTTAGCTCAGAGTTGTTTTCCCCCGCGCTCCTCCAGTGTGTCCTACACAGAGAGCGCTAAATACGGTCATCATAGCAGCAGGTTGACACGGTAGTAGTCGGGGCGCTTTGGCGCAAGCGCAGCACAAGGATGGAAGAGGTTATACATAGGTTATAGCGGGTTAAGAAAATGAATGGAAGAAGGCCGGTCCGCTGAAGAAGTATTCAATACTGTACTCCTTTTATTAATAGTCTGAACTATCTTTGGTTTCGAGAAATGTTTTATTTTGAAAAATCACCGCATCGGGTACTTAATCAGTCCAGTAGGGGAAAAAAATCTACAAAAGCTGTATATTGTTGTTTCTCCCAATCATTGATAGATAGATAGATATGATTGAGCTTTTAGACTGGACAGGTAGCTGTGAAAAAGCCAGTCGAGTAATATCCCCTTTCTACATCTGTGATTTGTGAATGTGTAATCCATTTGACTTGATCTTACACACACACACACACACACACACACACACACACGTTGGGCAGTTTTTTGCGGGGTCTGGCGGTTTTCAGATGACTTTTGGGCTGGAAAACTGTGACTCTATCTGGCGACACTGATACAATTACTTGGGGGGTCACGTGATGATGGCTGACTGGGGGACGTGTTTTTGTCGTGCTCCCGCTCCCACTTCTACCTTGGATCACTCTTTTCTTTTTTGCCCTCAGTTTATTGGATAAACCAGATACATCTAATTAATCCACACCGGTTACCTGACGAGGAGTTTCAATTCAAAAATGTCGAAAAAAATGAAAATACAGACGCGGAAAACGATGTTAACACCCTCTGCTAGCACATCGCTAAATGTAGCAGATAACTCGCCTGCGGACAACACTCAATGTCCACCAATTATGGAAACCTCCGCCTTGATGCGGGAGGTCTCTCAAAACTTTTGTGAAATAATGGAGGACAAATAATCTAAACTCTCCGAAACCTTGGATAGGTTCTCGGCGACCCTGGAGAGCCACTCTAAGCGAGGCAGAGGAGCGCGTGTCATGTGTGGAGGACACGTTGTCTGTCCTGCAAGAAAATGTCACCAAAACTGAAAAGAAAATTAAAGAACTGGAAGCTGGCATGGTCGAAAAGGAAAACTGGAGCAGACGTGACAATATCCGCATCAATATCCGTAAATCTAAAGGAGGGCATGGAGGGAAACCAACCCTTGCAGTTTTGAGTCGTGGCTGCCGACCCTGCTCGGGCTTGACGCGAACCCCGCGATCAAGTCCCGCACCAAGATCGACCGTGCGCACCGCGGCTTGGGACCGCGGAATGCACGTCCTCGCCCGGTGATAATTAAACTCCACAACTCGAGGGACAAATTGAGGGTACTCACAGCGCTCCGAAAAAAACCCCACGCTGGAACACGACGGTTAGCGGATCTACATCCAGCAGGATCTCTCTGCGGCTATCAGAGAGAAACGCCGGGTGTTCAACGGGTGTATGCCATGCGTTGATCAGTAAAGGGATCCGCTTCAACATGCGCTATCCAGCCACACTGGTGGTGCACCACAACGAATCGGATCACAAGTTTGAATCGAAAAGTGCTGCTGAAGACTTTCTCAACGCATTGGTCTAGATGCTACAGAAAAGGGTCCAACACGTTTGTAAAGCTGTTCTTTTTTTCTTCCTCCTCTTTTTCTCTTGCATTAATTAATGTGGTAAGTATTCATCCACAACTGAGAAATACTTCAAACTGAATGAAAAAAAAAAATCTCCTGTCAGGATTATTTCTGAAGTATGTCTTAAATGCCATAGAAATGCTCATGCCCAATTTAACATTTTATATAACTTTTTTCACATTTTTTATTTTATTATTTATCTATTTTTGAAGCCCTTTACGTTTATAATCTAGATAAGACTACAAGAGTATTTCTGTTATTAGAAGAGTGAGGTTGACGCATAGTGGGGGCGGGGATGGGATTGCTTCGGGGTTTTTCTTTTTTTCTTTTCTTCCTTCTCTCCTTCTCCAGGGACAATAACATACCTCAGCAGCACATGGTCATATTTTCTTCTTTTTGTCAAAGGACGTTTGCAGTTTTTGAGTTTTTTTTTCATATTACCCAACTTTCCAGGCTCCTGAAAGCCACGCTACTTATTTTTTATTTTTGTTTGGGTTTTCTGGAGACTCAACTGTTCTGTTTGATCTCCTGATGTTCAGAATAGGTTTGTTTATGACAGTCCAACTCTTTCATCAATCCAATATAGTTCATGCACATGGGGTCATTTGGTATCACTCTGTTACATTTCTCAAACTAAATGACCTTTATCTGATAGCTAAAAGTTACTTACCTTATGAGTGATATAAAAATTTTAACACTTAATGTCAAAGGTATCAACCACATGGTGAAGAGGCGTAAACTACTCTCCATGCTTAAAAAAGATAAGGTGCGGGTAGCACTTCTACAGGAACCCCACCTAACTGACCCAGAACATTTGAAACTTAGACGAGATTGGGTTGGGCCAAATCTTCTTTGCCTCGTAAAGTTACTTGAAATCATTCAAACAGTAGGCCATGAATCTATAGGTAATAACATTTTGAATGGAATTATGAAAATGACTACACTTTTCCATATATACAGATATTTTGGAAAGGTTCTGTATATATCAGGCATACAACCTCAATCTTTCTAAAGTTCACTATTGCCACAAGAATTCACTTCTGACTGAACTTTGTTCAAAATGACAATTAAAAAAGGCCAAAAATAAAAGAAGAAATGGCAGCATGAAGACAAATACGACAAGCCAGCTTTTTTAATTGAACACAAAAGTGGGACATTTCAAAGAATATATTTTCAAATTTAATTAGGACAAAAATAATGTAGAAACTTTTTCAATTACACATCCTGACCACATACAACATCACAGTAAGGTTTAGTTACACTTTATAAAAGGAAGAAAGCAGTAAAAAAAACAACAACAATAATCTATTTAGATTTGAGATGTAAAAATTTAACCTATAATTTGAGAGACTACGAGTAATCCTGTTTGTCACAGTAGGTTTTCATGTACAAATCAACAACTGAATCCAGATCAAACCCAGCATCAAAGCTTATGTTCAAAAAAGCTAGGCTCTTCGATTTAAATTTTTCAGGAGTGTTCTCCATGTAGACTCTGAAGCGTTTGAATGCTACATCACAACCATCCTCCATGACCAGAGAGGGCAGAATGCTGACAAATCTCAAAATCGCAAGCATGTTGGGGAAGAACTTTACATCTGGTACCTGCAGTGTTTCATGTAGGCTGGAAGGAGAAGACTCTTTGTTTTTTTTACTCCATTTGACCCACCAACAGTGCAGCTCAGCAGAGAGGGTGCTTGCATTGGGGATGTCATTGCTAAACATCTGGAAGTTCTCTTCTTCAGGTTGTAAAGACTTGCACTGCTCTATGACCATGGGCACCAGAGACAAACATCTTAAAATCTTAATGTGGTCCTCACAGAAAAGTCCAGTCATTTCACTAATGATGTGGTTAACAATGGGAATGGACAGATGTTCCTTGAAGTATTTCTGCATTTGAATGACTCTGGACTCTGGTTGGTGCTTCCTCAGGAAAGATCGAGGAACTCTGACTTGGATCTCCATTGCTGTGGCAAGTGTGACAGCCTCATTTGTCCAAAAGTCATTATAAACATCCACGTTGTCTAACATTTCCTTCAAGGTCTGAACTACTCCTTTTAATTTGTCTGCAGCCAAATAAGCATCCATCGAACTTCCTTGAAGGTTTTTTCCAAAAGCCTGCGTCACTCCCAAAACATTTTTCAGCACTATCAATGTCATTATAAACTCAAAATCAGTTATTGCTTTTGAGATCTCTAAGGCAATGTGTGTGGCTTGGTCATTCCACCTCATGTCCTCATTGTCATGCACACTATCCACAAAAAGCAGAAGTGCCTCTATTATTTCCAGAGCCACCTCAAATGCATTGTCTCCTCTTGTCCAGCTACCTCTGCAGATTTCTTTTAGTGCGTTAACTTTATCTTTATTTGAATGGAACATGGAAAGTGCATGTTCAAACTCCACCTGCAGCAAAGGTGACTGACAGAAGAAAGATTCAATCTTCTCAAAGGTGGACATGACAAGCCCAACACCCGGCAAAGCCATACTTTTAGCTAGCGACATGTTCAAGCCACAAGTAGATCTAAATGTTACAATTGCCCTAGGATGTCTTTCCATGAGCTTGGCAGAGAACATTTTAAGTTGATGGAAATGTGTCCCTGAGCAAGAGTGAGCCTGACTTATACACTTTTCCAGATTTAAACCCCATTTGTCAGTGATTTCTGACAGCATCTTTTCTACCATAGTGTCTTTGTCTCCTTCAAAGTTTAAGAATCCTACAAACTTCTCCTGCTGGCGTGCAGAATGGTCTACATAACGGAGAAAAACAGGAAGGGACAATTCTCCTGAGATTTTCACCGGATCATCAGTAATCAAGGAAAAATATCCATTCTGTTTAACTTCCTCTATCACCCTACTGCGTAGATATTTCTCACACACATCGATCAACTGATGCAGTGCTTTAGAGCTGTAGAATGTTTTTGATACATTATACTGCTCCTTAAACACCAGATCTCCACAGTTAAGGTGGTGTTTTAGAAATGAACTGAAGTTGTTTGACTTGAAGTCATCATCTGTTTTACTAGTAGAGGCTGTTGGCGGAATGCCCTGCTGTCCAAAAAGGGAAATAACTTCAAACAGAAGCTCGAGATGTGTTATAATGGCATCTTTTTCCAAATCCATCTGGACGTCTTCCACACCTGTCTCTGCATGCATCGTTTTGACCTCTGAAAAAATACAGAGAAAAAACAAAAAACAAGGCATTAGTGATACTTTAAAGAAAGTGTCTTTTAGTTGCTTGTCAAATTATGAGAATGTTTTCTTACTTTTCTTCCCCATTTTCTCCATTTCATTATCTTTGGGCTATAAAAAAACAGAAAAATCAAAGGCTTTATTAGACATTATGAAGTTACATTAGGTCTCAAAATATCACATACGTACGTGCCATACATACATATTGTACATGCATATTAGGGGTGTAACAATACACTAAAATCTCAATTCAGTTCAGTTCAGAATTTTCATAGGGCTGGGTTTGGTACATTTTGGGTATTTTTTCTATACAAAAAAGGCAGAAAAAAAATTACTTGCAAAATGCATTTATTGGTTTTATATAACAATAAATAAAATTGACCAATATAGGTGAACTGCTATAAAAAAAATAATACAACTATTAGCTGTCAGGAAAATAAAATAAAAAAAGCTTGCCCGATTACCATACTGATCTATAAACAAATACACAAATAAGTGTTGCAGTCAGACATAACTTGTACAAGAGAGGGAGATGCCAAATTACATTTGCGACCCAGATCCAGCACCTCTTCAATTGAAGTCCTGTTGTTCTGTGTTGTAGTTCAAGTGATGTTGTAGTAAAGCAGAAAGGGTTTCCAAACAGTGTTGAGTCTATACTGTGAACCAAATCTGCAGGGACTCAGCCTGTCTAGCCCGATGGCATATATGATCTCAGTAAGCCAATGTTCAAAGGAGGGACGAGTTGTTGATTTCCAGTTTAAAAGACTTAGCTTTTTGGCCACTACCGTTCCCAACTGTAGCGCTGTCTGTATATGTTGTGGCAAGTGGGAACTTTGTGAAGAACATCCAAAGATGGCCGAATATCTTTAGCATATGCATCAGAAAAGCATTTAAAAATCTTACTCCAGAAATTGTGCAACGATGGACAGAAAGATGACCCACCTTCTGATGTTTTACACCGGTCACAAGTAGCCGAGATAGCTGAAAAGATTTTGTTCAGCTTCGTTTTGGAATTATGCAATCTATGCAGAACCTTAAACTGAATTAACCTGAGTCAAGAACTGATGGAGCAGCGGTAAGTTTTGGACAGTGCCTCATTCCAGAAACCTTCAGGTACCTCACAGTTCAAATCTCTAGCCCAAGCATCTCTAATCGAGTTAGAAGGAACCACGGTACAGAAGCAAGAAACAAATTTAGATATGATCCGCTTGGAGTCAGGGGGAAGTGAGAGGAGCTCAAAGAGGGGGTGTGTAGTAGGGAGGTCAAGACTTGGACACAACTCCCTGACAGTGTCTGACCTGAAGGTAACGAAAGAAATGGGACTTAGGAATGCTCTACCTGGAGCTAAGCAATGTAAATGAAGCAAAATGGGCATCAATAAACAGATCTGAAAAAGATCTAATACCCTTCTCTTTCCAGATGGTGAATGCTCCATCTTGTTGACTGAAGGTAAATACATGATTTCGGCATATGGGAGCCTGCATTGAGTCACTAGGAGCCTGACATGCTGTTTTTGTTTGGTGTAAGATGCAAAGGGAATTTTTTTGAATAAAGTTATATTTGTGTATTTTGGATATTGGGGAAGAGCTTGAAAACAAAAGGGCTGAGAGTGAAGACTTTCCTACAGTGTTAGCTTCCAGCTGCACCCATAAAGGATTAGTCTCCACATCAGAATACTCACACTTCCAGTAGGTGAGAGCCCTGGCGTTAACTGCCCAGTAGCAGTGTCTGAAGTCTGGCAGACTCAGGCCACCATCTCTAGAAGGTTTCTGCAGGTCAGCCTTAGATATTTTGTGTGTTTTGTAAGCCCCAAATAAATGGCAGTATTATTGAGTCCACTTTTTTGAAAAAAGACTAATTCAAATAAATTGGTACATTTTGAAATAGATACAAGGTAACATAGGTAAGCTGACCATTTTAATTGCATTCACCCTGCCAATCATGATCAAGGGCAGCAATTTCCAGGTCCCAATATCAGCCTTAAGTTTTTCTGGGGCCTCTGTAAAATTTCATTTGAAGAGCTCTTCTGGGTTTCTGGTCGGCTTAAGTCCCAGGTAAGTGAAGCAGTCATTTTTTATCCTAAAGGGTAAGTTGTTCAGAAAATTATTTGTAAAATGGCCAGCTAATGGTATAAACTTACCAAAATTTCCAGCTACTTTTTTCCTGCGCTTACAGCCCTGCGGCTTATTCAGTGACGCGGCTAATTTATGGATTCAATTGGCGGCCGCCATGTACGTACTTTCGGACTCAGTGAATGGTTTGAATTCTCTATCTAACACCAAGCCCAAGTCATTCGTTTTTCAACACACCTCTAAACAGCCAATGTGGGAATTATATCAGCCTTTATTTTGTCGGGACACGACTGGAAACACAAATCCACGTGATCGTTTTTACGGTTTCTAAGGACTGAGCAGAACTTTGCATTGAAAAGCTCACAGCCTCTGTGTGAGCTGGAGACATGTTCTCCTGCTGCTCGATGGGCCGATGGCAGTCTGATGGCTCCCACACGTAACAACGCATCCACCCCTCATCCACAAAACGTACAGTATTAAGTCCGATTGCTCTGCACAGACACGATTTGCTCCTCCCTGGAGGCACCCTGGCCAGAGGCAAGGAGCGCGCGGAGCGCAGAGGCGTCCCCGAACAATAGTGTTTTTTGTTTAAAAAACTTCTGACGCATGCACCGCGCTGAGACACTGGTATCGCGCTGAGGCGCGCGCTTTTTAGTCGCCGCTGCTTTATTTTACTGGTGTGTTTTTTTAACCAGCCCCGTTAGTACCATAATGCTGCCGCGACACAAGCGGAAGGAGAGCTGTTCCCGTTCACCCCTCCATGCACTGCTGCTACTTGCTCATTCTTAAACACCTACAACAGTGTGGCGAGCCGGGCGTTGGCCCCGCCTTTAGCCCCTAAGACTCATGGGAAATGGGGGATCGCGGATGTAAATTTCCTCATCATAACTGAGGGATGTAATGTTGATTATATGGTTACTGTTTGTAACTTTGTGTATGATACCTAGATTGTCAATAAGTAAAAAAAACTAAAAAACAAAATAAACAAAAAAAAAAAACTGTGGAACTTGTGAACAGAATAGAGCTCCATGCTGTTTGGCAGATGTCGGTGTACTCAAACACATGAGCCTGAGGCAAGGCTGTCTCCTCCCTCAGTGTGTTAATGAATCACACTTACTCTGGGAGTCAGGACGTGATTTGTCAGGATGACCACGATGTCTGATATATGCGGCTTGTATTCTGACGCGGCTTGTGTATGTATAAAAGTAGTTAAACACGAGAAAATGGGTGGGTGCGGCTTGTAAACGGGTGCGCTTTATAGTCCGGAATTTACGGTACTCCTTTCCCAATGTAGGTTTTACCCAGAGGTCTTCCGAAATGTCAGGTCTTCCCAAATGTCAGGGAATTAATTTGTATGTTCACTCGGCTCATCGTCAGCGAAAATCGCTTGGGTGTGAACACAAAAAATGTGTTGAAAAACACTGGCGAATATTCGTCCTGGTGTGTATGGGCCTTTATAGCCAGGAGATTACGGTAACTCCCAAATAACATAACCAAAACAACATTCTGGAAATTTAATATATTATTCACCTTTTGGCATATCCCTTTAGAGTTCTCCACAGCAAATCAGCTGTCACTAATCTTTGGTTTGTGGCTACACAGTGAGGCATTAGTGGGAAGAGTCTCACCAAGGACACACACTGGATGAGGCACATCGCACCTCCAGGGCATTGAGCCCTGGTTTACCATGTTTCAGTCCTGCACTTAATCAACTGAGCTATCCAGCCGCTTCTCTGAACTTCAAATATATTTCTACATAAACAATCATAATATACCATGGAACCTCCAAAATTCCAGCCAGACTTTCTGGCCCTTAATAACAAAAAGGGGGGTGTGCAATCCCCTCTGAGGCAAAAGAAAGAGTGCATAGCACTATTGTGACCAGATGTACCCATTAATGTAAATTTGTTTCAGTAAGTACCTCTTGCACATAGACAAAGACAGCTCGCTGTCATTACTTATTATACATTGAATTATTATATGTTTTGTGACCAACTATATTTTGTACCATCATTTTTTTATTTTGGTACCTTAAATCTGTAATCCCCTTTCTCCATCATGGCCTTCCGTTCAGATGCTGTAAGCATAAGTCTTTTTTTTCCCTCCTCTAATCAGTGGTTCACCTCAGTCAGTCAGTCTCTCCTCAATTTTCTCCTCCTACCCCCTCTCGGTCCACCTCAACATTCAGTTTTCTCTAAATGTCAGCAGCACTTGATAGTGTGGGAAAGATTTTTTTTCTAACTCCAGCTCAAGTTTCAGTCATGCAGGGTATAAACACTTAGCTTGGATATTTTTCTTTTCAAAGCGTCTTATTTGCAGTTCCACGGAAAAATCTGACTCAAATAATTTTGTTCTCTGGGTTTCTTTTGTTTTGGTTAAAAATTGCATTATCGTATTAAAGGGCACTGTGAATGCTTTTACAATAGATGAAAAAACTACTGGAGTGGGACTTTACCTACTTCAACTAATTTAGCAATAGGCTATTTGCCTTAAGATTCTAAGCATCTTCAGCTGATGGCTTCAGCTTCTTCAGTGACTAATTTCAGCCCGTGGCATTCACACATTTTTGCAGGTAATACAATTCATATGCCCAAAATATTTCATGTCGGTCCGTTTTTTTTTCTTTAAATCCTTCTGGTCAGAAGCTAAACATCCTTCTCACTGTTAATCTCAATTACCCACCACATCTTTGCTGTGCTTCAGCTGGCTGCTTAGAGGTGGGATTGATGCATCAAAAATAGTAGGTACGGCATCTTTCTTCAAGACTGCACCATCAGCATCCTGTAACCACAGCATGCAAAGTGTAAAAACTATGTTGTTAAGAGCAAAAAAAGACAGAAATTCCATACCTGGTCAAAACCTGTGCTTTAATCAATTAATTAAAAAAAATGTTTTCATCGTTTTTAAGACAAAAACATTACTGGACAGTAGCATTCATTCCATTGAGAACTTACACAGTCAAATGCAGATGTCTCAAAATGTCTTTTGCAGATTCTGTAGTATCTGTACAACTGCTCTGGGGATTTGCCGATAAGATTTTCTCCCTTGCATTTTTCAACCCACCTCCTGGATCTGGAAAAAACAAACAAAAAACATTTGAATTCTTTTTGACTGTAGTAAAACGTGCAACATTTTAACAAAAACGTTATTATTTTACATATATCCACACACAAACCTAACCTAAAATCTGTGCATTTACACAATTTTGCAGGCCATTAGCCGCGTTTACATGGGCAAAAGTAACCGTAAAGAACGCCTGATCGGAAAGAAAATGCGTCATGTAAACGTGCCATTCAGAATACTCTGCCCCATTCAGACTCGTTCGGATCAGAATTTCTTTCCAATCCGGATAGGTGGGTTATACCGATCGTTTATCCGATCGTGGAGCACGTATACGGTCATTCCGCTCGTGTGTCACTACTGCTGTATTTTGTTGTATATTTTTTAACATATCTTTCTTATATTGTCTTATTTCGCAGTTTTTAGTTTTTTATTCTTACTTGACTTTTTATTCCACCGGAAACATTGCACTGTAATTTCGTTGTACATGTACAATGACAAATAAAGATATTTCTATTTCTATTTCTGCTCTGGTTTACGTCACGCATAGACGGTGTTTCTGAGAGAAAGCTTTAGAGCGCATACGGGACCGACCAGCTGCTCTGCGGATGCCCCGTGAAAAGCGCCGCTCCGCTCTCGCCCCGCTGGCTCTCCCCTCTCTTTCACCCCTCATGAGGGAGATGCGGGGAAGGGGCGCTTCGTGCCCCCCGACGCTCACTCGCTCCACTGGCACCCGAGTGAGCAGAACAGCCGGATTAATAACTTTGTGTCTGAGCGGAGGGAGGATGGTTTTTTACGCGTGCGTTTCGTTGTTTTGTTATGTGTGGGAGAATTCAGACTGCGAGCCGGAAGATCGTCTCGTATATTATGGAGCTGTTGCATAAAATAAATGTCTGAGGCAGCTGTTTGTTTAGAACGGGACCTATTTCCTCATCCAAGAGTTTTCAACACTACTGCGCATGCCCAAATAATTCATTCCGACCGAAAGTGTGAGCCATGGGAACGTTTGTTCTAATCGGAAAAAGGTTTTCTGATCCCATGTGCACGGGTGAATTTTAACCCGACCATTGATCTGATCAAGATATTCTGCCCATATAACCACGGCTACTGTTGCAATTGTCTCAGTTCATAAGATAACACAATTATGAGTCTTTTTTTTTCAGGAATGCCTTTTAATCCTTTCCTTTGCATTCCCTTACTCACACCAACTCACTCCAACTTTCAACAATACAATTGTTTTCTGACTAAAACCCAGGAGGAGCCCTAAAACCTTGTTTTCTCCTTTAGAAAAATACAACACTGTATTGTATTTATGATGCTGTTACTTTTATGCTTAATATAAATGAACCGTTTAATGTCGAGAACAAAAACAGAAAGATTACGAGAAAATATAATGTATTCAAAAATAAGTTTTGTTTTTTTTACTTTTGACAAAGGGCCATACCATAAATTAGACACCCTCAGCAGCATAAGATCCTCCCACAAAAGCTAATGTACTGTAACAAAAACTTAAACTAAGCAAGTCAAATATGCCATTTTCTTTTAATACACCATGTTTTCCTTAAAGCCTTGTCAACCTTTCTTCTCTTTGCTACTGGTGTTAACCTGAATATAAACTGGACCTCATTGGTTTATGATCCCAAATTATTCTTTTTAGCAACTTCTTTCTGGACAGCAACTAAAGACTGTTTAGCAGTGTAGGATAATACATGCTTTAAGCGTTTCTAAATTATAAACAAACTTCACGGAAGACCAAACATTTTACCAAAGTGTAATCTGTGCATTCAGAGGTTGTTCACAAAGCCTCTTGATATAGATTTTACACTTTTATTTTGCTAGTCTACAAGCACTTCAGCCATAAGTTCATAAAGGAAACTAATTAGTTAAATCATTGCTAAGAAGTAACCTTTAATGCTTCTTTAACCAGAGAACATCAGTTCCGACACTAGGATGGATAGGTGGCTCCAGTGCCTCAGATTGGCGACTGATTGAAAATTGTGTTTTGGTTTTTTAACATGTTCTTATAGCATTTTTCTTATGATGGAGACATATTTAAAAGAATTTAAAATTAAAACTTTCTGGATGGAGGCTGCTGTTTGTTTGTGGGAAAAGAAGATTGTGACTCCAGGGGGGTATTCCAGAAAGCAGGTTATGCTAGCTCTCACGATAAGTTTGAGGCTAAGGAAGTTGATAACCTCAGCTTTCGGTTCCAGAAATGGAGGTATGTTTCAGGGTAGGTCAAGTTGCCATAGCAACTCATTCTCTGAACATAACCTGGTCCGGAGCAGGTTTAGTTGAAGCTTAGTTTGTTTACAGAGAGGTGAGGCAGCATGGAGTGTCCATTTGAAGATGATTTAGTGGATGAAGAAGCTCAGATAATACTTTTGCCACAGAGAGATGGTGATAAGACCACATATGGATGTTGGAAAAATATTTTTTTTACTTTGATCTAACTTAATTATTTGTTTCAGTTAAGATAAATCTTTTTTTTGTAAGTCAGTTTAAAAATTACACGTAGTTTTCAGACAGTTATTTTACTTTCATTCAAATTAATTCAATTAAGTAGGTGTAACTTTGGTGCTGCCGTTGTGGGTACCGGATGTTCTCGGGTTGCCGTATGTTCTCGGGTCCTTCGGGGTCCTTCCAATGAGTTATATCACTAGAGGAGACATCACGAGGAGAGCACCGCCATCTTGGTGAGGTCAAGTTTTGAAGACCAAACCACTTTTTATAACATTTAATAAAGAGCTCTGTTTTTACTTTCAATCACTTCATTATATGAAAAAGAAGAAGGGCTTGAAATTGCTTAGTTTTGTTCAGAAATACAAACTTCACGAGTACCCCTAACTTAACTAGTATTAGACTATTTAGATTTTTTCTATGTTCCTTTATTTTATTTTACTTATGTTTTTATTTATTTGTGTGTTATGTTCATTGTTTCTTTTTTTCCCCTCTATTCTTTATTTTCTATGTTAATATGTTATGTTTAGCAATGGTGACTGATCTTCGAGGCAATATTGATTACATTGTTATTGTTCGTTGTTAACGTTAATGTCACTGTTAACGTATGATACCGCAATTGTCAATAAAGTATTTTTTTAAAAACTTAGCGACGTTAACTCATTGGTCGTGGCAACCTACAGCCAATCAAATAGTGTGACGTCATCATTGGTCGAAGGACCCCGAAGGACCCCGAGAACATACGGCAACCCGAGAACATCCGGTACCCACACCGTTAGATCGGCACCGCATAGGATTGTGGGATATCATTCGCTTTGCCTGTCTGGACGGATTTGGGTTTAAGTGTGGGTTTTTGACCAAATGTGTTTAGTTATTTAGCTGTTTTACTGTGTTTTGCCATGTTTCGCCGAGTTAGTTTGCCCTACTGAGCTTATGTCTCTGCACCATGAGTAAGAGTAAAGGAGAGGATGATTACTTTATATAGCACCCCTACGGACAACATGTGTAACGACAGTGACGGTTAATTCCTTATTGAGATTTTACACTCCGTGCATTTCTCCTCCGTCTTTTTTTGTTATAAAAATGAGAATATCTGCCGGCTCAAACTTAGACATTTGAGAGTTCAAGAAATATTATTAATTGAGATGGAAAAAAGATTAATTGAATTGGAGTAATGTGACATTTAGTTAAATAAATATGTAAATTTGAGTTGTATGAACAATAATTGAGTTTTATAGACGTTTACTTTGTCTGCTCTTTTTCTACACGCAGAAACTCTTTCTTTTGATGATGCAGCCGTGTTACTTTTTTGATGGACGTGTAATCTTCATATGCGGTCATTAAAACCTCAGACTCCGTCTCACTGAAGTACAGCGTTTTCTTTTTTTTTTTTTCACCATGCGTTTCCATGGTGACTCCAGAAATCGGCGATCTATTGAGAATGTCTTTATGTACCTGCTGTGCACGCCCATTAACCCAGGATTACCAAGTCGAGCGTAATTACGCCAACTCTTATCCGGTCTTTTGGAACCGACATACCCAGAGTAAGCAAGTTCAGGCGGATTTCAGCCAGAGTTCAGGCTCAAAGTCAGGCTAGTTTAAACATGCTTCCTGGAATACCCCCCTGATCTACAACATACAGAGTTAGTTAAGACCTGAACCCATCCCTTCTTCAAATCCCTACCTCTGGAATTCAGGAACCAAACAATTCTACTTCTTTACTGTAGGAGCATGGCTTTTCAGATGTTAAATGCAGAAAAAGTTAGTTTAAACCTAAAAGTACATGTTTTTAAATACTAATGAACAGCCTTTAAGGCAATAGAAAGCTGAGTTATCCTACAACAACAAAAACAAAAGAAGTTCCAACAGGCACGAATAAAATGTTTTTACAAAAACACCATCCTGCAAGAAAATTGTTTTTTACATAAAAAAATTCAGCAACAGCTAAACAAATTTAAAAATGTACAGGGTTGTAAATGATGAACATATTTAAGATTAGTGGCTGTTTTGTACAATGTGATGTGTATTGTTGGGGGTTTATATAATAAAAATATTTATTAAATAAAGGATGGTTGTGGTTTTTGAGATAAAAAATGTGGCTGTAGTGGTAGTTATTTACCCCCCCCCACACACACACACACACACACAAGGCCAATTCCATTACAAGGTTCACAAAGATGAAATAGTTTCACCTGAGGTTGCAGCAAAAGATATCAGGGATTTATTTCTGTGTGTTTACTAATCACATAAACTTTCTAGAAAAAAAAAAGCATTTATTTGTAAAGAAAAATATATGATTTGGTATTTCATGCCAAAGAGATAATTATTTATTAAAGAATCTGACCAAGGAACTTAACTGTTGGATATTCTCTCTTGGTGAAATAGTGAGGGCAAATGGGAAAAATATAACAGAATTGAGTTTTCAGCTTGTTTTAGAGTGAATTTTGCTGCAGCCAATATTTGCATCTTTCAAGAAATACATTACTTTTATCAGCAAGAGAATGCTGATAAAATACTGAATGCTGTTGCTGAATTTGACATGCATGCATGCAAAACCCGTCGTCCATTGAAAACTTTTTAAGCGTTATGAAATTAAATATATGATGGAGCAGGAAGAATATATATATATATA
>CM074497.1:30663210-30678504 GCA_037389245.1 Oryzias sinensis
AGGAACATTTGAGGAAAACAAACTAAAACATGGTTTGGAAAGATTCAGAGTTGAATTCAGAGCTTTTGGTAGAGATTTAACAGACTTTAACTTTCAAATTAAAAAAAGGAACACAATTTACACGTACAAAGAAAGTGTGTGTCAAATCTTCCACATTTTCATCATTTTCTGTTTGTCTGACTACATTAAAACAAACTTTCTATAATTCTGCAGAGAAGAAGCAGAAACAGACCAGAATTCTTCCATCAGGACTGAATCGTCAGACTGAGCTGCTGATGTACAGTAGAGATTGTCTGTGATGTTGTCTCATTAGGCCCCGCCCTTAACTCATTAATGGACCACAACTCAGCGCCTCGCAGTGACGTATGATCACGATTATGGCAGGTGAAGCAGAGCCTGGTCTGGAGCAGGTTTAGTTGAAGCTTAGTTTGTTTACAGAGAAGTGAAGCAGCATGGCGTGTCCATTTGAAGATGATTTAGTGGATGAAGAAGCTCAGATAATACTTTTTCCACCATGAGAGGGTGATAAGACCACATATGGATGTTGGAAAGATAAACTTTTTTACTTTGATCTAACTTAATTATTTGCTTCAGTTAAGATAAATCATTTTTTTGTTAGGTCACCTTAAAAATAACACGTAGTTTTCAGACAATTATTTTCCTTTCATTCAAATTAATTCAATTAAGTAGGTGTAACTTTGGTGCTGCTGTTAGATCGGCACCGCAAGGGATTCTGGGATATCATTCCCTTTGCCTGTCTGGACGGATTTTGGTTTAAGTGTCGTTTTTTTACAAAATGTGTTTAGTTGTTTAGCTGTTTTATTGTGTTTCACCGTGTTTTGCCGAGCTATTTTGTCATACTATGATTACGTCTCTGTACCATGACTGAGAGTAAAAGAGAGGATGATGAGTTTATATAGCACCCCTACCACTTGAGCTGAATGAAAGAATTTTTGCACTCCGTGCATTTCTTTCCGTTCTTTTTATTGTTATAAAATGAGCATATCTGCCGGCTCAAACTTAGACATATGAAAGTTCAAGAAATATAAGAAATTAAGATGGAAAAAAGATTAATGGAGTCATGTGACATTTAGTTAGATCAATACTTAAATTTGAATTTTATAAACAATTATTGAGTTTGAATAAATTTAACTAAATTATTTAAATTATTTTACAGCCGTGTTACTTTTTTGATGGAGCATGTGAAATCATGTATCATGAGGAAGAAAGCTGTTTAGGGAAATGAGGCTCATGTTGCAAGTCCTGCTGTGTAGATGTAACAGTCGGAACTGCAGGACAGGGGGCAGTATTGACCTTCCTATTTGAATAGAAATGTGTTGTTTCTGGGGATCGAAAGAACAGGCATGGTAATACTCAGCGGATACTACGCAACTCCGATGCAGCTTTCCAATTTAATATGAAAAAGAATTACAACGCTGTAACACTGACTATTTCTTTAAATATTGATGAAGAGTAAATGTTATTGCAGGAGATTGGCAAACTTTTATGAAAAATAAAAAATTAAACTATGTGTCAAATCTTCCAGATTGTCATCATTTAGTGTCTGAATCCATTGAAACAAACTTTCTCCAAATTCAGACGTTAGTTCATTGAATAGTCTTTAGAAAGAACCGCCATACACATAATAACAACACACAAAAAAAGAGAGGGAAAAAAATAAAATAAAAAAAAATAAAACAAAATATATAGAATTGTAGTTTACAATACTAGGGATTGTGATCCAGCATGTGATCTTAAATGAAAATACAGTTTTATTGCATTTTTGTTTTTCATCAATGTCAGAGATTTAAGATATAAACTGAATTCTTTAAGAAATGTATTAAATAATGGTTTGGTTTTTAAGAATCTGCACTTGTGAATGAAAAATTTACCAGATATTAACAAGGTATTGAATGTCAAATCAAATAGATTATCACCAGAAACTACTCCAAATAATATAATGTGCTTTTGTAAGTGAATAGAAATAGGGAAGGGAAACTTTGAAGAGCACCAACAAAAGAAATCCTCCCAAATACTGTAAACATACATACATTCAAAAAACAAATGATCAAGTGTTTCAATATTTATATCACAAAAAGAACAGTTATTTTCTGGAAAACCAAAACGTATGTGTGACAGTTCTTTGCACGGATAGACTGCATTCATTATTTTAAAATGGATTTCTTTATATTTTGGGAAAATTGGATATTTAATGAACTGAGACCTCAACTTTCTTATTTCCTCTCTTGTGTAATGTTGTGACATAGAATGATTTTTTTCAGATGTTGGAAACAGTTCTCTAACAAATAAAGATTGTATAAATGAGTTTGGAAGTTTTGAATTAACCGACCATCAAACAACAGAGATGGAAGCTGAATTTGAACATTTTGAACCAAACTGGAGGACATTTGGATCAAAGTCTGAGGCTTTGATCACATTGTTGGATTGTTTTCTGTCATTTAATTTAAATTTACTGGAAAAAGTTTCAAATGAGATCATGTTTCCATTGTCATTCATAATATGTAGTAATGACCAAATGCCGTTATCAAACCAATTTTTGTAAAATAAAGATTTGTTTCTACATAAAACATACCGACAGTTCCATATGGGAGTATTGTGTGGACTAAAGTTATGTTTGAATATGAGTTTCCAGTACAGTAACACCTGCTGATGATAAGTAGAAAGTTTAATAGGAAGTTTTCTGTAATCAAAGTCACATTTTAGAAGCAACTCAATGCCCCCCAGAGGAGAGAAAATGTTAGAGGGAATATGAAACCAAATATTACTTTCATTTTGCAGAAAAGACCTAAGCCAATTTGTTTTAATCATTCCATCCAAACTTTCAAAGTCTATGGCTTTAAGTCCACCTGCACTGTAATCCTGAATTATTGTTCCTTTTTTATGTAATGGGTTTTGTTTTTCCAGATGAAGTTGAAATTGTTCTGGTTTATTGTTTTCCTCACAGATTTAGGAATTGGGAGTGAATATGCTGGATAAATGAATCTGGATAAACATTCTAATTTAGTTAAAAACACTCTGCCCAGAATAGAAATGTCTCGCTGTGACCACATGTTTAGATTGACTTTACATTTTTCTAAAGTTTTCCATAAGTTCATTTCCTCCATTGTTTTGCTGTCTTTGGTGATATGAACACCAAGATATTTCACAACAGTCCTAACAGGAATGTTATGAATTACTGACTGATCAGAATGGTGAACTGGTAATAATTCACATTTGCTGAGATTTAGTTTGAAACCAGATGCTTTAGAGAAGAAATCCACGGTCTGAATGATCTCTGGTATTTGATGACTGTCCTTCGTGAATGTGGGCGTGTCGTCTGCCAGCTGAGTGATCAATAACTGTTCTCCCAGAACATTGAGTTTACCGAAACCAGAGTTTTTGATAAGTATTGATAACATTTCTGTTGCTGTAATAAAAAGTAACGGTGAAATTGGACAACCTTGTTTAATTCCTTTGTTAATTAAAAACCTGGGAGAAATGCCATTTGGTAAAATAACTACACTGTTTGTATCATTATAGATTGTTTGAACAAAACTTATGAAATTAGGTCCAAATCCAAATATTTCTAAAGTCTGAAACATAAATTTGTGTTCAACCGTGTCAAAGGCTTTAAAGAAATCCAAAAATAAAACGAAGCCATCATCTTCAATTAATTGATTATAGTCAATCAGATCCAGAACTAACCGGATATTATTGTGAATTGATCGTCTTTTTAAGAATCCTGATTGTGTCTGAGATGATCTGATTCAGTCCTGTTTTTAATCTAGATGCAGAAATGTTGGTTAAAATTTTATAATCACTATTAAGGAGGGATATTGGCCTCAAATGATCAATCAGTCTGGCGTCTTTCCCAGGTTTAGGGATCAAGGTGATGACGCCCTGCTTCATGGTAGTTGGAAGGATGTTCAACTCAGAAATTTCCTTTATGACCAACAGAAACTGATCCTTCAAGTGATCCCAGAAATGTCTGTAAAAGTTAACAGTAAGCCCGTCAGATCCTGGAGATTTATCTACAGCTAAACTTCTCATGGCTTTTTCTGCTTCTTCCAGAGTGATTTCTGCTTCACACACTTGTTTAAAGTTTTCATCTACTTTAGGAGCCAAATCCTTGATGTGATTAAAGAAGCAATCAGCATCCTGAGATGAATAAGAGGAAGAGTACAACCCACTGTAAAACTGGAAAATTTCTCTCTTAATTTCCTCCATATTTCTACTTTCCCTGCCATTAATTACTAGTTTGTTAACAGCATTCTTATCTTGTCTTTTTTCTAGTCTACAGAAGTAAGCCGAACTTTTCTCTCCCTCTTCAACCCATTTAGCTCTGGATCTAATAGATGCACCTTTGGCTTTAGAGACGTACATGTTATCCAGTGAGGTTTGCAGGAATGAAAGTCTCTGTTTCTCACCTTCACTCAATAGAGATTTACAACAAATAGAGTTAATTTCTCTGATCATTTCCATTTCTTTTTGTTTATCATCTCTGCTCAATCTTTTGCTGTGAGTTATGGAAATCTGTCTTGCTTTGAATTTAAAAAATTCCCATTTCTCCCTCTGAGTGGTGAACTGTCTGTCATCAGTTATCTTTTGGATTTCATTTATGATGGCCTGAGAATAAACTTCCTCCTCTAATAGACTAGAGTTGAATTTCCAGTAACCTTTGTTTTTAGGATTATTGAACAATAAGTTTAATCATAGAATGATCTGTTAATGGTGCAGCAGAAATATTGGCTATTGATGTAAAATTCTGTTGATTTTCATTTGTCAACCAAAAATCCAACCTAGATTTGGCAGATCCGTCCGGTTTAAACCAGGTGAACGCTCGAACATCAGGATTATCACGGAGCCAGACATCAGAAACATTTAAATCTCTACATAAATGAAGAAGAACTGGATTATAATGATGATTCTGAAACACTGAGGGAAATCTGTCAAGGTATTCATCTTCCACCATATTAAAATCACCTCCAATGATTATATTATTGCTAGGATGTCTTTGGTTTAGTTCTTTAACAGAATTTGTAAAATCTGAAAACATGATTTTGTTAGTCCCGTTGATGTATCCCACATGGCCCCTGTAATAAAGGTTCTTCCCTTCTTCCCGCTCCATCTCCATCAGACGGCTGCTCGAGCTTCTCGGTCTGCTTTACTGAAGTCCTCCTTGAAGCGGATCCTCAGGTCTTTGCAGGTCTAACAGTTCTTGGTGATCTTCCAGAAAGCATCTCTATGGTCCCTCATGATGAACTGCAGGATCACCTGGCGATGTCTTCCTTCCTCCCTCCTCCCCAGTCGATGAACCGTGTCCACCATCGTGTCCATCAACCACATGTTCCCTGATGTTCTCGTCATCTTTTTCTTTCAGTCCATGAATTTTCAAGTTCCATCTTCGTTTGTATCTTTCCAGATCTGCAGCTTTTCCCTTCAGTTCTTGGTTCTCCTTCACAATCCGTGGGATTTCTCTTTCCATCGTTGCGATCTTTGTCTTACAGTCTTTTATTTCAGCCGCATTCATCTCAATTAGCTGAGAGATGTTTGCCACCATTATTGTGTTTTCAGGCAGCTGACTTTGAAAGTCTTCTATTTTGGATGTTAGCCTTTCAATTGCAGCCAAAACAGCATCATCAGATCTGGAAGTAGACTCCTGTCCCGTTTTAACCTCCAAAGGTGGTTCCGTGGACTTGGTGGGAGAAGGTGGTGGTTTCCTTTTCACACTAAAAGCGACGTCCATCTGAGAATAGTCATGCTCGCTCATGGCCGACGTTTTCTTCAACGCCATTTGAGCAAAAAAGATAAACTCCCCAAGATGTTTCTTCCAAGACAAAGACAGAGTCAACATGCAACTGTTTTCCAGTCAAACCGTTCTCTCTCAGTTTTCAAATTCTGACATTTACCATGCAAATCAGGGCAAAAGGCGAGAGCTTAGCGAGAGACGTCCGCTCAGTCCACCATCCCAGCTGGAAGCCCTCAACAGCTGGAAATAACAGATCTCCTCTTAGAGCAGAAACCTGAAACCATCAGTTTTACATTGATCCCTACAGGAATCAGGAGAGAAAATCCACTGTTAACTTCTGGACTTTTTGTTGTCTCATTATTTACTACTATTATTATTATTCATTTATTGTTATTATTTATAATTATTGACTTACTATTGATTCATTATTATTATTATTATTGACTATTGTCTGGCATTTCCAAATAATTTAAATGACATGTCACAGGGGTTGGTTGATCCCTCGGCAGCGCGCGGGGGGGGGGGGCTGTGGGTGTTTCACAGCTCCTGAAACCGATGACAGGTGTCAATCATCTGACTGCAGGCTCCAGCAAACCTGCTGAGATGATCATGAACATTATTACCAACAATAATCCAGTGAAAGTTTTATGTCACCTTAAATGAAGCAACTTTAGAAAGAGTTGACGTGACAGATGTTCTCTTTTACGTGGAGTTTCTTCATTTCTGTTTGATTCTATTCCATGTTATGATCAACAACACAAAACACTAGTCAGTGTTAAATCTCACATTTAGAATCTGATTATATTTCAGACAAACACGTTATTTCTGGTAGTTTATTATGGAATGAACAGACATGTAATCTAAATGAATACATTTGTACATCAAATAACAATATAGGGATCAATAACTCTCATTGATTTCAGAGTACAGTCCATGTTCATTGATGATGGGTAACTGTGACATGATGGGTGATATTAGCGCTTTATACCGTCTATTCAGCTCACTGGGCGTCTGTACCGCAAACTAGGATGGAAACACGCATGCGCAAAGTCACTGACGGTTAGCGAGACCGCACTTCCACAGATGCCGCGGTGGTGTGTCCAGTAAAACGACCTAAACAGTCTTTATGCGCTCGATGTTCCGCTTCTTTACCGCGGCGACGGAGGCGCTTTTCCACGGTGAAGGGGCCCCGGTAGGTGGGAGAGCGGCGGAGGAACGAGGAATTCAAGCTAGAAACGGTGGAAAAGACTTTTGGCCAAAACGATGATTAAAGATTGGAAATCCACAAGCGGCTGTTCTATGCGTAAAACTGTCTAAGAAGAGCAGAATCATACAAACACCAAGAGGAGACGAGACGGACGACAGGCCACACACACCAGCGCCATCTTGAAGCTCTCCGGTAATTTTCCACTTCAATTTCTATGCTTGTGGGGAATCCGTAGTCACTGTCACGTGATTGCTCTAGTCCAGGTTTTCTTCCGGGAACTTTGTCTGAGCCTTTGACTTTCTGCAGCAGCATCTGTTCTTCAACTTTCTGGCTCAGACTCAGGATCAACTCATGAAGTATCTCGACCCTATTTAAAAGCAGCAGCTCCGTCTTCTAGTCTCAGTCACGGTTCATGATGTCTGCAGCAGAGTTCTGTTGTGTTTCTGCTTCTTCTGTGTGGATTTCTGCATGTGTGTGGTTCTGGTTCTGTTCACATGTTGAAGGTAAGTTCATGAATGTTCTGTTCTTTGGTTCAAGTTTCTGTTTGATGTTTAGAAACTTCCACCTTTTATGGTGGTGGTTCTTTCTAAAGACTATTCAATGAACTAACGTCTGAATTTGGAGAAAGTTTAATGGATTCAGACACAAAATGATGACTATTATATGACTATTATAGGCCAGTTTCTATGTTACCGCAGTGATCAAAGATACTGGAAAAATGTTCATGTCTACATTGAATTCTTTCATCGAAAAGCACAACATACTGGACGAAGCACTGTATGGGTTCAGGTCAAATCGATCAACATCACTGGCACTGCTGATGTTATAGAAAATATAACAAATGAAATCGATAATAAAAAACATGTAACCGGGGTATTTATTGATTTTTTTTTTTTAAAAAGCTGTCGACACAATTAACCCCGGTACGCTAATTAGTTAATTGGAACGGAGTGGCAGTAGGGGGTTAGTGCTAGACTGGATCAGTTTGTAAAGGTTGAAAGTGCTTGCAGGGGTTGACTGGAACCCCTGTGGCTGACAGGGCTCACACTACATACAAATGGAAAAACGCAACGGTTTTACCCAAAGCGCGACGAAATTACCCGCAGCACGACGACATAACCGCAGCATTAGCATTAAACTCCGCACAACGGAAATGAGGACTTTTTTTTCCTACCAAAAAAAAATTATTCAGCGCTCTTGGGATATTTGGACAAGATTAGGGTGTTTTCTTACTAGATTACTTACCAATATACGTTTGTCTAAAAAAAAAAAAATTTACTCAGCTCTCCACAGTGACATCTGTATCTAACGCTCTTTGTCTTTTTTTTATTAAGACTTTTAAGTCGTAAATTTACTAGGAAAAAACTTGTAAATTTACAACTTTTTATCTCGTGAATTTACGATTTAAAATCTCGTACATTTACAAGAAAAAAGTCATCGATTATGTGGAGCCTTTTCTGAGTTTTTTTTTCCGGATAGGTTTAAAAAAAACAATGAGATTCTGAACCTTTTGGCGACTCAAAATCAGATAATTTTCAGTGTAAACCGGTTTTCCGGGGTTCGGTGTCGGTAAAGCGGAGTTTCATATATAAAATAAGGAGCTCAGAGACACATTTGGGTGTAGAGAACCGCTGCAGCTTTTATTTTCCTTTTCATTCACACATCCTGAAGTTCATCTGTCACCTTACGACATGAACCTGTCATCCGAACACCAATGTGGAAGTAAACAGTTTTACATACACCCCCTCCTGCAGATGAAACATCCCGTTATA
This sequence comes from Oryzias sinensis, assembly GCA_037389245.1. Lineage (NCBI taxonomy): Eukaryota > Metazoa > Chordata > Actinopteri > Beloniformes > Adrianichthyidae > Oryzias > Oryzias sinensis. The sequence continues at coordinate 30,671,939 of CM074497.1, forward strand.
ACATATAACAATAAAGAGGAATGAAAATAGTCTGTTATATTAGCATTAGAACGTTGAAAATGCCAGAAAATGCTCCTCCTCAGACAGAAGTGTCACACAGACGTAGATCTTTAATAGAGGAAGAAAGAATTCAGGTGGACAGCTGCAGGGACACTCTTGAACTTGACTTCTCTTTTTTTCTTTCTGACCGTGGTCGGAAACGCAGGGGAGATTTTCTCCAGGGCCGAAGACGGATCCTCGTTTGGGGTTCACTTTCCCGTTCGGATCCTCAGCCTACAGAGCGAGTTAATAAGACAAAATACTTCTTCTGGGGAGGGACACCATCTTTTTATTAAGGTTCTCAGTCCTCGATCACACAATATAGACGCAAACTCTCCCGCTCCGCGCTCTCACCCCCCTCTTTCGCCCGTGCTCTCACACATGCACGCGGGGTCTCCAACACACACACACACACAGCGCGCACACTCCATAACTGTCGCCGTCGGCCTCATCGCCTGCAGAGATCCTGCAAACCACCCATCAAAAAATAAAACATTAATAAATCATAAATCAAGCAACTAAACTTCCAGACATTTGGAACGTTATCAATAAACATTCAGCTCACCTGTTTAGTCGGTCTGCTCTGCTGCTTTGCAGCGTTCACTTGTTGCTGCTGCTGCCCTGTATGCTCACTTCCACTTTAATCTCGTAAAAATAAAAACATTTTCTCATAAATTTACGGTTTAAAATTTCATAATTTTACTTTTTTTGGTGGCCCTAAAATTCTGTCGTACCGAATAGTTTGAATCTGCCAGGCTTTTATTTTTTCCCCGGAAAAAAAGTCCTCACTTCCGTTGTGCTGAGCTTAATGCTAATGCTGCGGTTATGTCGTCGCGCTTTCTCTTAATGCCGTTGTGCTTCGGGTAATTCCGTCTCGCTTCGGGTAATGCCGTTGCGTTTTTCCATCTGTATGTAGTGTGAGCCCTGTCGGCCACCGTATTGACATAGCCCAGAAATTTGCACTGGCCCTGTGCCAGTAGTTTTTGAAAATTACTGGCCCGACACCGCGCACAGCGCGACACGCCGCCACAAGCGGGACCCAAGCGACGGTCGCCGCAACTTTAGGGCATCCCCCCCCCCCCCCCCCCGAAAATTTGAATATGGTGCAATTTGGTGAACTCACGTGCTATTTCACATTTGTTCGTAATCAATAGTTAAGAAGTTTTATTTACTTTTTTGCTCTGACTGCCTTGAGGTTCTGCTTTTTGTTACTGTTGCAAAGTTACATTTACTTTTTAGTTACTTTAGTCATTCAGCTTTTGACTAGAAATACTCAGTGGGGGCTAGGCCTGGGCGATAAATCGATCAAATGAATTAATTCGAATTTTTTGTTACGGGCGATTTCAAAAATAACTAAATCGAGTTTTTATCTGGCGCATTTTTGGCTCCCCAGAGCTTCCGTAGCGTTAGTGTCACACGGCGACACGCGACAATCGACACACGAAGCAGCTAGCGACAGCATGGCTACCGGTGACGGTGGGAAGTTTGTTCCCAACAAAGGAATAAAATCATCTGTTGTTTGGAACTGGTCTGGGTTTACTGCCACATACGTGGAGGAATAGACCCCCCCCCCCACGCTGCCTAAAGCCCATCGGAGTCAAAAGCTCTCACGCGCGCTCGCGTGGCACGCGCTCAGTCCTCTTAAACACGCACGCGCCCTGACACTGATTCAACGCCTGTATAGTTAGTTGTTACTGCGTTGTAATTATTACTTTTACCGATATATTCATTTGCGACGCGGCGGCGTAGGATTTTGTTTTCGGAGGAGGCGGCCGCGAGGGGGGGTGGGGGGCGGGGGTTGACCTGCTTCATCATCATCATCTCCGTGGAGAAGATGGGGTTTATTAATTGAATTAAAACCTTAGAGCCCAGATATGAGCTGTATTGTTAATCCTTTAGAAAATGGTGCTACTGTCAAGGTAAATGTTTGTTTCCTTTTAGTCTAGACTACAAAGTGTGACTTAAACACATCTGGGACTTTAAGTAAGGAAGTAAGCTTTTTATTTTGGATAAGTGAAAACAAGTTTAGAATAACAAAATTAGACAAAAACAAGAAAAAAATTATATAAAACAAGACACAATTATTTAAACAAAAGTCCAAAAAGGGAGTAAGAAGAAAAATTTTATACTTAACTTGGATTCCAAGAGTGTGTTCATTTATTTATTATTCATACTATGGGGGTTACATTTGTCTTGGGTTTGATTAAATAAAATCAACATTTGCTTGAACTTGTTTGTCGTTTGTACTTATTGCATCCTTAAGTAGGGTGGGGGGAAAAAATCGGAAATCGAATTAAAAAAAATAAAATCGGAGATTTAATTTTTAGGCCATATCGCCCAGCCCTAGTGGGGGCTCCAGAAATTTTTCATGGGGGTGGCCAGTGGGGGGGCACATTAAATCTTGGGGTGGCACACAAAAACCATGAGCTATATTTTTAAAATTCATTCTACCAAACGTAGTAAAACAACCTTTAGAAAACCAACAGAAAGATAAATGCCTAATGATATTTTGTAGAACATGAACTTATAGTGGATACTACTAGTATAATAACTAATAGATACTAGTAGATACCATTAGTACATACTACTACTGATATATATATATATTTTTTGTCTATATTTAATGCTTTGGTGTGTCTGCTTGGGGTGTTCGGCTCTTGACTGGGAGATATCTATAATAAACAAAAAATGAAATCTGTTGTTCTGAAATAATAATAAAAATATTCTTCTAATTATTAATTATATCTGTTGACATTTCTATTCAGACTAATAATCATGAAACATTTTTATTATTAGGGTAACATAATTCTAACTTCACCAGTTGGTCCAGGAACAGGTCCAGCCCCTGCTTATGCTGAGTTCTGCCTTGCTTCTCTGACCGATGATGCTGACTGTCCCTCCTCTGATGCCGTCTCATCTTTGTCTTCCTCATTCTCTTCTGTCATTCATGCTGCTCTGTCTCATCTTCCCCCTCCTCACTACTCCTCTGTTGCTCCCCTACCATCTCTTTCACTCCTTCTGCTGCACTTTTATTCTTAGAATAAGAATATATGTTTAATTTCTCTTCATTCTCTGAAAATGGACAGACACAAGCATCAACTAATGACTATAGGTATCTCTGTGGAAACAAAAACACATCAAAATGTTGCGGTAACACAACAACCAGTGCTTAAATAGTGCCATGAAAATGAGTGGCATGTGACAGGGACATCCTTTTTTTACTTATTAATAAAAAGTAATGACACATCCACCACCGCTGATGATGTGGCGTATTTGCACCAAGTATTTGCACACTGGGTTAACATGTTTTGCAGACCGCATGTTTTTTACACTTTTGCAGCTGTGTTTATTTAATATTTAATATATATTTCTTTATTTAATAAGAATCTAATTTTTGATAATAATTTTTCATAATAATTTTAGTGATATTTTTAATTATTTAATATAAATGTCATTTGTGATGTCCTTTATTGATGTTATATTATATAGATTATTTCTGAATGTCGTGTTGCTGCCACAGATAAATGAAATTTCCCCATTGTGGGATTAATAAAGTCATCTATATCTATCTATCTATCTATCTATCTATCTATCTATCTATCTATCTATCTATCTATCCAGATCTAAAGTACAGTAAACAGATTGTTAAAGACCCACGGAAAATATTTAACAGGAAAAGAAACGTAGCATTTTGGGATGTGTGATTGTGCTTGCTGAAACCGGTGCTCGCGCGATGCAGGAAGAGAGGGGGGAGAGCGCGTGTGAGGGTGTGTGGAGCGCATACACGCGCGGTCAGTCGCCGTTTTGGACTTAAGGAAAAAGTAATAAAGAAAGTTCATCTTTAGTGACTGAGACTGGTTCTTTTGTCTGACCGGCCCGGAGGATCTGAGGGTTCGAACGCGGAAGTGAACCACGCATCTTATTCATTCTGCGTCCAGCGGCTCCTCTTGTCTGCGCACTCAAAGGCAGCAGGGAGGGGAGGGGTGAGGGCCGGTTTAGGTGATCAGAGCAACACTGCCCGCTTGCTGGCTGTGCATTTGGGATGAAACGTACAACTGATGCTACCACAGCTTATAGTGGCTACTGGGGTGGCCACTGGGGTGGCCAGGTGTCGGAGAGGGGTGGCCGTGGCCACCCCCTGGTAGCGCCACTGGAAATACTACTAATTCAGGGGTGCTCACACTTTTTTCCGGAAGGCTCGTATTTATTAGGCGAGGTCTGCAGAGCTGATAGCAGGAGGCGACACGCGGGGGGGCTTCAATAAACACTGTGGTTGTCCGGAGTGGTCTTCTGCCGGGGACATGATGTGCAGCGGGCAGAAAGCGACTTTCTGATTACAGAGTTTGGGCTCAGTGAATTTAAACACGCGTCTGCAGTGACGTATGTTTCAGAAGATGTCCGATTGGCCAATGGACATGTCGATCAAGTCCCGTGGAGTGTGCGCACCACGTGACCAAAACAATCATTGCGGAAATCAAACTTTCAAAGCAATGAAGAAGGTAAATCTACACGTTTTCGCAAAATATAATTTATTGAAAAAGGTGAAAAATATATTAACCATTCGATATTTTAGTGGCCCGAGCGGAAAAGTGAAAAATAAAGTCTTGTCCGTACTGCTCGAGCGAGCTGGACCGGGCCAGCAGACAAATGGCTTGTTCCCAATGTTTGGACATTGTTTGTGGTGTTCCTCAGGGGTCGGTTCTGGGACCAGTATTATTTATCTTATACATAAATGATTTATTTAAGGTTTCTAACAAATTACGGCTAGTTTTATTTGCTGATGATACAAATGTGTTTTGTGATGGGGATGATCTGCAGCAACTCATAGAAATTGTTAAGAAGGAGATGGAAAAACTGAAGCTGTGGTTTGATGTAAATAAACTTTCACTACATTTAAGTAAAACAAAAATGATGTTATTTGGTCACCATAATGGTAAAAATATTAACATTGACATGCACATAAATGTGGTGAAACTTGGAAGAATTTATGAAAATAAATGTCTTGGGGTCATAATTGATGACAAACTTACCTGGAAAGCACATATTAGCTACATACAAGCTAAACTATCCAGAAGTATTTCTGTGTTGAATAAAGCTAAACTGGTTCTGGACCACAAATAACTCCACATGTCATACTGTACATTGGTCTTACCATATTTTCTTATTGTGTAGAGGTTTGGGGGAACAACTATAAAACAACGTTACATTTACTTTCAATACTTCAGAAGAGAGCAATACGAATCATACACAAAGTCAGTTACCTTGAGCACACAAATAAATTATTCATAGAATCAAAATTACTCAAATTTTACGATCTAGTAGAGTATTGTACCGCTCAAATAATATTCAAGGCTCAAAACAATTTATTACAATTTATTAATTACGAATATCTAAAGGTTATTTATTAAAAGAGATGAAAAATACAATTTTAGGGAAAAAATAAATTTCCCATACAAATAAATAGAGATTCTGTGTTTCAATTTGTGGAGTGAAGTTGTGGAACAGAACCAGTAAATGCTTCAAACAATGTCCAAACATAAAAGAATTTAAGTATAAATACAGAAATATGATCATGGATGAATATGTACAAATACAAAAAAATACAGAACATCAGCATTTGTAAATCTGCACACTTTGACAATACGTTTTGTTATTCATTTGCATGTTTTTTTTGTTTTTGTTTTTGGGAAATGAGAATTACATGTGCAGCTGTAACCGAATATACTCTTGGGTAGGGTACTGGACTTTGATTGGGGGGAGTACTGGGTTTAGTTGGGAAAGTAAGGACTTCAGGTAAAGGGGGTGAGAGTTTATAAGATTTTCTTCTTCTCACTCCCTTTTGGACTTGTGTTGTTTATATAATTTTGTCTTGTCTTGTTTTATATAGTTTTCTTGTTTTATAGAATTTTTGTCTTTTTTTTGTCTTATGTTGTTATTCTAAACTTGTTTTCACTAGTCCAAATAAAAATATTACTACTACTACTACTACTATGTGGAAGATTGACACAGTTTTCTATGTACAGGTGACTTTTAATTTTTTAAATTTAAGGGTAAAAGTCCATAAAAATAAACAACCTAACCCTTGATAAGACACATTTTTTGCTTTGGACATGTTAGTAGAAAGGGATCAACCATTGCACATGTCTCTTCACCACGCCTGTGTGATGCCGTGTTCCTGATGCTGCCTTAGAGGAGTGGCTTTGTACTTTGTCACATCACTGACCGGCTTTAAAAGCAGCGGCTCCGTCTTTCAGTGTCAGTGATGGTTCATCAATGTTTGTAGCAGAATTCTGGTCTGTTTCTGCTTCTTCTCTGCAGAATTGTAGAAAGTTTGTTTCAATGTATTCAGACAAACAGAAAATGTTGAAAATGTGGAAGATTTGACACACAGTTTCTTTCTATGTGGAACCTTTTATCCTTTTTTTGTTTAAACCAAAGTAAAAGTCTGTTAAATTTGTACCAAAACTTCTGCTGTGAATCTTTCCAAACCATGTTTCAGTTTGTTTTCCTCAAATGTTCCTCAGAAA